>CM077580.1:40392985-40889573 GCA_039657365.1 Stephania yunnanensis
AATTTCCAAGTGAGGGAGAACACTATAAAAGTATCGAAGTTAGAGATGTAGTTTCTGACCGTGTCTCTGAAATAGGCAAGGAATATATACTAGATGAATCATTGGAGCATTGCCTAGTTCAAAGCATAACAACAAGTTCTACAGTTAAGGGTGAACTTAAGAGGCGGTAAATGCTTTATTATTGATGGGATCCCCAAAGTTCCATAAGGGTTTTGAGAAATTAGAAACAAAAGTGGAAAATACTGTTATTGAACCAATAATGAAGTGAAAGCCTTTATCATAGCATACGTGATACACATATTTAGGAGAATATTCAACATATCACGTGAATGCTTCGAGGGAAAATACAGTTATTTAACTGTGTTTCTTGCACTTCGTTACTTTATTATGCGAATGCTTCGAGGGATTCCTTGGGATTTTACTTACTGGACTCATCATCTTTCTTTTTGTGATGATTGAGTGTAGATCCTAGTACCAGTAGGGGCAAGGGGATCTTAGGCGACTACATCTGATTGCCCGCTGTCGATGACCTATTAATACATGTTTATTTTGATATTTTGTATTATTTTGGGTATTGGGAGATTGGAGTGACACTATGCTTTTATATACACTATTTTGTGGTATTGTCGACTATATACAGAGTACTTTGCCAAGTTTTGTACAGTAAGACGTGCTCTTATGAATAATTCTTATCATGCTAATTTAATATTTTATTTGCATCAAATTAATACTTTCACTAACTTTATGCTAACTTATATAATACAAACCACTAGCATGGCTAGGACTCGAATAGACTAAAAATAGTTGAACTTAAGGAACTTTAAATACTTAAGGAAGTAACTTAAGAAAATATGAAACTATTAACTAACTACATGGATAATACACATGTGGACATGATAATCGAGACATGAGGTGGACAGGCAGGAGCTAGACACGTGTAGATGGGCCCACCGAGCGAGGAGTACACGACACGATGACACCCCCAGGCAGCCTCGGGGCCTGGGGCTTCCACACAACCACTTCTATTTTGTTTAATAGCTAATCCTAGCTATTTTTATATTGTTTTCCCCATTCTCTACTTATGACACATTGATCTTATCACTACACCTTTCGTTTTCAAGTTAGAAAGTAACTTTAAATTGGCTAGTTGAAAGCCAGTTGAAACAGATGTATAAATTAATATTTTTGGAAATGTTCTAAAACATACATTGGCCGCAGTTTTCATTGGGTTTCGTGATTTGGTTTCATTTGAATCTTGACCTAAATATTGGGTATGCAAGGAAGCTATTGGAACCATTTTCAAGGTGATTCGACGCTAACCCCGAAAATTAATCTCAAAGTTGGTGGTTTTAAGTAAACCTTATATTGGTCTTTACTATTATGAGATTTATCTTTGTATGTGCATTTGTGTTTAGTCTATGTTGCATTTCGCATCCTTCTTGGTTATGCATACATGACATCCGGATAGAGTTGCCCATGTTTTGGTCGTAAGAGCGTGAGGTGCTCAACTCCAGACTAGACGTCCTATAGGCGCCTAAGGTGGGTAATGTCAATTCCAGGGTAGCATGAATTGAACTCATAGGACTATTCTAAGTTCATCGTGAGTGGGCTCGTTTGTTATGAGTTTAGAATAGGAAATGAGGGATCCACGTTGTTATATAAATTTGTTTTTATTTGGAGATACGATTACATGTCTCCATGTATTTGGACTGACATTTACAAGAGTACAAAGCAATGTAGGAGTTTACTTACCTGACATCTTCTAGTTATTTTTTATGATGTCAGGTTCTTTGTGAAGAACAGGTAGAACGGGAAAAGCTCGAAGAACTTTTGGTGATTGCTTTCAAGTTTAAAGTTTAATTTTCTTGTTGTAGTTATTTTATATGTTGTTTTGGGCCTTGGGGTAAGTGTAGGTCATGAAATACGTTTGACTAGGTTATGAGAGTCTCCTAAATTAGTTTGAAATATGTTAAGAGGTTTATGATTCAGTTTTAGCTTATTTGGGGATTATAAAGTTGTAATAAGGTATCGGAGACTCTAAGTTAGTATTTAAAATTTGAATTTGATGTATATTGTGAACTGTAGGTAGTTGTGAGTCCTTTTAGGCCTCTCCCTAATTCTACCACTTAGAGGTGAAAGCTTTTCGGCAGACCCTTTTTAGAGGGTGGCGCTGCTAAAAAAAATACAAAGGATAATCCGTATGATTTACCAATTCCCTTTAATAAAATAAATTAAGAACCGAGGTCAATCGAGGATCTAAATTATGATTTGGAGCATAGATAAAGATTGAGATAAAAAGCAGTTTTAGGGTACAAAGTTGATTGTGAGGTATAGGGGCCTGATTTTGGTAATTAGGCTAAGTGAGGACCTAGTGAAATGGGTCTTGATAGAGTTGGAATCAGAGCCTAGATTTGCCTCAATCGAGCATAACTTTGGTTGGGAACCAAAGAGTGATTGGGCACAATTAGTTGGGAAGTGATTGTGAGTGGGGATACTTTGTTACTATGATATATTGATGGTATATTATTATATTATCACTAGATATGTGATAGGAATTGTATTCTCTATTGCTATTCGATACTCAACTCGCGAGTGATGACGAGTGAGATTAGGAACAAACAATTAAAAAATAATAGACTTATGAAAGCATGATCAGACATTAAATAGACTCGGGAAGTCTGAATTTACAAGGGAATGTTGCAAGTAGTTCGATATCAATATAGCTAAAGAAAATAGTCAGCTATAAAACCAATAGAAACTGGTTAAATAAGAAGTCTGAATGATTCAAGAATGCAAGTATTGAACATGGACTCCATTAAAAGTAAAAGTATCGAATTATTATAATTTTGAAATACTCCAAAAGTACAAAAATATAATTAAATTAAGTCTCAAACAATTGAGAATCATTTGGAAACTCAAGTTCTTATCTCTCTGTAAGATACTTTGATATCTTGCACAGTCTCTTGAAAAGTACTGAATTTCTTTTTAAGAAAAAAGAAAAGTCAAGAAATCTGAGACAATGGATAATAATTCAAGGCAATAACAAATTTAGAACTATTTGGTTCGCAAAATTTCTATGTTTCGAACAAAGATTTCCTAAAAAGACTTTGATTCATTAAATGATAATAAGTAGTCGCACCATCCTTAGCTATAACCTCAAAGAAATAAGAGATGAAACAAATTGCTTTTCTAAGTTAAGGTAAAGTGTCATTTTTCGATGATGAAATGAAAAGAGACATATAACATACAGCTAGGTAAGTCAAAATTATCAATATTGGTTGAAAATACTAAATATAATACAGTCTATCTTGCTTAATATGTTTGAAGAATTGAATATTCTTTCACTGTAATTGAGAAAAGCCAGAGATATGCATTAAGTAGCGTTAAAAAGAGATAGCATATTTGTAACTTATATGAGATACAAGTTAAAAGTTATACTATAATAGTATAATCAAGAAATATATGGATCTTTGTTTAAATGCATATGTCTACACAAGTAAAAGAAAACTATCTTTATTCAAGTAATGAAAGAAGTTGGTAAACAGTAAGTGATTAAAACGTGAGATGATGTGAACTCTCAAAAATTGGGAAAATAGTGGAAACCAAAAAAATTATTAAGCCAATCTAAAAGAGATTGGCAATTAAAGTAAAAAAATGAGGTTCTTGGTAAACTCATGAATAGAGAATAGTTTGATGAAGTTAAAAAAGTTATTAATTTTCTAACCAGTCAAAGGATGTGTTAATTGAATGGGTTGAAGAGTTAGAACTGGTAATTGATTTCTAATCCACAAATCTAAATGATATTATGAATAGATATTTATAGAATGAGTTAGAGTTGCATGACGTGTCAGGTTGTATTTTCTGATCAGATTAAAGTTTGAGACCACTTGTCATGGGATGAAAAATGTAATTAGAGTTCTATAGTCATGAGATGACTTATGTAATTCTAAGTTTCTATTGAGAAGCGCGGGAATGGTGATAGATCACATAGACACACAACTCTACTTTGTATTTAATGTCATGCTCTAATATTATTTGCATTTCTTATATTTAGACTGATGATAGCCTAATAATTGGTCGATTGACAATTCTGAGGAAAAGATGATAAGTGATGAGAAAGTAAACTGAGATGTGTACTAAAGTTAAGTGGATAGGGAAAGAATTATCAACGGTTTTAATATTTAGTTAAGAATGAGATTTGATTTATAAAAAAAACAAGATAAGCTAAATCTTGCTAAATATTAATGCTTGAATGGCATTCAAGGCATGAAAATGAGTAATGAAGAAAAGTAAGGCTATTTGATATTCCACAAAATTGATCGTCTAACTCGTCTGAAATTCACAAAATGCTAGGATTGGCAAATAACTTGTTATGACTTTTCATTAGATAAAAAAAAATGGAATTGAAAAGTTGAAATGTTTATGATCTTTACCACTGAGTTGTTGATTACAATGAAAGTGGGTCCACTTAACAGTTTCACCTTAGAAATAGTTTTTACAAGTTCGAATTAAAAGAGTTTTATATAAAAGATCATGTTCTCATATATCATTTGGTTCAGTAACTTATAAGTTTAAATTTCGAGGATGGATTTTTTTATTAGTTGGAAAGAATTGTGAAATTTGAGAATTTCATAAACTTGATTAGACGACTAATTAAGTATTTTCAAATATTAACTGGAGCTATACTAGGTGGGACCCACGTATTAATGGACTATAGAGCCTAAGGTATATTTTATTTTTGTGTGTTGTGTGCTTAGTGTATGTATTATATGACATTTTGTCCCAAAGTCAAGGTGTGTTGAGGTGTATCCTCAATTTGTGATACTCGGGGCTGCAAGTGTGTGTCTGAAAGGCATGACTAAAAATAAATTATTAGTTGCTCGAAAACTAATTAAACAAGTATTAAGTATCACTCGAGGATTTTGCCTTGTTTACGTACAAGTTAGGATTGGTGATAGTGTAAAATAAGAATGAAGTTGGCGCAAGACGTTACCTTGAGTTTCGTATCAGTTGGTGTTGGTCGAAGTTAAGATTAAGTTCAAATTGGTGTAAGTTTGGCTAAGTACGGCAACAAAATTGGTTCGATAAATTTTGTTATATCATGGACAAAATTAAGATTTTTGGAGTTTTGGCGTGACCAAAATAAATGCTACGGACATTTTATGGAGTTGGATTGTTTTGTTTAGAAGTTGGCTCAATTTGATGAAAAACCGAATAAAAACGAGCACCAAAAGTCAAAACACGTCAAAATAGGGATTTCAGGAATTAATAAATAAAAAAATTAAATTGCTGACAAGCAGATGAGGGTTTATCTATATGAAGACAAATGAAACAAAGTTTCATTTCAACATAACATATTTTCTTTTCGTTCTCCAAACCTTTTCTTCTTCTTCTTTCACTCTGCAAACTCTCGATGTCCGATTTTTGCTCGGTTTCTTTTTGCAAAGTTGTAGAGTGTCGCAAGACGGTCAGTTCGAGTTAAGTTTTTGCAATGGAAATGAGGTATGCAGCCCAAAATTTGGTATATACTCCATTTAAGGCATTTCCCTCAATTTAATTTGAATTCTCGTGATTTTTTATTTCATTTGCAGATTTTTCATATGAATTGGTAGGAATTGTTGATAATTAATGTATTAAATTAATTTACGCCAATTTGAAATAAATCCCACTAGCTTAAGTTTAGGTTTTACTGAATTGAACTAATGCAATTCGGTTGATAACTATTTTAGAGATGTTTTATAGTTGATATTGATTTACATTGGGTTTTTGGATGAACTGATTATTGGTTTTGATCCAATTTGACTCTGCATGCTGTGGAAATATTTTGATGTTGGTATCGAATGGTTTGGTGGTGTTTGTTGTCGATTTTTGAGGATTTAATTGTGAAAATATTGATTTGGAGAAGTTTTCAGTTCAAAATAAAGAAGGTTTGCCTAGTTGACTGGTCATATTGGAAAATTCATAACTTCTCCGTTGCTAATTCGATTTGAGCATTTTTGGAGTCTATGGAAAGTAAGACATGAGTACTACAAATTTCTTTTCAGTCATTATGACAAATATTGAGGTTTTCTAGGTTAAAAAGTTACCCCAAGTTGGCTAGTTGAAAGCTAGTTGAAACAGTTATATAAATTAATATTTTGGAAAACTATTCTCGAACGTACTTTCACCGCAGTTTTTATTAGGTTTCGTGATTTGGTTTCATTTGAAGCTTGACCCTTAATATAATTAGGTATGTAGGGAAGCTATTGAAATCATTTTCAAGGTGATTCGACGGTCCAAGAACCCCAAAAATTAATCTCAAAATTAGTTAGTTGTAAGAAAACCCTGTAAGGGTTTTTACTATTTATGGAATTTATCTTTATACCTGCATTTATGTTTAGTCTGCATTGTATTTCACATCATTCTTGATCATGCATACATGGCATATAGATAAAGTTGCCCCTGCTTCGGTTGTAAGAGTATGAGGTGCTCCACTCTAGACTAGACGTACTGCAGGCGTCTAAGATGTGTAATGTTGACTTTGAGGTAGCATGCATTGAACTCATGGGACTATCTTAAGTTCATCGTGAGTGGGCCTGCTTGTTTTGAACTTAGAACAGGAAACGATGGATCAAGTTGTTATATAAATTTGTTATTTGGAAATGCAATTATATGTCTCCATGTATTCGGACTAACATTTGCAGAAGTACAGAGCGATGTTGGAGTTTACTTACCTGACATCTTCAAGTTGTTTTTGATGATGTCTGGTTCTTTGTTAAGAACAGATAGAACATGAAAAGCTCGAAGTTCTTTGGTGATGACTTTCAAGTTTTAAGTTTAATTTTCTTGTTGTTATTATTATATATATATTATTTTGGGCTTTGGGGTGAGTGTAGGTCGTGAAATACTTTTGAATAGGTTATGAGAGTCTCTTAAATTAGTTTGAATTAGGTTAAGAGGTATATGATTCAGATTAAGTTTGTTTTGGGATTATAAACTTGTAACTAATGTATCAGGGACTTAAGTTAGTATTTAAAGTTTGAATTAAATTTATATTGCAAACTGCAGCGAGTTGTGGGTCCTTTAGGCCTCTCCTCAATTATGTTGTCTATTAGGTGAAAGTTTTTCGGTAAGCCTTTTTTAAGGGAGGTGCTGTCGAGATTTTTTTTTAAAATACAAAGAATAATCTGTATGATTTCCTTATTTGCTTTAATTAAGCAAAAGAAGTATTGAGTTAAGGATATAAATTTAGTTTTTGAGCTTTATGAAGGATTATGGAAAGCATTTTGAGGCATATTGTTAATTGAATGGTTTAGGTGCCTAATTGGAGTAATTAGGCTAAGTCAGGACTTAGTGAGATGGGTCCTGACATGAAATACTTACAACATCTTTGTGAATTCGGGTTTCATAAGTCTATTTCACATCCATTTACGCTCAGTTTCGTTTCACGAGTCCATTATCTTTTTAATTGCTTGTTCTTAATCTCACTAAAAATACCTCACGAGTTAAGTATCGAACATATAAGGAGAATAACTTTTTTATCGTATATCTAGCGATAATACATACTTAAATTCACAAAGATAACATAGTAACCAAATATCCCAGCTTACAGTCACCTCCCAACTAATCACACTTAACCACTCTTTGGTTTCCAACCAAAAATTATCCTTAACTGAGCTAAACCTAAGCTTTAATAACAAGTATGTTAGGACTTGTCTCATTAAGTTTTGACTTAATCCATTTAATAAACTATACGCCTCAAAACACTTCCTATTTGAGTCCTTAAAGTGCTCCAATAGATTCCCCACATACCCAATGAATAGGGGTTAATGTTCAAGTGAAATGGAATTCCCATGAAAATCGTGGTCGGAGTATGCTCGATAGCTATTTCCAAAAATAATTATTGATAACAACTTCAACTAGCTTTCAACTAGTTAACTGGGGTAACTTTTTAATCTTGAAAACCTCAATATTTTTCATATTGACCAAAAATGAAATCGGTCACTTCGTATTTTCCATAGACTCTAAGAACACTCAAATTAGATCACAAATGGAGAAGTTATGAATTTTCCAATACGGCCTATTAATTAAGCAAACTTTATTAGTTTAAAACTAACAAAACTTCTCCAAATCAATATTTTCTCAATTATATCATCAAAACTCGACACAAAACGCCAAAAAGTTGCTCAATAAAAAAATTCAAAATATTTCCATAGCCCATAGAGTCAATTTAGACAAAAGTTAATAATCAAATTCATCCAAAATCCCATTATAAATTAATTTAAACTATAAAACATCTTTAATACAATTATTAAAACTGAATTGCAAATTCACTTCATCAAAACCCTAACTCACGTTGGTGAGATTTATTCTAAATCGAAAAATCAACCAGATACATCAATTCATAACAATTCCTATCAATTTTTATCAAAATCTCATGAGAGAAATTGAAAAATCGAGAGAACTCAAATTGAATTATGAAAAATGCCCTAAATTAAGTAGTTACCGAATTTCGAGCAGAATACCTCATCTCCGTCATGAAGACTTGGCTCTAACTAACTATCTAATGAAGTGTCTGGGCGAATGGCGTCGCGCCACGTGGCGTCCAGCTGGCAGCGCAAAATCGCGCGAGTTCGTGCGAAATACTGGGAGTATGTGCCTATGCGCATCTCGAGGCCGATCGGTGGGCAGTGAAGCGAGGTGAAGAAGCGCTGCGTGACGTGTATGCTCCACCGACGTGGCGGCATGTGATTGGTCGCAACGATGAACTTCGCCGACGTGGCGCTCTCTTATTGGACCGAATCAAGCGCACGTGTGTACGTCACGGTGTGCGTCACCGCCCACGTGTCGCTTCTCGATTGGACCGAACGGTCTACTCCAATGAAAACGCGCCACGTGTCATCCTCTCGATTGGCTGGAACGCCCGTTGCTATTCGACACATCGCGCAACGCGTATTTCGAGGCAAACTGTCCGGTGTCCGATTACTACAAGTAAATACTCCATTTTGAGTATTTTTCCGCTACGAATTCAACCGCACAATCCGTTTCACCTAAAAATGACCAGAGAATATTATTAAATATTTATTTTAAATACTTTTAATAATTAAATATACTAAAATATACTAATAAATATATAAAAATACGAACTTATCAATTTGATAGATGAAAATTGGGCGAAAGTTGGACATCGAGAGATTGCAAAGTGTGTCATAACCAAAAAGTTATCCTAAAATTAATGGAGGATCTTCGTTGATGAAGTGTGTCATAATCAAAAAGTCTGTGAAATAATATACTTATCAATTTGAACTAGTACATTAGTAACCACACCTATTGGTTTTACTAAATAATTGTTTGGTAAAGTAACTTTTTTAGAAACAAGAACATCCCATTCAAATTTAGTGTGAAGGAAAAAAATGAATTGGCATGTAGGTTTCTCTAGAGCTCGTATAGCTTTAAAGTATCAAGCCCATTTGACCTTTATATATATATATATATATATATATATTATGGATCATCGAGCTTGACAATTATTAGATTTTTCTTTTTCTTTTTCTTATTTTTCATAGATTTAAATTGCTCCATGTTTTTATTCTAAACATTGTTTGGTTGCTTAACCCTCCATTCTTGGGTTGTTGTATGTTGATTAGAACTATCTTCACCTTACTTGTTCATGGTCTTAACATTTCCTTCTTCCATTGTTATTGCATTAATAACATATATTTCAGCTTCAAGAAGATTTAATTCTAAAGATTCATTATACTAAGTTTGTTCATTATCAAATTCATAAGAGTTTCAATAAATATCTTCATCATTGAATCAAAAAGTGACAATTTTATTTTCAAACTCCATAGACATTGTTCCTTCAAAGATATTTAGCTTTGTTTTAGCTGTTTTAAGAATTGGTCTTCCTAAAAGTATAGATGGTGACTTAAGCTGCTATTAAGTCTCACATTTCCTTTATATATAAATTAGCGGGAAATATTAAGTCATTTACTTTGACTAAGACATTTTTTAGTAAACTATATGGTTTAATAACGGTGTTATCAACTAAGATAAGATTATAGAGTGTATTAGTCAATGAACCTATTTTCAATGACTCATATAACTTGAGTGACATAACGTTTATTGATGCTCCAAGATCACATACAGCAAAATATATAAAATGAGAAACTATTGTGATAGAAATTCCAAACATCCCTGGGTCAGAACATTTCTCAAGAGTTTTTTTTAATTAAAACAGAAAATTTTTATCCTAAATATTCCTTAGATTTTTCTAAAAGTTTATCCTTTGATTTAAAGAATTTTTTCAAAACTTCATCATAATTAGAAAATGCATAATTGATTCCATCAATAGTTTATTGATTTATATTTTTCGAAACGATTCAAAAATGTCTTCATTGATTTCTTCCTCCCTATTATCGGCTAATAGTTGTATAACGGTATATTATGAACACATATCTTTATCCAAATTGTTAGAAATCTTATCAATTTTATCGTTATCAATTAATTCAAACTTTTGTAAAGATCTTTCATATGCTTCAACTCTAGCTAAATACCATGGGTACAACCTTCCAGGAAAAGCCGTATATTTCAATTGTTCAGCCATCCATTCTCAAGTAGGAATGACATTAACCACATTTCTTCTTCTTCTTCTTCAATAATCTTATGAACCTTTTTTTCATTACTCTATTTAGATGTCTTGTCAATTATAGTTGTGTCTTTCTTATCAATAAATATAACATTAACTTGTACTTGGTTAGTACAAGCAATATTAGCGTAAGTAAGTGTTTTAGCTTGACTATTATGTTAAGTACTTAACTTATTTATTTGTCAATTAATTTGACATAACTGATTTTTTTGTTTATTAATAGTAGTATCAGTCTTAATTTGATTTTGAGAAATCTGTATAAAGTTTCGATGAATTTGACTCATTAAGTTATATAATATTTGCTCTAAATTTGGATTCATAGATTTAGTATTTTGTTGAGGCTTGTAATTAAATGCAAGTTGTATCTGGGTTCTTGATCTATAAGTGTTGTAATTCTGATTTTAAGGACCATAACTAATATTTAGATTTGATCTTCAGGATAATAAGTGTTTATATAATATTGATTTCTTAGGGGACCAAAAAACTAATTCATCATTGCATTAACCTCTCTAGTATTTTTTCATGTAGAGTAGGACACGCATCCGTAGGATCTGTAACCTCATTACAAAATCCACAAGCTTTAACTTGATTGGATCTATCGTTAACTAACAGCTTAACCATCTTAGACAATTCATCAATTTTATCATCGGTTTCATTATTTTTCTTACTATCCACTTCATAGAGTTTCTTTCTTGGGGATTCAACCTTTTCACCATATTGCTTAGATTATTTTTGCCATTTTATTAATTGCTTCTTTCGCTAGAGTAGGTGTTGTCTCAAATAAAGATCCACTATATATTGTGTCTAATAGTCTTTGTTCCAAGTGATTGAGTCATTTTTTAAAATATTCTAATAAATCTTTTTAAGTATATTCATGTTGTGGACAAGAAGAAATTAGTCTGTAGAATCTATCCCAAAATTCATTAAAGTTTTCATCATTTTTCATCTTCACAACTGTTATTTGTTTTCTATAGGAACTGTTTTTTCTAGCAAGCATGTATTCATTTGGGAAAGCTTCTAACATTTTAGTCCATGTAGTTATCAAGTTTTTTGGGAGATAAAACAACCAGTCTTATGTTTGATCTTTCAATGCAAAAGAAAAAGCCAAAAGTTTGACTTCTTCTAAAGTACCTTTTTTTTGGTTTCATCCCATTAACTTTATGTTGATTCTCCCTTATGAATTTATTTGGGTTTTCATTGTCTTTAATATGGAATTTAGGTAAAGCACTAATAAATCCAGATGTAAGTTCACATTCAGGAAATCCATCAGGGTATGCTATGCATATAGGCTCATATGTTGTAACATTTTGATTTGTTCGTCTAAAAGTGAGTTCTCTATTATTATTGATAAATCAGTTATCATTGTTATCATTAATGACATTGTCATTAACATCATTGTTGTTGTCTTCCATCCTATTAGCTAAAGTTTTCTTAAGTTATTGTTGTTGTATTAAACTCCGATTAAAAGTTCTATATATTTCAAGATCTAAATATGTAAAAATCCTGTTGAATTAACATGACTAAGCGTGTAGGCCATGCAACGTCTAGAATTCTTAGAAATTATCTAAAAATCCCTGGCCACAACGCAAAAAAACTAACACGTATCGAGCGTGCACAATAATTTTTGTATTTTACTATTAGCTTGTAGTAGTGGTAAATGACATATCGTTTCCATAAGGATTTTGCAAATCTTGAAGGAAAGTATTTTTTCTTGTTTTTATTAATTTAGTTAATCTAATTAAACGAGAATTAAAATATTAAATAACAAAAAACTATGATTACTAACTCAAATAATCAAACTAACTAAAGTAATTCAAACAATTTAAATGCAAACTAACTTAAACAATATTCAAATTCAATTCAATATAACTAAACAAACCCCTACTAAACAATATAATATATTTGGATTGCTTTCAAACACTAGAACATAATATCACTTCACTCTATAATTATAATCATAATATATGTGGAATCTTGGAATTATTAAATCCTACTTCATAATGGTTGATAGCCTTTAGCCAACCACTAATTTTCCTAAATTCAATGAAAATGTCACATTCTTATCATTGTAAATCTACCTATTGGATAAAACGCAACACCATAAAAATATGATACCATTACACTCAGAAAACATCGCCCTTAATTTAAGCCAATATTGTTGAAGCCGCATAATAAAAAACTTAGAACACAATCACCTAGCAAATCCACTCGGGAAATGCCCTATAGATTAATCTTAGTTACTACTTCTATAATTATTGTCAATGACTATAGACATAGAATCAAATCACAATACCACATAACACATTTGCAACTACGTATGTAATACCAATCTCCTTTAGTTGTAATATATGAAAACAACTTGTTAAATTCGTGATTGACATGTATGAATAAATTTAAAGCATTAAGATCATGATTCCTTAATTAGAACTATCTATCAATCTAAAATATGTTACATGTCTAGCGTTTTTTTAGATTGATAGACTACTCACTCATGTTGAAAATAAACAATGAATAAATATAATTAAAAGAAAAAATGAATAAATAAATACCTTAATATTAATCAAAGCTCTAAGGTATCTTTAAACATAGACAATAAAACTAATATAAAACTATAGGAAAGTAAAAGGAAAGAGTTATTTCGAAGCACTCTGGCCTTTTTTATAGTGTCCCTATGTATACATATCTCAAATAAACTCAAATTCTTTATAGTAATATAAAAAACCCATAACCGACCTCAGCGATTGATCAATGATTCTAACTTATACACAAATCGCTGAACAAATCACTGAGTTTAACTCTCAATTTTCCATTGATTTAGCTAGCGATTTTTAGTTCATTCTCCAATTCACTATGGATTCGGTGGCCTTCTTCTATTGCCGATATAGATGATGATTCCTAGTGTTATTCTAAATCGTTGGTGCAGTTTTCCAGTTGACTATTTTGCTGTTCTTTCTCTTTTCTTCCATTTCTTCATTTTCCTATTTAAAACCTGAAATCGCAAAAACAAAAGAATAGATAGTGTAATATCATCATTTATGTATAAAACCAACCTAAATTACACTATTAAACTTGTCTAATTATTGACTTGCCAAAAATCAACCATCTTCATAAAGTAGTCATCATCCATATATTAATAAGTTAATAATAGTATAGCACAAAATTAAGAGTCCGAAATAATAATTCCTCACTTTGGGATGATAGATACATCATTACTTTTAAGTAGGGGTGGCAGCGATTTTCAAAAAACCGCCTAAACCGACCAAACTGCACTGTTTGGTCTCGTTTTTAAAACTCGTGGTTTGGTCGCGGTTTAAAAAATGTAAAAACCGCATAATTACGGTTTGGTCGCGATTTTCATTTTGGGAAAACCGCGGTTTAATTAAACCGAGGGCATTTTGGTAAATACAAGTCCAAAACCCTAAAACACAACAAAAAAAGGCGTCTCTCTTCTCTCACTCGTCACTCCCATTTCCTCACTCGCCGCCCGCTCACTCGTCGCTCCGTCTTTCTTCTCTCACTCGTCACTCCCATCTCCTCTCTTTACCGCTCACTTGCCGCTCATTCGCCGCTCACTCGCCGTCTCCTCTCTCTTCGGCTCACTCTCCAGTCGCCGCCTCTACTCACTCTCCGTCTCCTCTCTGTTCTGCTCATTCGCCGTCTCTGCTCACTCGTCGTCTCCTCTCTCTTCTGCTCACTCGTCGCCTCGCACCGCCGCAATGTGACGCATCATTCACCGGCCCGCCTTCACTGCCTCCAGTGTCGCCAACTCGCCACTGTTGCGCCTACCGCCTCCTCCCACTAGTCCCACCTCCACCGCCTCTACTGTCGCCGACTCGCCGTCGCAGTTTGGGGGCGACCAACACCCGTCGCTGTCGCCTCCGAGCACCACCTATCATCGTCGCCATTGTCGGGATTGCGGTACCTCAACTGTTGAAGCAGATAACAGGCAGTAAAGGTATACCCTTTTTGTCAAACTTTATTTGTTCGAGGTTTTGTTCTAAATTTCTAATCTATTTTTTTTGTTGTAACTTTTGATAAGAACTTGGATTTTTAACTTTGATTGGGTTCTTTTTGATGAATGATTGGTTAATGGTTATTGATTAAATGAGGATTATTGACAATGTTTGTTAACTCATCAAAGCTTGGAATTGATTTGAAGTGTTAATTGGGTTTTGATTAACAAAGAAAGAAAAAAATGGCTTGTTGTGAATGTGCTGCCACCGGCTCTCCATGCACCTGTGTTGGTGGATGTGCACAGTAAGCCTATTGTATAATATGTTTTTGCAATTTAATCTTCTTATGTGGTCATCTAATAAGTAGTTCTATACAAATTCATATGTACATATTGATATGTTTTTGAGAGTTAAATAAGTGGTGAAACCAAAAAATAAGTGCGAGGATATATGGGTATTGGCCTATTGGGTAGTGATTTATTGGTTATATACTTATATTATATATGTTTTGTTGTATCTTATGTTGAATTTTTTATGAACAATTGAACATTAAATATGTATGAACTTTATGGTATGTAATTGTAATATGTATGATTTTTTTTAAACGGGTCGCATGAAAATTGCGAAACCAAACCGACCAAACTGTACAAACCGCGGTTCAATTTGGTTGCGGTTTTGGTGATTCGCGGTTTGGTGGTGGTTTGGGAAATCACCAAACCGAGGTTTGCCTACCCTTACTTTTAAGAAGCAAGGAATAATGGACCAAGACAATATGGATGCAACCGTTAGGAAAATGGTGAGACAACAATAGTAGCCTGTGAACATAGGTGGAGAAAGAATAAAACTACCAATTAAAATTTTGAAAGAAACACTACATTAAGCTGCACAAAACAATAAAATAAATACTCATAGAGACAGAGGAACGACGACTTACAACTTTCCTATTGAGATTGTAGCGACATAAACAAGACCCATGTACGAAACAACTGAAATGAAGCTAAAATAGGAAAAAAAATGTAGAATTCATCGATGTGTTTGTTTCAACAGGGATCCAAGAAAAATTGCTTCTTTATATGTTTTTGACTTGCCCAAAGTTCAGAAATTCAGAATAATAACATAATGGTAAGCACTCCAATCCCAACCACAAATGTTGATTTGGACAAGTCTCTCCACATAACCAAATCCATTGGAAATAGTGGAACCTGCAAACAAAAAAACACCTAGATAAGACGTTGAAGAATCATAAATCCATGTTGAAGTTGGAGCTAAATCAAATACTTGAACTTGTTTATTGAGGTCATAATCGATAAAGACCCGCAAGTCATTGGCACAACCATTACTAACGCCCCATATTATAATATCTTAATGCAAAGAAATAAATTATTGGTAGTTCAGATTTGAATATAACAGATCTAAACAAATCAATAAGCACTCATCAATTATTGAAATAAGTTCAAATAATTAATGGACCATGTCCAATGGGATATGGTAACTTAAAAGTCATCATGGTATATAACTTGATTTTGGCAACTATACCTTGGCCTTCCTTATTAGAAAGTGGAAGCTAGAATCAAGTGAAGAAATATCTCTTGAAATATAAAAAAACCAATACATAATTATAGTTGAAAAGAAAAGACCAAGTTTTTTAAAAGAAAAACTTGCTAGAGACAAATGAACTCATTATATATTTGCATTATAGTCAAAATCATAAATCAAAACCAAAATAGTAGGGGCCCGTTGATGAAAATCGTAGGACCCTGAGATTAGTGTGGTTAATATGCAAATTGCTTTAACCATTCTTAATCCATCATCTATCTAAATCACTTCAAAAATTTGTCATCATCTATGTAAATCACTTCAAAAATTCATCATTAGACTAAACGAGTTTTAGTTCTACAAACTCTAACATCATCTATGTAAATCACTTCAAAAATTCATCATTAGACTAAATGAGTTTTAGTTCTGGAGACTCTAACATCATCTACATAAATAACTTCAAAACTTTGCAAAGCAAATCTTGGCTTCTAGCATAATTAGATACAAATCAACTTCAAGTTTAATCGCAATCATACATACTTGAAATGCATATCTAGATCATAAATTCTTTAAATGCAAATGTTGATTTCGAGCAATTGCAACCTAAAATCACTATGAACAACATAAAACTCGATCACCTAGGTAAATCAACAAATCACAAAAAAAAACACAAATTAACCTAAAATAACAAATTAATAAAATAGAATTACTGTAAAACCATAATTTAACACTAAAACATATCATGCAATACAATGTCAAGAAAAGATCAAGCGGAAACCCTAGTTTGTGAAGACATGGATCAAAGATTTTAGATATAAAATTATGTAAATCAGAGTTTGTGTTAAATTAGGATTTATAATTTATTAGATAAGATTGTCAGAGTTTGTGTTAGATTATGATTTCTTATTTATTAGAGACGGATTATATAGAGCTTTAGTTAAGTTAGAATTTATAATTAGAATAGGAATTCTATTTGGAGTCGATTAATGTGTTAAATTAATTTGGCCTAATATATAGAAAGGCTTAATCAATTGTTAAAAGGGGATGATTATTTGATGAATAAAATTGGGTTTTGAGAGAGTGAGAGAGAGTATCTCTTTGTTTATTTTAGTTTCTTGAATTTTGTATGTTCGGTCACAAGTTAGAAAAGAGTTTTTTTAATTCGGTATTCATGGAATTAACGAATTGTTAGAAAATCCTATTATTTTTGTAGCGAGCAATTGATAAATTCCTCGCTGCATGAAAAAATCACAATGTCAACTATTCTAACGAGCTCAGATCAAAACCATAGGCATTCACATTTCTCAAATAAAACCACACAATTCCATATCCCTAATCAAACTTAAAAACCAAACTCAGATCAAGAACACACAAATACAGATTTGCACAACAATCTAATGTCAACATTAAAAGAAAAGTAGGATTGTGAAAGAGATAGAGAATTCGAACAAAAAATTAACCTTAAAGTCTTTGGATGATCGAGTTCCATCTTTGATCTGATCGGTAAATGAATGCAAAATGATGATGGTAACGCAGATGATTTTAAGGACTCTGAATGGAAGGAGGCCCTAAGTAGGTTTTGATCGAGAGGAAAGTCGAGGTTTTTTGTTTTGAGGATTGAGAGTTGAGAGTTGAGAGTTGAGGTTTCGAGAGTGAGAGTCATTTGGGGACTTCTACATTTGGTTTTGTGTTTTAATCGCTCAATACGTAATGGTTTATTAGAACCGCTAGCAATTAGGCGATATTAAAGGCCATATTTATTATAGTTCCAATCACATGGTTCCTTCAACCTCGAAGTTCTTACTTCTTACAATCACCTATTTAGTTATAACAACTTCAATTTACACATTAAACCCAATCCATATAACTTCTCATTCAATTACATAAGAAATAAACCCAATTATCCTTATTTGGTGTTCAATAACCAACTTAAACTGGTGTTTCCATCCCTTAAAAATACCAAAGATTCCTTTAAGACTTGAACAACTTCTTTCAAGTCTCAAAAATCTTTTTCAAGTTTTGTTTCTATAATTCAACTCTCAATTATGTTCATAAACCACTTCATTGACTTGGAAGCTAATTTTTAAACCTTTTTCAAATCACAAATTAAGATTGTAAGCCTAATTGGAGAATTTACTCTTTACAAATCCAAAATCTCGACTTAGGAGCATAAAAAAGTCTCGAATTCTTTTTAATTAACAAATAATTCAATGTGTTTAATTTGGCCAAACTTTCCCATTTTTTATAATATTTCTTTGTTGTAAATTGAGTTGGAACTTGCTAAGAACTAGAGAAGGAAATAGAAGACTGTGAACTTTTACTACTATAAACTACTACTACAAAGGAGAATAGAAGAAATGAGATAGTTGGAATGAGGTGTTTTCATTCAACTTGGTGTGTGAATTACAATGAAGTTGGCACCCTTTATATAGGCCATTTGGTGATGATGATAATTGTACTAATATAATGTGTACAAGTTATACATACACCACAAGTTATACAACACATCACAAGTAACATAGACAATACATGGAAGAGTTGGTGTACATTGGAGATGATTACAAGTTACATGAAGTGTGAGAGTCATGCTTGACATTACAATTCAATGTGAGAACCATGCTTCACAATGTGGCCACATACATGCACACGTGTCCATCCATTTCATAACACTCCCCCTTGGATGACATTTGTTGAAAGAATGTGTCTTGTTAAACTTCTACTAGAAAAAAACCCTGTGAGAAAAAATCTAGTACAGAAAAAAGTCTATAATATTTGTAACGACCCGTAAAGTATATGTGCCACGTCTCATGTGGTCCACGTAGGACAACCCAGTAGGAACTAGAGTCGTCACAATATTGCTTTGTAGTATAATATTTATTGATTGCCTCATTAAAAACCTTGCTAGGAAAACCCAGTAGGACAAAACCATAGCTAAGAAAAAGAGTGCAACACATTGATACACTTAGAGATAATATAAATGTCTCATTAAAACCTCTACTAGAAAAACCCCGTGGGAAAAATCTAGTATAGGAAAAAGAGTACATTAATTGCTCTCATAATTTATTTATTTTTTATATGAAGTATAATAACGTTAGGATTGCTTTATTAAAAACTTTGCTAGGAAACCCAGTGGGATAAAATCATAGCAAAAGGAAAAGAGTGCAATACACTAATCAATCTTGATATAGAGTTTTAATATTGTTAGAATTGCCTCATTAAAAACCTTTGCAAAGAAAATCCAGTGGGATAAAATCATAGCAAAGGAAAAAAGAGTGCAATACACTAACCAATAACTCATTTTGATTATCCCCCTGACGTTCACATGGGTGAGACATCTTGTGCATTTTGTTGCACATGGACATCGTTTTCTATATGAACCATTTAATGTTGAAGCACATGATTACCACTCTTTTGTATATAGTACTTGCATCAAGTAATTGATTCATAACTTGTTGCTACTGAATGATCCTTTGAACTTCGAGTTCATATTAATTTATACATGGATCGTAATACTACAAATTTAATGCAATTTTATGTGTTTCAAGCAATTTCATGTCATTCCTTTTGAATTGTCTTATATCTCCCCCTAATTGTGGGAAAATTGCTTCATCAAAGTGACAAATAGCAAAACTGGCTATACATAGATTCCCTATTAGGGATCCAAGGCATCTTATAATATGATTAATGGATAGTTAAGTCAATATACATCTCCTATTGATTTGCCTTAAGATAATCTCCAGCTGATAAAAAAATTCAGTTCGATAAAGAATGTTTGTGCGAATTTACGATATTTTCGCATTATTGATGATTAGGGATAATCAAATAGATCTTTCGACATTATGAATGTCATTTGATTTATGACGACATTAGTTTTAATGTGTCTTATATATTCCAGAAGTTAAAGCCGGGAATATTAAACTCAGATTAAATCATATTCATGTAGATAATTTTTTTATTATTCTGAGTAGACTTCTTCTGAACAAAACATTAATAATAAAATTGTTGTACCAGATGTTGTATGAACATTAGCCTCCGCTAAGTTCGAATTCAAGAAATATTCACTTTTATATTATAATGTACATGCATGTAGCACGATACACAAGACATAAGCTCATCGCCCATATTTAGGTCACGATTTATACACATCTTGATGTGCCTGTATCGAGTCACTTTCAATGATAAAATTCATAATATTTTGCCTTTAATTTTGAAGGCATGGTAAAGGTCACAAAAATATTCTAGTATATATATATATATATATATATATATATATATATGAAAATATTTAGGTAAAATAGTATTTCATATATGACCAAAAAATGTCACAATTATGAGCACTCATTGTCAATAATTATTTGCCTTTTGTAGTGGTGCACCACTTTTGTTCCAATTTTTGGTGGAATTGTCAATACGACCTTTACCTGATATTTTTACCTTTTCCACGTTCATAAGTTTATTATTGCGATCATGATCATTATATGCAACATATGCTTCTTAATTTGAAGTTGAACTAATTGGACGGGAGCGATATTATATTTATAATATCTCATTATTTTACTCAGCTACCATGAGACAATAAATCAATCTTTAATATTTATTAGATTGACATGCGCACTCGATATTTGTTGCATCAATAAAACGAGGTGGGCCATGTGACCTTATTTTTATTGTCTCATCGGTCGTATTTCCACGTAGCCTCAACATAGAGGTAATTAAAATTGCGGAATTATAATTAATATTTGACTGATTAAATTTTGTAGCTTGAGACTCAATCGCTTATTTTGAGCTTTTCACTACAAAAAAATAGCAGATCAGAAACGAAAATTTCAGTCTCTGATTTGCATAAATTCCGTCTCTAATTCAATTCTGCAACGGAACAGAGACGGAATCTATTCCGTTTCTAAAATCGTCGTCGCTGTTCAATCAACAACGAAAATGTGTTTCTGTTGCTGATTAGAGAAGGATTAGAGAAGGAATTTAGAGACGGAACAAAGACGGAACAGAAATGGAAATTCTTCTAAAGGGTACAATTGTAAATGCATTCCGTCTCTGATCAGTTGCTAATCAGAGACGAATCAGAGACGGAATGCAAAATTTCGTCTCTGATCCGTTGCTAATCAGAGACGGATCAGAGACGGAATCCAATAATTCCGTCTCTGATCCGTCTTTGATTAGCAACGGATCAGAGACGTAATACAATAATTTTGTCTCCGATCCGTCTCTGATTAGCAACGGATCAGAGACGGAATACAATAATTTTGTCTTTGATCCGTTGCTGATTCATGCATCTATTCCTCGAAAAATAGAGACGGAATAGCAACGGAATCTCTGAATCCCATTGCTAATCCGTCTCAATTCCGCTTTTGTAGTTTTTAAACCTAAGCTTAATCCAATTGGTTCTCCATAACCTATAAACCTGAAAATACAACCATAAGACCTACTCCATCACCTGCACCCCCTCCAACAACTCCTTGGGGGTGCTAACATCTCCCAAAAAAGCAAAATTTGACATACATACATTGACAATATATATCAACAACAAATATTCAAATGAGAGAAAAAATGTACAATTAGACATTGAAAAAGATTTATATATCCACGAAAGCTTGTAAAGTTTAATAAATGTTCCAAATTTCTAAGTATGCACAAAAACTAAGAATCCTATTGTTTAACAACCACAAAAAAAAACTTCCAATCCTCTAAATATGCACAAAAAGACCTTATACAATCTATAGCAACAGTGTCAGGACAACACATTTACATGAAATTCAACATCATAGATAAGTAAATAGATCATGTACATAGATACTCAGTTAACTCAAAAGGGATAGCAAAATAGGGGGAACACAACCATATATCAAGTCGGGTGCAGTTTTACAATGAGATATATGCAATAATGGTGGCAAGTTCTCCCATTCCAGCACTGCATCGCCATCTTCGTCAATTGCACTGCTTTGGACATTCAAACCAAAACTTTTCCAGTCAATGCTTGCCAGTGAACTGAGAAGCGATGAGGAAATTGGGGATGGGAGAAAGTTCTGGAAATAGAAAACCTGGACAAGCAGTTCATATAAGATAACCCCATTCATAAAAAGAATGTTGAATAAAAAGAAAAAGATGCGACATAAGATTGAAGTTCCCAATGGTGAGAAAAGTACCATTTGCCGCATATAAGATCATTTGATTCAATAATTTTGGAAAGCAATACATTTGCTAGATGCTATTGGAGATTATGCACCTAAGCCTTTACTATAGCTTCTGCATGAGAGCTCCAAAAATAACTTCAACCAATAGTTGAATCATTTTGTTTTAAACAAGATATCAATGCTTTAACATTGTAAATAACAATAAAGTCTCTATTTTAAATTAATCGGCGGGGTCATTTATTATATGTGTATAGAATTCAATGTTTCTTACTTTAATTAATTTAATAACCACACGACAGTGTACCCCATACGACATAATTCATTTTTTGTTTAGATATGCAACCACGTTCACATTATATTGATCTTTCATTTCATATCTCAAAGAATGGTAAGCAAATCATATATCAAAAAGGAAAAAGTTTATTGAACAATTGGTTAGTTTATTAATCCAATAATCAGTGTCTTCCAAAGCAAAAAAAATTTTGATTTTTTTTTTAGAGGTGCATAACTGGACTTCAAAAGGTGTACTTAAAAGATAAGATTCTCTGTTTGGACCAGACTCCAGAGCACTCCCAAAGTACTCATGTTGGAATATGTTTTTATTAAAACCATTTTGAAAAAAACTAAGGAATTGATGAACAACCACTCATTCAAGGCCAAGAGGCACTGGTCATATTGAAATTAATTCCAACGTGTATATTGTTTAAATTAGTTGCAACATATGAGTATAATATATATAGGAGGCCTTAATATTAACCCTTCATTGGTTCAAGAAAAAAAAATGATACATAGAACAATAAATTAAACAAAGAGAGAGGTTTTGAATAAATACGTACCCATCTTTTCATGAACATGCCAATCTCAAGAGACTTGGATACATGAACCCCATTTTTCATCTCAAATCCATAAATCTTGGGGATGTCAGGAAGCTTGTTGACAAACATATCGAGCTTCGCTACGTTCACCAGCTCTCCATCTGCCGGTTTGGTATCTCCAACCGCGAGAACTACACTAATAATGGTGATAATTAGCAGAGATTTCAGTGTGATCAATCCCATATTGTATGTATAAGTGTTGTGAAGAAAAACATATAACTAAGATGCATATATAGTACTACAATGGTTTACATATAAAATGTGAGTGAGTGAGTGAATGAGTGAGTGTTTGTGTGTGTGTGGTTTACATATTTAGGACTTTCTATAATTCACTTTTGTTTTTAACTATATATGATGTACCACTGTTTTAGTGAAATTAAGAGAATCATTTGAACCTTTAAACCAACAATAATAATTGGAAAAAGGGAGAGATAATTGACTATGGTTACCTTTAAGCCGCAGCCACCCGTGCATTAACTCGTGAGCAAGAATAGAACCTGTGAGTAATATGCATGCATCAAAAGGGAAACATTTGAGACTATTATTAACAATTAGCTTTTCAACATAAAGTTAATAGTATCTCCCGGACTTCTACACTTTTCTTGCACACGATGTTACATTGACTGATGTGCCCGCCAACAACAAATACACTATGCTACAAGATAAAAGAATAATAATGTGATTTAGGAGAACGAATAACACGAAAGAGATTATCCAATGAATATGTTATTATATTATCACCTTACCTACTCCTTGGTTCAGGAGTTATATTTTCATTGTGTGACTTAAGTCACTTGGCTCTTTTTTCATGAAATACTTACAAGGTCTTTCACTGAACTAATCCAACATTGAGTTGCTTGAGCAAAAGAAAACTCGTATACATATAACTTTTCGAGTATGTTTTTGCTATGAAGTTGGCAAGAATTGCCAGATGGGAAACAACAAACTTACCTCTATTACCGAGCTTGCATTCTTATCTTTAAGAATAATCTGTGCTAAATTACTCAGTGGTCCACTGGTCAACATGGTAATCTTAGAGCCAGGCTTCATTAATTTGGAAATTGATTGCCAAACTTCAAATGCCAAAGGTTGTCTAAGTCAAAGGTGATCGGTGTCTCTAGGAGCTCCATATTTTACTGAATTTTCAGCTGTGTACCTGAGATTCGAACCCCAAAATATACAGGGTGTGTTGATCAGCAAACACAAGAACCAAGGCATATGATTGCTAAACTTCAAATTACACCTTTAATTAATTTAGACTGGAAGGATAATCATATAAAATCATAAGAATGGCATATGATTTTTTATTTTTTTGCAAAAGCATATGATAAAATTAATTAAAGAACAAGTGGTTATAAGAACCAAGGCCATGTATGCTGAAAGTTGTATAATTGTGTAAAAATGTATTAAGAACATACTACCTCACCTTAAGGTCAATGACTTCCACAGGTACTTTTAAGAGATAGATCAATGTAAGAAAAATCTCCAGAACTCATATCCATGTCGAATACGACAGGCTTCTGAAGTTTTTTTTTTCCAAAATCTGGCTTGTAAATAACTTCTTTATAGTGAGGAAACTGTGTCATAAAATTGAACCTGCCACGTTGCTGGGAAAGGTTCAGAACCTGCAATCAAAAAGGGGAGGAATTAACACAACTTTCTTCTATGCAGATATTTTTTTCTCCACAATACTAGTTACTATGCAATGAAGTTCTGGTGTAAACTGAACAATTATATAGTACAAAAAAAGATAATGATGAATTACGGAAGAAAACACATTTGGGAGAAGTTACATTTAAGAAGCTCACAAAATATTTTCTATCCAAATTGCTCTCAAAATTGCGATTTGGTTTTGCTTTCGAAGCAACAAGAACGCGCACTCCTTCTGCACCAGTCACTTCCATTGTGTAGCCATCCTATTCATATCATCACCCATGGTTTGATTAGCAATTTTGTGGTGCAACCTTAGAAATTTTTATATTTAATACTTACTCGTATCAAAAGAAATATTAGAAACAAGGCTTCTGAATTAGAGAATGCATAGTTTAAATATCATGCAATTGTTTATGTATTTACCCATTGAGATTAAAGCTCAAAATATATTTTAGTCCACAAAACAACAAGTGACAGAATTCCACAGGCTTCGTAGATAAACTTTGTTGGACTAAGTGGTTAGTCACTCACACTCCGACCGAGATTTTGATGGAAACAAACAAGGTGAAAATGTACTAATAAACATCTAGTGTATTTCAGTTTTTGTTAAAGGATGCAAAACAACATATCAAGGGTACTCAAGAAATACAAGTTCAAGACTCGGCATTAATGAAGAAATGAAGATGAAAGTTCAAACCGCAATTTGTAATTTCAATGTAAGGTATACAAATTCTTTCGCGCAAGCCAAATGCATTAGTCCATGCATATCAAGTTTCTTAAACCATTTTTCAAAGTTATAAGTTTACTTCAAGTTTCAAAGTGGAATTTAAACACATAACTAGGTCTATGAGTTTAAACAATGTGAAACTTTGTGTGGATGGTCATTTGCATATTAGAGATCATTGTAAATGTTTTCGAAAAAGAAAAACTCGTTTTTGAAAGGTCTTCGAAAAGAAAAGCGTAAATTTGTAGAAAAGCCCCTAATACATTATGAAATCGTGAATTTCCGTTTCGGGATTTGTAAAAATATCCGGACCACCCAATTAGGCTTAATGACTCATAATAAACGTGTATAACATGTTATATAAGGGTTGGTTAGGTCCGGACGAGTTTAAGGGTCGCTAACACAAAGGGACAAAATAATTGTTTTGAGGTCCCCTGCATTAGCGCGCTAATAAAATCATTAGCGCGCTAAGTGCGAGTTAGCGCGTTATGTCTCAAAGATTAGCGCGCTAATTGCATATCTCGATGCTTTTTTTGACAAATTGGAAAACTCACTTTAATTTGAATTCTTGATCTATTTTGGACCCTTGGATCCCTAGAACGGTCATAAACTGTCAAGATGGAATACCTAACATTATAAAACCACCAAGAACATGGTTTTGTTAAAAAGTAGGAAGAAACACACTCAAAAACTCAAAATCTACAAAGAGAAGGACTTTGATTTTTGTGAATAAGCAAAAGGAGATCTTTGTGGTTGTTCTTTAGTTCTCTAATCCAGCACTTTTGAGGCTTTCAAAGGAGTACAAGAATCTCTTCAAAGCTGATCTCTTTTGTCATTCTCTTGTTTGTAAGAAAGTCCTAGATCTAAAATCTTGCTTGTGCTTAATTTACATAGTTTTGTGTATTTGATTTGAAAATCATTTTGTTGTGTGTTTGAACACCTTCTTCTTGGGTTTTGCACTTAAATTTATTTTATCAAACCCTAAGATTGATTTGAACAAAAGTTTTGCACTTAAACTTGATTTTTGTTAAACTATTGTTCTTAGACTTGAAATCGGTTTTACACTAATATATTAAGTTTTGAAAACGATTTCACATTTGGGATTTGCAACAAAATCAGTGACATATTTGCATATTCCATTTATTCTCATACTTGCATGCATAAGAGTTGTTAGGCTCTAGGAGGCTTGCTAGTGTTTGAATTTGATACCACTTTGTGTTGTAAAGTGTATCTCATTATTTTTTCAGCAACTTATTGTATTTGTATGATTGTAAGACTTAGTGGAATCTAAGTCAAAGGGGAAGACCTAGTTGAGACTAGGCACAAATCCTAGTTGCGGCTAGGTGGGAAGTCCTAATTGTAATTAGGCACTCTAGGCTTGTATGCTTATGTTGTAACACTTATTTGCAATTTAAGTGGGGGTTAAAAATCCTAACCGGGGAGGTTAGGTAGTGGACGTAGATCGTTGGATCGAACCACTATAAATTGTGTGTCACTTTCCATCTCTTCCATTCCATTCACTTGCATAGCATATATATATATTCATTGATAGTGTATGCATTATAGTTGTAATTTGCGCATAAAGTTTTAAAAGGGCAATAACTACTCGGTAACCCAATTCACCCCCCCCCCCTCTTGGGTGACCATCAATTGGTATCAGAGCGGGTTATTGCTCAAAGTATTACCAACGTATTTTTGAGTGTTCTTTTTGTGCAAGGATGCAAACCTTAGATCGGCTCGCTTCGGGAAGGCAACTCTTCGAGTAGGCCTCCGTATTTTGATGGAACTAACTATGCTCATTGGAAAGTGAGAATGAAATTCTACATTAGAGCACAAAATAGATTCTTATGGGATGCAATTGAAAGTGGCTACACTCCACCGGATAAGCCTTTGAAAGAGTACACCGCCGAGGAGATAAAGATTGAGCTCTCAAATGATCAAGCCATGAATCACTTGTTTTGTGCGCTAAGTGAAAATGAATTTAACCGAGTAAGTGCTTGTCAAACGGCTAAGGAAGTATGGGAGAAGCTTGGGGTACACTATGAAGGTACCATGCAAGTGAAGAAGACCAAGTTAAGAATTCTTGAGGAGCACTATGAAACTTTCCGAGTTGGGTCCGATGAAGACATAGCCACCGCCATCACTCGATTCACTAAACTATTGAATGAGATCAAGAATCTTGGAAAGAATTATGATCAAGAAACCTCGGTGTATAAATTCCTTAGAGGCTTGCCTAAGGAATGGGATGCCAAGAAGTATGCTATCCAATCGGCACAAAATCTTGGAGATTACACATTTGATGAATTGTGTGGAGAGCTAACGAGTCCATGAATTTGAACTTAAAGACCGAGCAAGATTGGAAGCATTAAGTGGAGGTACTAAGAGTTCAAGAAAAGATATCGCCTTGAAGGCAAATAGCTCCCCTAGTGCATCGGTAGAGATCATTGAAAATGAAAAATCATGTGATGACAATGATCTTGAGGAGGAAGTAGCTATGCTCTCAAGAAAGCTCAACAGGGCCATGTACAAGCGAGACAAGTATAAGAAGAAGTTTCGAAGTGGAAGCAAGGGAGGAAAATCAAATGAAACCATATGCTTCGGTTGCGGCAAACCGGGTCACATCAAGGCGGATTGCAAATCCAAGAAGGTGTTTGACAAGAAGAAAGGAAAGAAGAGTTTCAAAGCAACTTGGGATGACTCATCATCATCAAGTTCGGAATCCGAATCGGAAAGTGAGAAGGCAATACTTTGTCTCATGGCACAAGGCGAGGTAAATTCTAACTCTTTTAACTTTGATAATGTTGATGATTTGGATGATGTTCCAAATCTTGATGAGCTTAGGAAAGAGTTGGAAAAGGAGGTCAAAAAGACCAAACAACTCAAAAAGAGCTTGACCATTGCAATTAGTGAAATAGAGTCACAAAATGAGACCATTAATGATCTCCAAAGTGACTTAAATGAAGTCATAGAGGAGAGAGATGTTTTAGTCAAGGAAGTAGAGGACTTGACTAGCACGGTGCATAAGTTTACAAATGGTAAAGAAATGTTTGACATGATGTTGGGAGCACAACGACGTGCACTCAACAAAAGAGGCATAGGTTATGGAGCAAACTTGTTAAGTTACAAGAAATTGCTAAATGATGATCGTAGATGCTCTAAATGCAACAAGACTCATGTGGTCGGGAAATGTGCATTACAAAAGGCCAAAGTGGGTAGACTAGCATGGGTAGTTAAAAATGTTTACTACACTAACATTCTCGGACCCAAAGGTGTTTGGGTACCAAAATCTAGTGTGTTTCCCATTGTGTAGGATGCGAGGAAGAGCACCCCATGGTACTTGGATAGTGGGTGCTCAAGACACATGACCGGAGATGCACATCAATTTATTGAACTAAAGCGGCATGATGGTGGAAAGGTTACATTTGGAGACAACAACAAAGGAAGAGTTATTGGTCTCGGGAACCGTCGGTAACAATTCACTTTCTATTTCTAACGTTTATCTTGTTGATGGATTGAAACATAATTTGCTCAAGTATTAGTCAATTGTGTGACAAAGGATTTCATGTTATGTTTGAATCATCGAAATGCATTGTTAGGAATGAGAAGCATGAAACCTTATTTATTGCATATAGAGATAAAAATGTTTATGCCATTAACTTTGATGAGATGAATATGCAAAATGTCTCATGTTTGAGTGCACAAAGTGAATGTGATGCATGGTTGTGGCACCGTAGATTAGGACATTCTAGCATGGAGAACTTGTCAAAATTGACTAAGCATGATCTAGTTAAGGGTCTACCCAAATGCACGTTTAAGAAAGACAAGGAGTGTGAACCTTGTATCCTCGGTAAACAAGTGAAATCGTCATTTAAGACGAAAGTAACAAGTGATGTGACTCGAGCCTTAGAACTTATCCATATGGATTTGTTCGGACCCACCCAAACACAAAGCCTAGGAGGTAAATCATATTGCTTTGTCATTGTCGATGATTTTACTAGATATACATGGGTGTATTTTCTCTCTCATAAGCATGAAGTGTTTGATGTGTTCGTAAAATTTTGTGCTTTAGTTGAGAATGAAAAGGGATACAAAATCACCATCATTAGAAGTGATAGAGGTGGTGAGTTTGTAAATAGAAACTTGGAGGATTTTTGTGCTAAACAAGGTTATACACACCAATTATCCTCTCCTAGAACACCCCAACAAAATGGAGTTGTTGAAAGAAAAAACAGGACACTCCAAGAGATGTGTAGGACTATGCTAAATGAGTACAACATAGCTAAGCATTTTTGGGCCGAAGCCATTAACACGGCATGCTATGTTATAAATAAAGTAAATGTCCGAAAGCAAGTGAAAAAGACTCCTTATGAACTATGGAAAGGCCGAAAGCCCAACATAAGTTACTTTAAGGTGTTCGGTTGTACTTGCTATGTTCTAAATGATAAGGATCAATTAGACAAATTTGACCCAAAATCAAAGGTATGTACTTTCCTTGGTTACTCTATGCACAACAAAGCATATAGGGTGTTTAATAGATCAACCAAAACCATAGAAGAGTCTATCCATGTGAAATTTGATGAAGTGGATCCCAAAGTTAAGATGACGCAAAACTTGGAAAAATTGAGGATCGATGATGAAGATGATGGCACCCTAGGACAAACTTCAAATAGTCAAGAAGTTGAGGCATGTAAAGAATCCGACACAAGTGCGCCTAAGAATTCAAGACTTCTAATTGGCCATTCATCCCAACAAATAATAGGTGATCCAAACAAAGGAGTAATCACTAGGTCCACATTACATCGAGATGAAGGACATATAGCTTTTGTATCACAAACCGAGCCCACTAAGATAGATGATGCCTTAGGAGATGAATTTTGGGTAATGGCTATGCAAGAGGAGCTAAGCCACTTTGTTAGGAACAAGGTATGGACATTAGTACCTAGACCCAAGGACCACACAACCATAGGCACCAAATGGGTTTTTAGAAACAAAAAGAATGAAAAAGGTGAAATTGTAAGAAACAAGGCTAGGTTGGTTGCACAAGGCTACAATCAAGAAGAAGGAATTGATTATGAGGAAGCCTTTGCACCCGTAGCAAGACTAGAAGCAATTCGAATGTTACTTGCTTATGCTTGCTACAATGGGTTTTTACTATATCAAATGGATGTTAAAAGCGCATTCTTAAATGGCTTCATTAATGAAGAGGTATATGTAGAACAACCACCGGGTTTTGAAGATCATGAACACCCAGGTCATGTATATCATCTTCAAAAAGCCTTGTATGGACTAAGACAAGCTCCTAGAGCTTGGTATGACAGACTTAGTGCATTCCTACTTAAAAAAGGATTCAAGAAAGGAACGCTAGATCCCACTTTGTTCATTTTGATCGAAAAACGTGATATGTTACTTGTTCAAATTTATGTTGATGATATCATTTTTGGGTCATCCAACACAAGTCTATGTAATGAATTCTCATCATTAATGACAAATGAATTTGAAATGAGCATGATGGGAGAACTAACATACTTTCTAGGCTTGCAAATAAAGCAATCCAAACATGGCATTTTTATAAATCAAGCAAAGTATGTGAGGGACATGTTAAAGAAATTCAAATTCGAAAATCGAAAGCATGTGACACTCCTAGTAGTTCCACCATCAAAATGGATAAAGACCAACTAGGAAAACCCATAGATCCTAAACTTTATCGTGGAATGATAGGTAGCCTCCTATACTTGACCGCTAGTAGACCCGACATTATGTTCGGTGTGTGCTTATGTGCTAGATTTCAATCCGATCCCAAGGAGTCCCACTTAAAATGTGTAAAGCGCATATTTCGATATCTAAGTGGAACACAAGACTTAGGATTGTGGTTCAACAAAACTAAGAGTTTCGAACTCCGCAGCTTTGTTGACTCGATTATGCGGGAAGTCTAGTCGATAGAAAAAGTACTTCCGGATTTTGTCATTTGCTAGGAAATTCACTTATCTCATGGTTCGGCAAAAAGCAAAATTCCGTTGCTTTATCTACGGCGGAAGCCGAATATGTGTCGCTAGGGAGTTGTTGTGCTCAAGTTCTATACATGAAACAACAACTTGAGGATTATCAAATCCTAGTTGGGTGTGCTTGAAATTTATTGTGATAACACAAGTGCGATAAACATATCGAAAAATCCGGTGTTACACTCAAGAACAAAACATATTGAGATTAGACACCATTTTCTTCGTGATCACGTCCAAAAGGGCGATGTTAAACTCATCCATGTGCCCACAGAGGATCAACTAGCCGATATATTCACTAAGCCTTTGCCTAGAGAACAATTTTCTAAAATTCGGCGTGAGTTAGGCATGTTTCGAGAATCGGACCTTCTACATATGTTTTAGCTATTCCAAACCTTTTTATATGGTGTTAGTGAAGTGTCCATGAAGTTTGAGGAGAATCGGAGCTATATTGCAAAAATCCAAAATTTTTTGTCAAAAAATTCCGAGAGAGGAATTAGCGCGCTAATAGTTAAAATTAGCGCGCTAATGATGTACCGACCAAAAATTTCCGAGGGGAATTAGCGCGCTAATAACACCCATTAGCGCGCTAATAGCGTGCGGCCCGAATATGAATCGACCCATTAGCGCGCTAATTTTATCATTAGCGCGCTAATGACGTTCGGCCAGGCGTCTATAAATTCGTTTTTACCCTCAAAACTCACATCTCTCCCAAATTTTTCCTCTCCTCTTGCCGATTCTACTCTCCTCGTGTCGTCTCCACCGTGATCTCCACTCCTACAAGGTAACAATCCTCTCCCTTTTTGTCAATTTCTTCATTTTTCCTCCAAAATGTCGACTCGTCGCACTTCCAACCGTCCCTCTTCCCGTTCGGTCGCCCCCACCACTTCCCGACCAACCGACGCCACCACTTCCCGACAAACCGCTCCCACCACATCTCGTCCTACCCAAGCCACGTCCTCACGTCGTCCTTCTAGCCGACGTGTTGTTCAATCTTCATCATCTAGTGATAAATCCGAATCCACACACCCCGTCCCAACTCTGGCAAATGCCCCACGACGTGAGGGTCGTGCCAAAGCCGTCCATGAGTCCGCATCAGTCCTAGAGTTAGTGGCTCCACGGCTAACGGATGCCAAAATCCTAAGGCCCGCCATTGTCGATGTCGCTTTTTTTGATAAGGCGCATCTCCCAATTCGGGAAATTTTTGATGCGGCGGGATGGACCACTTTCTGTGCCCACAAGGCTAACTACAACCCCCCCTTGGTTCGAGTTTTCTATTCCAATCTCGAAACTTCGAACCATTTTGTACTACGTTCGTCTGTTGGTAGCCAATCTATTGAGATTACGCCTGAAAATCTCGCTCAACGGCTTCAACTTCCCTTGCACCCTCCTACGACTACGGTTGTGTGCAAATTTCTCAGTTGGCCTTTTGACCGTCTTGAAGTCCTTAATTCCTTCCTTCGGTCCAAAAGGACTTTAACCGTTTATCCGGTTGGTATAACGGATGCGATTTTAAACTCCTACCTCACCTTCTCCATAAGGTACTTCACAAGGTCATTCTTCCGCGAGGTGGTAGTAAAAACTATGTCACTCTCCTTGACATGTTCATTCTGGGGCACCTAATTCGTATGATACCTCTCAGCCTGCCTCATATCATCATTGGCTATATGACGAGCACGTGTAGCTCGGGTCGTCATCTTCCTTATGCTCACATTATCACATCCTACTTGGAGTCGCCGCCCAAGTAGATCTCGCATAGGCGGTCGCCCCCTCACTATATATGACACCATCGACATGGCTACGTTGAAAGCCATGAAATACCGCTACATTCGTGATCGGCAGCGGTGGACTCGGGAAGATGCCATTCCAGATGGTCAGCATCACGGCGGCTATGAGTCTCCCCTCCCTACGGACTCTCCAGTGGCTCTTTTTGATGCGCCGGACTATTTGGAATATAGCTATCAATTTGGCGATGATGACAACGCTGACGATGAAGGCAATGCCAGCCATGATGACCATGATGGTGATGATGAAGGTGCTCAGGACTTTACTGTTCGCAGCAGCTGCGATATGAGTCGGCACAGCCTCCGATTCCCTCTACGTTCGGCGGTTTCTCGCCTCCACCGAATATGTCTCCATCATCGGCGTACGTATCTGCACAGCTGGGCTACCTGCACACTTATATGACTCAGTCATTCAATGCCGTCGAGATGAGTATCCAGCATCAGAATGATCGGCTTCGTCGCATTGAGGGTAAATTGCTCCCAGTTCGGACCGCGCGTAATGATCATGCCTCCACTCTCCGCACGTCCACCACCATCCTCGAGGAGGAGTGTTTAGACACACCACCACTAGATGAGCATTAGGCTCCAATATGTCAGTCTTAGATGTTTCGATTTTTTTGTCAAACTCATGTTTAAGCCACAACTATGCTCTCATTGCTTTATGCTATCTATATCATGAATTTTTTTTGCGTATCTCTGAGTTTTCTATATGGATATTTCTTGCTTCACTAAGTTTTATCGTCTATGCATTTGTATCGCTACCGTCTATTGTTTCTTGATATGCATAAAGTGAGGGGGAGAGTATATTTCTCTCGTATTGTTTCTATTATGTTTATTTATGGGGATGCTTGGCCCCACTTTTTGATGGTATCAAACGGGGGAGAAAAATGTGGTTGAACTTGAAAAGGTTGATGTGTTTTGAACTTGCATATATGAAATATAAAATCATGAATGCGATATACATTTAGATTACGTTTTACACCTTTAAAGTTCACATTGTTTGTTATCATCAAAAAGGGGGAGATTGTTGGACTAAGTGGTTAGTCACTCACACTCCGACCGAGATTTTGATGGAAACAAACAAGGTGAAAATGTACTAATAAACATCTAGTGTATTTCAGTTTTTGTTAAAGGATGCAAAACAACATATCAAGGGTACTCAAGAAATACAAGTTCAAGACTCGGCATTAATGAAGAAATGAAGATGAAAGTTCAAACCGCAATTTGTAATTTCAATGTAAGGTATACAAATTCTTTCGCGCAAGCCAAATGCATTAGTCCATGCATATCAAGTTTCTTAAACCATTTTTCAAAGTTATAAGTTTACTTCAAGTTTCAAAGTGGAATTTAAACACATAACTAGGTATATGAGTTTAAACAATGTGAAACTTTGTGTGGATGGTCATTTGCATATTAGAGATCATTGTAAATGTTTTCGAAAAAGAAAAACTCGTTTTTGAAAGGTCTTCGAAAAGAAAACTGTAAATTTGTAGAAAAGCCCCTAATACATTATGAAATCGTGAATTTCCATTTTCGGGATTTGTAAAAATATCCGGACCACCCAATTAGGCTTAATGACTCATAATAAACGTGTATAACATGTTATATAAGGGTTGGTTAGGTCCCGGACGAGTTTAAGGGTCGCTAACACAAAGGGACAAAATAATTGTTTTGAGGTCCTGCAATAGTTAGCGCGCTAATGATTTTATTAGCGCGCTAAGTGCGAGTTAGTGCGTTTATGTCTCAAAGCATTAGCGCGCTAATTGCATATCGACGATGCTTTTTTTGACAATTTGGAAAACACACTTTAATTTGAATTCTTGATCTATTTTGGACCCTTGGATCCCTAGAACGATCATAAACCTGTCAAGATGGAATACCTAACATTATAAAACCACCAAGAACATGGTTTTGTTAAAAAGTAGGAAGAAACACACTCAAAAACTCAAAATCTACAAAGAGAAGGACTTTGATTTTTGTGAAGAAGCAAAAGGAGATCTTTGTGGCTGTTCTTTAGTTCTCTAATCCAAAGACTTTTGAGGCTTTCAAAGGAGTACAAGAATCTCTTCAAAGCTGATCTCTTTTGTCATTCTATTGTTTGTAAGAAAGTCCTAGATCTAAAATCTTGCTTGTGCTTAATTTACATAGTTTTGTGTATTTGATTTGAAAATCATTTTGTTGTGTGTTTGAACACCTTCTTCTTGGGTTTTGCACTTAAATTTATTTTATCAAACCCTAAGATTGATTTGAACAAAAGTTTTGCACTTAAACTTGATTTTTGTTAAACTATTGTTCTTAGACTTGAAATCGGTTTTACACTAATATATTAAGTTTTTAAAACGATTTCACATTTGGGATTTGCAACAAAATCGGTGACATATTTGCATATTCCATTTATTCTCATACTTGCATGCATAAGAGTTGTTAGGCTCTAGGAGGCTTGCTAGTGTTTGAATTTGATACCACTTTGTGTTGTAAAGTGTATCTCATTATTTTTTCAGCAACTTATTGTATTTGTATGATTGTAAGACTTAGTGGAATCTAAGTCAAAGGGAAGACCTAGTTGAGACTAGGCACAAATCCTAGTTGCGGCTAGGTGGGAAGTCCTAATTGTAATTAGGCACTCTAGGCTTGTATGCTTAGGTTGTAACACTTATTTGCAATATAAGTGGGGGTTAAAAATCCTAACCGGGGAGGTTAGGTAGTGGACGTAGATCGTTGGATCGAACCACTATAAATTGTGTGTCACTTTCCATCTCTTCCATTCCATTCACTTGCATAGCATATATATATATTCATTGATAGTGTATGCATTATAGTTGTAATTTGCGCATAAAGTTTTAAAAGGGCAATAACTACTCGGTAACCCAATTCACCCCTCCCTCTTGGGTGACCTTCAAACTTGAGAAGTAAAAATATAATTAAGAGTTTTAGAATGAACAAGAAGTATAACCTATCATCGCCGGAAAACAAACCAGCATTAGTTACCTATCATTTCCCTTTCTCATTCGGAACAAAACAAAATGGATCCAAGAGCCCCTTCTGAACATGACCACTGTGTACTCCACTCTTCTAAAAATTGAACTTGGGGAATGCACGACCATCAAAGAATGGATTCTAACCGTCAGAAACACTATAAGGTTTATCCGAAGTCACTACAGTTATGTAACACCCATTCAAAAATAAAAAACAAAAAAAAGACTAACAGCTTATGGTGTTACCTTGACTAGTTCGACGACGACTTAAGGCTTCGGAGGCTCCAATCTCCGGCAGCCGGCGACGGCAGAGCCGACGGCCTCATCGCAGCCGCGATCGCAGCGACGACAGAGATTTAGGGTTTGGGAGAGAGATTTCAGTGAGAGAGAGCGGTGAGAGAGAGAGAGAGCTGGGAAATGTCGGTCCGAGAGCGGCGAGAGAGGGATAGAACATCCTCGACGAACAGAGAGCGGTGAGCACAGAGCGACCAGAGAGCAGAGAGCGGTGAGTGAGAGAGAGAGAGCAGAGAGCGGTGAGCTATCCAACACAACGACATTGGCCCCAGCCCTCACCAAATGCTCCAGCCTCTCCTTATCCTCCTCCCTCGTCCCCATCGCCGCGCCCACCATGAAATCACCATCGGCCCCCAACGACGGCAGCCCCAGCTTCGGAAACCCCCGAATCATCTCCACATCCTTCGCACTGAACACATCCACCACCTCCCCATCCTGGCGCCCAATCCACCACCGCGTTTCGCGCCAGAAAGCTCGCTGTTTGATCGAAATCGTACTGCAAAGACCCCGCCGCCGCCTCCATACAATCCCCAACCCTAACCCCAATTTCCCCCAATTTCTCCCAATTCGACCTCGAAACAAGCCCTAGAAGCTCGGACTTGGAGTCCCCGTTCCGGGTGACGAAAACGCAGGGGGAGGAGGCGAAATTGTCGCCGGAATCGATGAAATCCGATTGGGATTTGAAGATGGGGTCGGATGCGAAGGGATGCGGCGGGACTTGGCGGAGCGGATGATGGAGTACTGGTCGGACGGGGTGTTGTTGTAGTGGACGATGGCAATGCCTCCGAGGGCGGCCATGGACACGACCATGGAGGACTCCGAGACAGTGTCCATCGGAGAGGCGACGCAGGGGATGGAGAGGTCGATGTTGCGTGTGAGCTTCGTGGAGAGGGAGACGGACACGGTTGAGAAGTCGATGTAGTGTGGGAGGAAGATGACGTCATCTTAGGTGTACGAGTAGCTGATTAGAGGGGTTAGCGGTGAGAGAGAGAGACCAGAGCGCAAGCAGAGAAGAGAAAAAGAGAGTTGAGAGAGACGTTTTTTTTTATTTGGACGATCGATTTTTGGAGGGCCTACATCGAAGCACGCACGAATCTCGAGATTTGATGAACGGTTATAAAAAAAAAAAAAATGTTTTGGTGGGAATGTTGGCGCCATTATTTAGAGACGAAATTTAATTCCGTCTCTATTTTCGTCTCTATTTCCGTCTCTGATCTCTCTCTATTCCGTCTCTGAATTAGTCCGTCTCAATTCCATCTCTAACCACTTTTTCTTAGCAACGGAACTTAATTGCGTTGCTAATTACGTTTCTAAATATCATTTTTCTTGTAGTGTTTTGAGCAGTACCTTTTTGGTATTTATATAATTATAACTTCATAGGGTGAAAAGATATATAAAGTGAAATATTCACTTTTCAAATCTCTAAAGAGATATTGGCAAATGATTTAAATTTTGTATAACACAACATAGTCTTGCATAAATGTTTTATTCACAAATTATAGTATCTAATTGTCATGAAAAGTAATTCTTGTCGGTAATATAATAAAGCAACAAGTTCAACTATGGTTGAATAATATTTTGAAAATAAATTTAATATAAAATAGTTTTCCCCTTTTTATGTAAAAACATAACATATGATTAAATATATGTTCACAACTTGATTTATTAATAAACAAAATGTATTATTCGTATGAGTTGATGGGACAACCTCCAAGTTAGGTGGCGAGACATAGTCTACTTAATATCATGCCTCCTCGAACGGGATAACACATCTCCCGTTCAATGTTTAACTTTACCGGGGACGACGGTTACCCACTATGAACTCAAACTTATAGCTTTATTTGTATTATAAAATCAAGAATATAACAATAACTAATCGTTTGTAGTTTTAAGAGAAAAATTATATGTCACACATTGACTTTTAATTTCTGATGTAGAATATCGTACAAGACGCAGCTACATAACATACTTTCGTAGTCGGTGACGTTACAATGCATAATGTATGAATAAAGTACATTTACATAAATATGCATGTAACAAAAAAGAAATTAACCATGACAACATGGAAATAAATTGAACTTATTTAAATTAATAAAAATTATACCTTCTTAGCTTTATATCTTTGAAAAACTTCTTGATCTTCAATACCTCCTCTTGTAGAGCAACTTCGTGCTGATAACGTGTTGTAAATTGAGTTGGAACTTGCTAAGAACTAGAGAAGGAAATAGAAGACTAAGAACTTTTACTATAAACTACTACTACAAATGAGAAGATAAGAAATGAGATAGTTGGAATGAGATGTTTTCATTCAACTCGGTGTGTGAATTACAATGAGGTCGACACCCTTTTTATAGGTCATTTGGTGATGATGATAATTGTACTTATACAATGTGTACAAATTATACATACATCACAAGTTGTACAACACATCACAAGCATTATAGACAATACATGAAAAAATTGGTGCACATTGAAGAGAATTACAAGTTACATGAAGTGTAAGAGCCATGTTTAATGTTACAATTCGATATGAGAATCATGCTTCACAATATGGTCACATACATGTACAAGTGTTCATCCATTTCATAACATTTTTCTCATTTTTCAATTATCATTTTTTTGGATTTTTCTTCCCCTAAGTACCACGGCGTTGGCCTAGCATTCGAGTACTGCCCTAGGGAAACCTAGAGCGATCCTTGAGTACTCCCAGAATCGGCCTAGACAAAGCACAGACCCTTCCCGGGCTTGGCGGGCACGCATTGCCTATGTAGGTACGGGAACCATGCCTTGCCATTGTAGGGACGCCCACAAGCACTCCCTATGGACCTCTCCCGGCGTCTTACTGTTGCGCTTCATCATCATTATTCCATTTTTTATCGAACCCCCAATTGAAACAATCTTCAAACCCATCGATCAATTCCACAAAAATAGAATCTTATCCCAAACCTTAATCCCAACTGAAAAACCAATGACCTACGATCAATTTACTAAAAGAAAAAATTGACATAACTCCCCTTCTAAGCCTCGACTATTCCGATTCCCTTCTTTTTTTTGTTTTTAATGGCTTGCTTAATGAACAAAGCAAAAAGAAAAAGATGGAGAGAGGAGAGAAAGAGAGTGTGTGTGTGAAATTTGTGGTTAGAGAAGAGGGAGAGGATTTAGTCGAGAGGAGAGACCATTTGAAAGAGGCGAGAGAGACAAGGAAGAGGGTTCAGCCAAAAGAAAGCAAAACCACAGTCAAGGGAAATGATGAATGCGTTGAGGGTGAAAAGTCGATCGAAACACCTAAACTTGCTCTCACTCGTTTAGGCTCTGTTTGGCAAGGTTAGCTGATAATCTAGCTGATAGCTGATAAACTAGCTGATAGCTAATAATCTACTAGCTGGTAGCGGAAAGCTGATAATCTAGCTGATCAAGTAAAAATTGTTTGGAATAATAGCTGATTGATTAGCTGATAAATGCAAAATGACAATAAAGGACATATGACACAATTAAGTATATTAATTATATAATTACATAATTAATGTATTTTATTTACAAAATATAAATTAATACCATAAAATAATTTATATTATTTAGAAAACTAAACTACGTGTGTCCATAAATGCTTACATGAAAATAGCTCTATATTAATTTATAAGAATTCGTAAAAAATAAACACATGTAAATAAAATACAATAAACGACTTGAATAACTATACATATACCTAACGCATCATCCATAACTGAGAAGCAATATTATTGCGAATATTATTCATTTCTATAGAAGTATCTCTATAACTTAAAAAAATAGTAGATTAGTAAAAAAAAATTAAAAATATGTAGGATAGCCCCACCACTCGAACACTACATTTAAAAATATTTTTATAACATCTAAAAATATTTTTATACTCGACGTTGTTAAAACTTATTTAATATGTAATAAATATCTAACAAGATTATATATAATTAAGAAATTAATGTGTAATGATTTTTAATTTTAGTGAAATTCTTTGTTTTATAATATTTAGTTAATTATTAATCACTATTTTCTTATTAACAATATTAAGCTATATGTTGATTTTAAATTCAATAAGTTTTAATAATGTATTATATAACTGTTGGTCTAGCCTAGAAGAGTTTAAAATGTTGGTTTCTCCTTTGTCAACTCTATCTGGGTATAATCGCAGGTATTAATATTCACGGGTTTGTTTAAGTATTTGCGTATTTTATTTTTACTAATTTGCAAGGGTATTAATAATACCGTAAAAATAAGGGTATAATGGGGAGAAAAAATCTAAACAACGGATTTTCGGTTCAAACGCTACTAAGAGTAGCGTTTCAATTGGGAGCTTATCATCTAGAATATTTTTAAAATAAGCTACAAACCAAACACAGCTTAACAAATAAACTAGCTTATCAGTTAGCTGATCAGCTAGTTTGTGCTTACCAAACAGAGCCTTAGTAATTGGTTTTGGTTAGCTATGTTGGGTTTTTGGGGGTACAAAACGCAATTGAAGTTTTAAAATTTATTTTTGAAACCCCACACGATTAAATCTGAATTTCATTAAACTAATTAACAAAAGTAAATATGTCAATACCCGTCTCACTAAGCCCTAACATACCTTAATTAGGCACATAAATGGTACAGTTAGCTTTGAACCTCAAAATGACTCTTAATTTAATCTTTATAATGCTCTAAAACTAAATCAAAATAATAAATTAACCTCAATTCTCAATTTCTTCAATTGGAGTAAATTAGAAAATTATACAAAATAATTTTTATATTGCTATAATAAATTAGGCAGCACCACCCCTAAAAATGGATTACCAACACAAAATCTAATAGATAGCAGATTGGGGAGAGACCCAAAATGACTCATAACTCTCCGCAGTTCACAATATGATGGCTCTGTTTGGCAAGGCTAGATGATAGCTGATAAACTAGCTGATAGCTGATAATCTAGCTGATAGCTGATAATCTATCAGCTGGTAGCACAAAGCTGATAATCTAGTTGATCAACTAAAAATTGTTTGGAATGATAGCTGATTGATTAGGTGATAAATGCAAAATGACAATAAAGGACATATGACACAATTAAGTATATTAATTATATAATCATATAATTAATTGTTATAAATAACTCCATATTTTATTTACAAAATACAAATTAATACCATAAAATAATTTATATTATTTAGAAAACTAAATTATGTGTGTCCATAAATGCTTACATGAAAATAACTATATATTAATTTATAAGAATTCATAAAAAATAAACACATGTAAATAAAATACAATAAACGACTTTGATAACTATATATATACCTAATGCATCATCCATAATTGAGAAGCAATGTTATTGCGAATATTCTTCATTTCTAGAGAAGTCTCTCTATAACTTAAAAAAACAAAATAGTAGATTAGTAAAAAAAAAAATTAAAAATATGTAGGATAACCCACCACTCGAACACTACATTAAAAAATATTTTTATAACATCTAAAAATACTTTTATGCTCGACGTTGTTAAAACTTATTTAATATGTAATAAATATCTAACAAGATTATCTATAATTAAGAAATTAATATGTAATGATTTTTAATTTTAGTGAAATTTTTTGTTTTATAATATTTAGTTAATTATTAATCACTATTTTTTTTCATTAACAATATTAAGCTATATGCTAATTTTAAATTCAATAAGTTTTAATAATATATTATATAACTGTTGGTCTAGCCTATAAGAGCTTGAAATGATAGTTTCACTTCTACCAACTCTATAGGGTATAATCGAGGGGTACTAATATTCGCGGGGTTTGTTTAAGTATTTTCATATTTTGTTTCCACTAAGGGCATTAATTTATTAATACCGTAAAAATAAGGGTATAATCGCGAGAAAAAATCCAAACGACGGATTTTCGGTTCAAACGCTACTAAGAGTAATGTTTCAATTGTGAGCTTATCATCTAGATTATTTTTAAAATAAGATACAAACCAAACACAGTTTAACAAATAAACTAGCTTATCAGCTAGCTGATAAGCTAGTTTGTGTTTACCAAACAGAGCCGATATCAAACTGAACTTATAAATTGAACTTCAAACTTCAAAACCTTAATTAAAACTTGACAACTTCAAACTAAAACTAAAATGGTTTCTTAACCTCAAATAATACATAACCTAAGCCATTTAGGTCTCAAATCTATTTTCAACTAATTCATGGTATTCTCAAAATCGTTCTCAGGTGATAAACGCCCTACATTCTCCTTGAAACACAAAATAAAATATTATAAACAATATTTACACGCAATAGGGAAAAGTTCTCCTCAACAAAAGACTTCTAACTTCCTCTTTCCCTTTCGATCCTCCTTAGCCTCATAACCTCACAAAGCCATTTCGAGAACACCAAACAACAGTGTACATAAAATAAACGGTGTCTGATAAGTAAAAAACTACCTTGCTTCATACACCATGTAATAACAAGAGATATAAAGGAAATAGTGCAAAGCAAGATTCAAAAGAATAAATTAAGCAACATGAATCCCTTATTTCCAGTTCAAAGCTCACTAATAGGTTGGCCACCCAAAAGTGAACCTAAAACTGTCCTATGAGTTTGATGCATGTTCCCCTAATTAACATTTCCCGTTTACATATTCACTTGTGTTAGAGATCAAGGTTTAGTCAGCGACAAAGCAACAGTTGGTGAAAAAGCAACAACATGTGGACAGTTCGATCATGGTTAAGCTGTTGATGTACTGTGATTAATGATTGTAACAAACTGTTAGTTACTTCTGTTATGTCAGTTGTAAGTCAGTTAGATTAGTTAGAAGTTTGTTGTATTTATGTTGTGTCTGTTGTAAGTTAGTTAGGAAGTTGTTATTACTATTAGTTAGTTTGTTTGGTTATTGTGGAATGTCTATATATAGCACTCTCACTGTATTGTAATAACAAGTTATTCAATCAATACAATTTTCGTTTCTTCAGTTCTGTGTTTGTTTCTTCAGTTCTATTTTTCTTCTCAACTGAGCATTCTCTCATTAGAGAATTCTCACAACTTGCATCTAGCTACTTTACTTAGACGAGATACCTAGTCTTGACTTGATTTACTCGCACCTAGTCTATTTCACCTAGACGGGATACCTCATCGAGATCAAACATGACAATGTAGTCTGTACGACATGAATGCATGATCAAGAAACTAAAACCTTACCGTGCAATCTCTATACCATATAAATGTAAAAATCAAGAAATAGTAGTTACTTACCACCAAACCAATTCAAGTTGGTTAAACGAATCCTTGCTAGCACGTTCCCCCGGGTTCCCTTGTCTCGAAAATCCTATTAAATCATGAAAATCAATAACTTATGAGTCTCCACTCAATTACACTACTTTTAAAAAATTTCTCATAATTTCTATGTCATGCGGTGTTTAAACCCTTAAAACCCTGACCAACTCTTTTAAATACTACAAAATTATTTGAAACCTCAATTCCATAATTGAATTCCTAATTACAATATTATATTGCTAATTTATATCAAAAACCTATTTTTATGGTCATTGAAATTCAATTTGGTGATGTAGGCTTAATCAGCCTTAATCACGATTAGGGTGTGTTTGATAGCAAAGAAAAAAAAAAATCATGAAAATTTGTTTTATTTTTTAGTATAACCGTTTTTTTTGTGTTTGATACACTAGTAACGGCATAGAGAAAAAAATCCACCCTCCTAATTTTTTTCATTTATTTTCTCTTATTTTGGGATGAAAATTCGAGATTTTTGGGGTCTAACGAATCTATTTTTGACCGAAACTTGGACTCCTTCTTCTACAAGAACTCTTCAACCAACATACTCCTCTAAATTCATCATTAGTTCCATTTCTTCAAAATCATCCATCAAACTTATATCCGAAACTTCAACAGCTTACGTATGGAAGCGATTCTTCTCGTTTCTTTTTTTAGAGCATCTCGGCTTCGACATCAAAGTGGAAGCCTCGTGATTCGAGAACCATCGTTTCATCTATATGTACACCTCGAAGTGAAGGACCATGGCGGAGGTCATCTCGAAGAAGTAACACGCCTCGATCCATTATTGATGGTGTATCTTGGAATTGAATCTCTTTAATGCCTTCTATCACGTCATTTCGAATCTTGAGTTTTTTTTTTTTTTTTTTTTTTTTTTTTTTTCGGAAAGGAAATCTTACATCTCAAGGAGCTCGTTATCCTTCTCTCGCCAAATCTAATCGGCCTTTAATGCATTAAGTTTTGCTTCCTCCAAAGGCTTGCATTCACCCAAGTCCTTGATTAATTTATCCACCTGAAGGGACTTGCTAAGATAGGAATTTTGATTGCCTAACTTAGTAAGCTCGTACTTGTTGCATTCAACTTCCCCCCTAAATTGGTATTTTCTTCTCTAAATTCTATTGGCGGCTTTGTAACTTCACTACTTCTTCAGGCTCCTCCCCAAAGAAATGCAATTGCTGCATGCACTCCTTAAAAGCTGCATGATTTGCTACTCTGTTGCTTTGGCATATCTCACCAACATACCATCTTTGGCATTGCACTTCGAAATCTGGACAATATTTTCTCATTAGAATAGCTAAAGATATCTCAAAGTTGGTCGTGTCATCATTTCCAAGTGTCTGATTCTAGCAAAACGAGCAATGAACATCTCATATAATATAAGAGTCATAGGAATGTAGGACGAGACAAATTACTTTAAATCGCAGATTGAGTTATTTTTTCTAAATATCAACATTATGCAGAAAAAACTACTTGTTCAAATCAAAACCTTCAAGCAGATCAGTCAAGGAAGGCATCTCCATTAATTCTCGACACGAAAGAGGAAAATAAATAATGGGCAAAGGTAATAATGCAAGTTGATAAAGAGGGAAGAAAGAAAGACCTTTTTATTTATATTCACTTTTTGACAACCATGTATTTCCTCTAATGGTTGTGAAGATAGTTGTTGTCGATTCAATTTCGGTGCGTAACCTTGATTAATTGTCCACTTGATTTAATTTTAGTACGAATTCGTGATACCGCAAAAAAAAAAAAAAAAAATGAAAAAATATTACATTAGTTATCAAACAGCAGAAAATTGAAAAAAAAAATTCTCACGTGCAATCAAACAACAATGAGAAAATTCTTTTAAAAAAATTTTCTACGTAAAATTTACCTAAGTAAATACTTTTTTCTCATTGAAAATTTTCTTTGCTATCAAACACACCCTTGTTTTTGTTGTTTCGTTGTTGTTGTTTTTGTTTTATGTCGGATTTAATCCTCATCTCATCTCTCTAACTCACCTTTTAAATCAATCAACAACTGCAATAACCTCATCTATCTTCTTATTCGATTTCAAAACCATCACAACTGTCCACACATAATCAACAAATCAAAATCCAATTTGATTCACTCAACTTTGATCGATATAGCACGCAGCCACGATTTTCGCGCAATTCCAAACCCCCAATTAAGAGAGATCGCAGTGACGACGAAGGAGAATCGAACTAGAGATATGAGAGGGAGAGAGTATAGAAAGTGAGAACAAGGAGACGATGAGAAGCAGTCGATGAAACGATGAAGAGATGAGAGGACACGATAAAATAGTGAACCCTTGGTTTTGATTTCAATTAAAAGGTATGGTCAAATGACCATTGTACCCCTCACATGTTATCCTCTTCTATACAAACCCAATGCTCCTAATGGTAATTTCCATTTTCTATTTCATTTCATATTTATCTCTTGTTTTTAAGCTCAAATTAACCCTTGAAAAATACCCCAATTTCACCAAAAATTGGAGAAAATAAAAACGCAATTCGAAACTCTTGGACAACGTGTCTAAACACCAATTCGACTTTATTTTGCGATGAATAGAGTATAATATGTATAATAGGCACATAACAAATAAAAATACTATATTAGCTTATGATCTCGGGTATGTAACGCATGGGTCTCACATCGAATACCTAATTTTCAAATCAAATCTAAAAATACTTAATTAGTCACCTAGTAAAATTTAAAAAATTCTCCGATTTCATAAAATAATACCACACATGCTAGTTTGTTTCTCTTTGTTGATTAATGATTAAAATGCTGCTAAAGATGAGCATCCTTTATCAAAAATTCACATACGAATAGTGACCGAGAATTTGAGTTCTAACCCTAAAGAGAACACTAAACAATTTTGTTCTAACTAATAACTCAAGAACATATGAGAAATGTTGGGTTTGGGATTCATACACAGCTGAAAATTCAAAATAATTTTTGAAAAACCCCAACAGAGTTAAAAATAAGTTTCATTAAACTAGATCTACAAAAGTAAATCATACCTTAATCTGTGATTTCATTCTCTGATTGTTTTATCTCATAGTCGTTCAAACACTCGTCCTCTATCGAAAATTCACACACGAAAGGTGACCACAATTTAGAGTGCTAACCCGAAGAGAGATATAAAATGTTTTTCTTTATCTCCCAAAATCAAGATGACTAAACAATAGTAAAAACAAATCTTATTTCGTTTTAGGGTTTCGACATCTATGTATATGTGACGACCCCTACTTCTAAATAGGACGTCGCTCGGCCTAATCCCTTACTCAAGCCTTAATCAACATGATCTAAGACTTAAGTACTATTAGTCAGCCTATCGTCCCTATAATTCTCCAAATCTCCATATATTGTTATATTATAACATTAACATATCATTTAAATGTTAAGCAGAAACATTGTATTAAGCGGAAGTATTAATTCTCCAAAACAATTCCTAAGTGTGGAAACTAATAAAAACTATAGCATCACATGCATGTATGGATATGAAACTATTCACTCAACCCACTGTACAACCCAAAATGACCTAATTAATCATAATAAAACAAAAGTCGCGACGTACAAAATGAGTGAGGAGAGTCGCCAAACTGCTAAGAGGAAGTCGCCAATCTTCTCCTTCCCTGGTCTGCTACTACTCGACGGACCTACACCCACCGTCACAAACTAAACGGTAAGTATAGTTGTGACGACCCCAAATCTTGAGGCAAACCGGGCACCGCCGTGTAGCCGGGCACGTCACCAAGCTATGCCACGTCACCTGCACACCTGTCTGTGACGGCCCGCGAACTTACCATCTAATACTCCAACTTAGTAAATTTTGATGTTTAAATGATTATTTTAGCAAAATATACTAAGTTATAAAGTTTTATAACTTAATTCATTTGTTTTGATTTATTTAAGTTATTTTAGTAGCGAAAGTCTAAATAACATGCATATAATTAATGTAAACAAGTTATGCAATATTTAACAACCTATGGGGTGGAAGCCCAGCAAAAAGGATACCAAGTATATCAGTTAAAGTGACAAAAATGTATAATAGGCATCAATATACATGTATCAGGTGAAAGGTCTCCCAAAATGATCCCAAAAATATGTATACGTAAATACAAACACCTACAAGTAAGCTAGTGGAGGCACTACAAATCAGAGGAAGTCGCCTATCACCGCCTTCCCCCGGCTCGTCGTAGGATCTGCAACTTGCCACTAACAAACAATGACAAGTTCCAAGTGAGTAAATCCTAGAGAAATTCAGTTAGTATTCACAAGAAATCCAAGAAAACAGCTACAATTCATGCATATAAAGTAAATGAACAGGAATGTAAAGCATGAATATAAGTCGTGAGATAATCAAGAATATAGAACGCAAGTGTGGTGTATAGCTGTCGAGCCCTAGGACAAAAACTAAACCGAGCGGGTCCACTACAAGGAAAATGAAATTTAGAAACGGAATTAGCAACATAATTAAGTTTCGTTGCTAAAAAAAGTAGTTAGAGACGGAATTGAGACGGACTAATTCAGAGACGGAATTGAGACGAATCAGAGACGGAAATAGAGACGGAATTAAATTCCGTCTCTAAAAAATGGCGCCGGCATTCCCACCAAAAATTGGTTTTCTTATACCCGTTCATCAAATCTCGAGATTTGTGCTTCAAATCTCGAGTTTTGATTAGGGCCCTCTCCAACACCCCCCACCAAAATCCCCAAATCCCACTATTACAGACGAAGTCGCGGTCCCCCCCCTACCAAAATCCCCAAATCCCACGGAGAAGACGAAGTCGCAGAGAAACCGCTCTCCGGCGAAGAGCGTATTCACCGCGACCTTCATCGCTCCTAACCAGCTCTTTATCTTCATCGCTCCTAACCAGCTCCTTATCTTCACCGCGACCTTCATCGCGACCTACATTCCCACCATCTCTTGTCTCTCCGATCGTCTCGTCTCGGTGTCGTCTCTGCTCTCGACTCTCGTCTCTCCGTCTCTTGCTCAACCCGTCGCTCGGTCACTCCGTCTCTCTCCGGTCACCGCCCCCAAATCCCCAACCCCCAACAAATCTCTCGTCTCGGTCTCTTGCTCTCAACTCTCTCTCTCTCTCGGTCTTTCCGTCTCTTGCTCAACCGTCACTCCGTGTCTCCGGTCTCTCTCGGTCTCTCCGTCTCTCCGTCTCTCTCGGTCACCGCCCCCAAATCCCCAACCCCAAACAAGTCGTCCTCGCACTCCTTTGCTCCCCGGTAGCGCTCGCTCGCTTTGGTCGTCATCGCGTTGTTCTCGCTCCGGTCGTGCTTTTTCAATCCCGCGCCTCCCCGGTAGCGCCGCTCTTCTTCTTTGATATTTTGATCCTTGATTGATTGTTGTTTTTTGTAGGTTGCCGATGAAGATGGAATTCCTCAATTTGATAGAGAAGAGAACAGTGTTTGTCTACCATGCTGAAGGTTATGCAAAATGCTCAATTTAAGACTATGGCTTAGTGCCTTGGAAATGCTTTGATGCATGTATTTATATTTATATTTGTAATATCGAATTCCTTTACTGGAAAGTTTTGCTAATACACTGCATATTTAAATAAGGAAGAATGTTTATAATTCAGATTCGCGCTAATTATCTCTTGGTTTGGTTCTATTTTTACGCTTGTCTCTTTCTGTTGATCCAAAGATGAGAGGCGTTCAAGGCAAAGTCGCTTTTGTTTTTGCTTACAATTCGTAGTTGATTGCTTTGAGAAAAGTGCGCTATTAGTTTACTTTCTTCTAACATTAAGTCTGACTGTAGATGAAAATTAAATGGTTTAGTTAGAGTTTGGGTTTGTTTGATACAAGTACAGCCTACTGGTTATGCTTTAATTACAACAAATTTGAATTATCAAATGACAAATAAATATCAAATGCGTATGCTCCATAAATTTATTGATCTTCCATTATTTTTTGTTATTGCATTTAGCATGATTATTAGTAAGTTAGTTAAACATTTGCAAATCTATGTCTCTCAATCATACGCATGACCTCTGTTAACATGTATCAATCATGTGTATGCTCCATAAATTTATTGATCTTCCATTATTTTTTGTTCTTATTTTTGAAATGTTTTTATCCATTAGGAGTTAAGAAAAAGGACGATCGAGTAAAGATTGTTTAAGACTGGTTACACGGATCAAACTCTTCCACTCTGCACAATTTAATGCTGATCCTTCAAATGCAATCAATGCTTGGAAACTAACATAAGTGGAGCTATTTTTGATTAGGCTGCTTTCTAGTATGACATACAAAACGTGTTAGCGATGCATCTAAAATGAAATACATTTGGCTCTTTTATCTACAAGAAGGTTTAATTTTATATGTTTGCCAAAAAAAAGGTTAAATCTTATATGCCTCCATTGAATTTCCTGTCCTTGAGATACAATGATATTGGGTCATCGATTTCGAAGTAAACCTTGATACAATCTGTTCCTAACAACTAATACTTGTATTGTTATTTAACTAGGATTCTAAGAATGATGTTTGAAAGAGACGGAGGTGTTAACGAGTGAAGCGACATGCATGAAAGCAGAATTACAAAAAGTGAGAGATGAAAGAGATACCCATTATTTACAAGCACAGGCTTTAACAGCTGAGTGCTGAACTACAAAGAATGAACTGGGAGATCCTGCTCTAAGTTGGATAATCTGACAACAGAATCAAATGCCCTCGAGATAAGTTGCAGGTGTTGCTTTTATAAGGAGTATTTTCCTCTTACTTCTAATATTGTTTATTAAATTATCTTAGTTGAAGAACTTACTTCTAATATTGTTTATTAAATTATGTTTACCACTTCTTTTGTTTTAGATGGCTGATTTAAATACTTTGGAGAGTAGAACTGAATTTAAAGAGCAAAAGAGACTTGCTTGGGATCCGCAAAATCGTATAGAAGATGTAAAGTTTCAAATAATGCAGTAAAGATAAGCTACATAAAGATTTATAAAGACCATATTAGAAAGATTCCTATTTGATTATCGTGCGGCTACACTACATCAAGTCTAAAAAGGAAAAGTAGGACAAAGGCATCAATTTTCATTTGATAAAGATTCAAAAGAGGAATCACAAGAAGAAGTATTTCTTTGATTTAAGAATTATTACCAATTTGATGGTCACAATTATTTCACTTTTTCTTTAAATTTCTTTAAAAATCATTAGATTCGATTTATATTTCTTAGATGCCTTTTTGATAGGCATAGGTACAAATGTACAATTGAGATATGCAATGTGTACATCGAGCAACCCTTTCATTGGAGATATCTATCGAACTGTATCTGAACATTCTAATTACTAAACCCTTGAATTGTACTTTAACCTCGCTAATTTCCAAGTGATGCTCGAGTATTTTCATAAGAATACCATGTGGCTTTGTCATGGAACTATTGGATTATATAGTTAGATGTATAACACTATGCAGGCTGATTGCTTGGTCCTCCATAGGTTTGTGTTTTTGCGTATGGCCAAACTGGTTCAGGCAAAACATATACCATGATGGGCAGAATTTAGGGTGTCATGAACAATGCTTGTTTTCAGTTTATGGTATGTTCTTTAGCTTGGCAAAAGATCTCATTTTTTCTTTTGATTTACTGTTTAATGGAAGTTGACAAACTTACTAACTTTTTTTTTTAAAATAAAGATAAAATCTTACATGATCGGAGTGGGATTCTAGGTTATCGAGTATTTAAAGATTTTTGCTTTTGAATCTGGATCTTATTCTTTATGATGAATTTGTTTGTAATCTTCGTATTTTTCAAATTTTGCTTGTTCTCACTCTTTTCCGTTTCTTTCTTTTGTTTTTCATTTTACTTTCTTGCAAATGGTGAATGCCGTAATACAATGACTAATCTATGACAAAAAGCAGATCATTTTATGAACAAAAAATTATAGCCTTGTCTTTTTCACTTGTAGGGATTTATCCTATGATGGGCTTATATGCCAAGCTAACTTGAGGTCTTCTCACTATTTCTCTGAATTCATTGTTTTTAAGGTTTATCGAGATACAAAACAATGTTGTGGATGCAGGTATTTGGACCAAGCGATGCTTTTGATTTTGTCCAGCAACATCTGAAGGTTCGTTTTTAATGCAATTCAAGGATAAAGCCACTTCTTGTTTCTAGTTTTACTTCCAATATTGCCTCCTTTTTCATACTTGTGGTTTTAAGATTTCAGTGGCTTTGATGTTTCTGAAATTGCAAATTTAGGATATGGAATGTGAGTTTTTTTTGGGTATTATGGAGTGTAACTTTAGTGTTTTAGGGGTGCATGACTTACTTAGGGTTGATATTTCAATGTCTTGGATTTAGGCTTCTAGAACTTTAAAGAGTTTAAATCAAATGTTTTTTCTTTATTGAAGTTATGCAAGAGCCTCCTCTGTTTCTTCTCTTATCCATTGTTATGCCCTCTCCTTGACTGGAATGATCACCACTATCAATCTTAATTAAGCTAAAGTTTACTTTTTATTTTGTATGGACTTGATTTTGGTGGGTAATTGAAGTGCCGAGTGTTTAAGTTTGTGGGGATCTTATGTTTTGAAAGACTTGGGTGAAATTGATTGAGTTGGGGACTTGATTTTTATATTTATTATTGGAATCTCTTATCACCATTGCTCTTATTACTACTATTGATTTGCTCTCGTTGTTAGTATCATTGCTTTTGTTGCTGCTCTTCCCCTGTTTGCTCTGACTCTCATAGTTGAGCTCACTCTTTTCTCGTTCTAATTTATTTTATTGCAGTTCAAGGAGAACGCCACATCTTGTTTCTAGTTTTACTTCCAATATTGCCTCTTTTTTCATACTTGTAGGTTTAGGATTTCAGTGGCTTTGATGTTTCTGAAATTGCGAATTTAGGATATGGAGTATGACTTTTTTTTTGGTATTATGGAGTGTAACTTTAGTGTTTTAGGGTTGCATGACTTACTTAGGGTTGAGATTTCAATGTCTTGGATTTAGGCTTCTAGAACTTTTAAGAGTTTAAATCAAATGTTTTTGGGAATTATGGCAATTGTTTAGGATTTTTAGGTTTGGAATGAAGTAAATAATCTACCTTGCCATTACGACTAAGGTTAGCTTCTTCGTGTCCTTACAAATCCTTATTTATATTTTGTTAATTTTTACAAAAAGCTTCCAATTCACTTTTTTCGATGTTTCAGCTCTATTACTTTCCTCTGTAAGTGCATGTTCTTTACTCTTCTGTTGTGGCCTTATTTGACTTATTATAGTAAAATATATTGTTTTCTTTTGCACTGTAAATGGAGATAGTTTTTTTGCAGTTTCATTTTTTTTTATCATGAGTTTGATCTATTTTGCAATATTTGCAGAGCGTGGCCCTATCAGTAGGTGATCGGTTCTTTGATCGAGTGGGAGTTAAGTGCCATTGATTGCCCATATCCCCGTGACAATACCCGCCATAATCTGGTTTTCAAGTGAGAGATGAGGAATTTAAAGCATATCATGTAACTTTTATAGTTGTTTACATGACTTTTAGATTGATAATTCTTTTTGTGCATATTTAGAGGATTGTAACTTTTTTTTGTGGTTGTTGAACAATATGATTGGTGGTTTTTGTGAATACTTACAAATTTGGAGCATTTATTATACTTGACAATTTTTCATATATATATAAATCTTTTTCAAATTTTGAATTTTACATTTTTTTTCTCTCATTTGAATATTTGTTGATATATATTTTCGATGTATGAATGTCAAATTTTTTTTTTGGGGATGTTAACACCCCCAAGGAGTTGTTGGAGGGGGTGCAAAGCGATGAAGTAGGTCCTATGGTTTTATTTACAAGTTCTAGGTTGGAGAACCAATTGGATTGAGTTTATGTTTAAAAACTAAACAAAAATGGAATTGCTAGACGAAAATAGTCTCTAAACAGGAATAGATACATAAATCGAAACGGGATCAAATTCCATCGTTCGATTAGCAACGGATCAGAGACGGAACAAAGACGGAAATAATCAGAAACGAAATTTATTCTGTCTCTAATCAGAAATGGAATTTATTCCGTCTCTAATCCGTCTCTAAATCAGAAACGGAATAGAAACTTAATTTATTCCGTCTCTAATCAGAAACGGAATTTATTCCGTCTCTGATCCGTCTCTAAATCAGAAATGGAATCACATTTTCGTTTCTAATTGAATTAGCGTCGACGATTTTAGAGACGGAATAAATTCCGTCTATGTTCCGTTGCAGATTTCAATTAGAGACGTAATTTATGCAAATCAGAGACGGAAATTTCCGTTTCTGATTTGCTATTTTTTGTAGTGGTCACACCGTCCCTTCGACCATACACAGACACACGCGGGAATAGAGTAAACATGAAAACTGAACTGGCGAAAAGTAATGTGAAATAAATAATTTACAATGAAAATAAGTAAATTCTAAGCTGACTTTCTCGTGGGTTTACTTACCTCAAACAATCCCAAAATGCCTTTGAACGTCCCACACATGCATCGAGATACGTACCCGACACCTGATTAAGGTCCCCTAATTCCCTAGTATCTAATTATACCACTTTTGTTATTTTAGAGTCATATTAAGTGAATTTATAGTATGACTAAAAATTTGAGCTTTTGTTTCAAAAAAGTTTACTTCTTGGCTCATTTTTCAGATTATATTAGGGTGCCGACGCCCCAAATGTCATCAAAACACCTTTTTGTATTTTTTTTCTCAATTTATTATATTTTTCTTGATTTTTCTGAATTTTTCCATAATTTTCTAACTATTTTTCCTATTTTTTGATATTTATTTGATTTAAAAATGTATTTTATTTATATTTTTAATTTTTTTAATTAAATAAAACAAATTTAGGGTGGGTTGGGCCCGAACCGGGCCCTGTTCGGCCCAATCGGGGCCACTCGGGTTGGGCCGGCTCGGTCCGACCCGAGCCAGGGCTGCCCTGTCCGCATGGGCCCTGGGTAGCCCGACCCACGGGGACAGGCCACTACTGGCTCGTCTCCTCCACATCGTCTCTGCACACAGCAGAGACGATGTGTCCCTTTTTTTGTTCTTATTATTCTTCTTCATTCACAACAACAAAAATTTCAACAACAACAACACCATCGACAACTTAACAACAATAACAATTTCGCTCACCTTGATCAATGGAGGTCTTCGCGAGCGTCGCCGCTGCTGGAGCCGTTGGCGGAGTCCGCTGGCGCCGTTGGTGAGCTCCGCCACGAGCCGTCCCCTCCCGCCGAAGAGGGGTAATGATGAGGGATGGATTTGATGTGATGTGTGATGTGACGACTAAATCCCATACTACCCCGTACACCCGCGTTACGTGCACACTGCGACGTCTCACACTCTCGTAACTACACGCGCACAACATGAACAAGCGCAATTCTCAATTAGCGCGGCACGAATTATTAAATAATCATCAAATAATAAACACTCGCCACACGAAAATAACAAATTTCACCTCGTTAGGCGTGCCCTAGACTTTTCCGCGACGTCCACTTGGGTCTGAGCTTAGAATCTTAATCTGAAATTTGTCAGTTAATCGGGATTAATTAGAGCGGGCCGTTACAATCTTCCCCACTAAAATGAATTTCGTCCCGAAATTCGAATTTAATTAAATCTTTACCTTGGAACAAATGGAGGTATCGCTCTCGCACGGTAGACTCTCTTTTGTTGGGGCTTGTGCCCTAGGTCAATCCATTAACTGTCTTTATAAATACTTTTAGTTAATAAGATCCATGGTTATTTGAAGAAATATCCTAAATGTCCTTAGTCGATCATTATACTAGGAACTATAATGAACTAAGACTAGTGTGAGTCTTGATTGATGATCATATGATGATTTTACGTATAGGGATATGAATCAAGATCACGAGTACTTGTTAGTGAACAAAGTACTGGACCGACCCGCTATGAGAACATCACATGGATTAAGTCATAGTTGTTTCTCATGATAGGTATATTTTTCAGTCATCTGACTTGAGATTACCAGAGACTTCAACATTAGGAACATAGTGATTTTACACTATCAAACGTTGTCTTTAACCGGACGATTATAAAAGTTGTGATTGGTTACTGTGTGAGCAATGAGATGAAGTTGTGTAATTAAGATAGAATTTGTCCCTCTCATATAAAGAGAGATATCCGGTGGATCCCTCGATGTGTTAGACTGTTAAAAGACCTAGTCTAAGTGAATTGATATTGATCAATGTCACTTAGATGTTTTCAGTCTACTTAGAGATCGAGACTAGTACGATTGAACATGTTGGTTGACAATTCCATGCCTTATGTTTGATCGAAAGGATATCGTGTCACAAAAGGATGTTATATACACTATTGATTAGGTTGTATCGATTTGATATTCGTACGACTTGGGTAGTCATAATGTCTTGCTAGAGGCCGCTTATGACTTGTATACCAAAATGTGTTTTGGTTCACTGCCAACGTTGTATGAGCCTTTTGGGTCGCACACTAAGAATGGTTTTGCGAGATTTTAAGATGGTTTAGAAAAATGAATTTTATATGATAAAATTCATGACAAAAACGTCCTTGTGGTGTATTACACTTATATTTCTTTAAGTAGGAGTATATGTGTAATTTACTTAACCGTCTATATACAAGGGTTGTATAAATAGACGCTTTAAGTTAGAACACACGCATGAAAGATTAAGGGTCGAAACTCTATTTTTGTTTTAGAAACGACTTACGATTTTCTGGTATGCTCTGAATCGTTTTGGAGAGAAACAAAAAGGTTTGGTATTATCTTGAAGCTAGCACTTCGAATCTCGACCGCCGTTCGTGTGTAGACTGCTGGTAGAGGGCGTTTGTCGTTGGCAGCGCCTTAAAGATCGATTAACCTTCAGAAAGGTATTTTGCGATCGAGGTATGATTAAGCTTTCTTGGTTTAAATGTTTTAATGGAATTAGATTCGGATCCTGTTGGGATTTTTGTCAAAATCGTTTTGTAATCTCCGCTGCGTATAAACCCCAAAACACAACATCTTTCCCAAGTGAGGCCCTCGTTCTTATGATACTGCCATCGAAAGAGTACAAGTGGTATTTCTTTCCTTCTGAGAGTCTGTACCTTGCGATCCACTATCTCGATGGGCTCCTCATATGTCACATCCGGTCTGACCTCGATCCTTGTCATATCAACCATCGGTCTCGGTCCTGATCTAGCTAGTCTCAACATAGAAATATGAAAACATCATGGACCCCTACCAACTGCTCGACAATTTCAACTGATAAGCAACCTCCCCAACTCGTCGGACTATCTAAAACGACCCAATGAATCTCGGTGCAAACTTTCGCTTGATCCCAAATCTTTGATGACCCTTCAAGGGAGAACCTTTCAGGTAGACCCAATCATCAACTTCATAACTCAGCCCATCGCAGTACTTGTTCGCGTACTTCTTTTGTCTATCCTGAGCAGCCTGTAACCTTTGACGAATCAACCTAATTTTCTCTGTGTGGTCTACAACAATCTCATGCCCAACGGTAGCTACGTCCTTGGGCTCTGCCCAACGATCTAGTGATCTACATGGTTTCCCGTATAGCGCCTCAAATGGTGGCATCCCAATACTAGCTTGATAGCTATTATTGTAGGCAAATTTACAAAGTGGCAAAAACTCCTCCCATGGCTCTGAGCATGTCTTTAAGAATTTGAATAAGTCTTTCAGATTGCCCGTCAGTCTGCGGATGAAAAGTCGTGCTGAACTGCAATCGGGTACCATATTGCTCCTGCATGGCCTGCCAAAGCTGCGAAGTAAGTCGACTGTCTATGTTTGACAATATAGATACTGACACTCCGTGCAGTTTGATAATTTCTCATTCGAAAAGTGTGCTCAGCTGTGGGAAGCTATATTTCATGGAGATTGGGATAAAATGCGTTGATTTCGTCAGTCGATCCATGACTACCCATATGGCATCGTGTTTGCGCAAAGTCGTCGGTAACCCACTGACGAAATACATAGTGATGTGTTCCCATTTCCATTATGGGATAGGTAGTGGCTGCAATAGTCCTCCAGGCTTCTTGTGCTCAGCCTTAACCTGCTGACACACCTCGCAACTCCTCACATACTGGCTGATATCTGCCTTCATCCCTGGCCACCAAAATAACCTTCGCATATCATGGTACATTTTGGTCGTGCCGGGATGCACTGTGTACCTGGATCTGTGAGCCTCCTGAAGAATACCATCGCGTAACTCTGCCACTGCTGGAATCCATAATATACCTCGATGTCTCAAACATTCATCAACGGACTCGCGCCAATCTGGGTAATATGGACTTTGTGCCATGTCCCTGAACCTTTGATACATCACATCAGCTCTCTGACACTCCAAGACGTGCGGAATAGATACTATTGGTACTCTAATCTATCTGCAAATATGTGCCTCTGCAGTATTTGGACCTCTAACAAACTCATAGTTGCTGCCACCTCGAGTAAACCAAACTCGTGAGTTATCTTGCAAACTACTGTCTCACTATCTGATCCTCTCCTACTAAGGGCATCTGCTACAACATTCACCTTCCCATGCTGATACTCGATGGCGAAATCGTAATCTTTAAGCAATTCCAACTACCGTCGTTGTCTCATATTCAGGTCCCTTTGGGTGAAAAGAAATTTAAACTCTTATGGTCTGTATACAATGTGAACTTCTCACCATAAAGGTAGTGTCTCAACACCTTCAGTGCAAACACAACCGCTGCAAGCTCCAGGTCGTGCACTGGATAGTTCATCTCATGGGTCCTCAACTAACGCGATAAATAAGCTATCACTCTGTCTCCCTGCATCAGTACACAACCCAATCCGATTCCACAAACATCCGTTTGAACAGTTAATTCTTTGCCCAGCTCGGGCAACACTAACAACGGTGCGGAAGTTAACTTCTTCTTCAACTCTATGCGGGTCGCCTCGCATTCACTGGACCAATGGAAGGTCACATCCTTCTCGGTCAATCTAGTCATCAACGCTACAATTTTGGAGAAGTTTTGTACAAAGCATCGATAATATTCTGCCAATCCTAAAAATCTCCTGATGTATGTTACGCACTTTGGTGTAGGCCAGTCGATGATAGCGTGAATCTTACTCAGGTCCACTGAAATACCTCTATCGCTGATCACATGTCCAGAGATTTTCACCTCAGAAAGCCAAAATTCGCACTTACTGAACTTGGCATAAAACCTGTGCTCCCTCAAAGTCTTCAACGTCTCTCTAAGATGCCCTTCGTGGTCCTCATGGGTCCTGGAGTAAATCAAGATGTCATCGATAAAGACTATCACAAATTGATCTAAAAACAGCCTTAAGACTCGATACATCGAATCCATAAACACAGCTGGCACGTTTGACAACCCAAACGGCATGACAGTGAACTCGAATAAGCCGTAACGTGTGCTGAACGTCATCTTAGTTACATCCTCCTCTCTTATCTGCACTTGATGATATCCAGATCTCATATCAATCTTGGAGAAGAACTGTGCTCCGGCCAACTGATCGAATAGGTCATCGATCCTAGGCAAGGGATACCTATTCCTGACTGTCACCTGATTTAACTTTCGGTAGTTTATACACATCCACGTACTGCCATCTTTCTTTCTCACAAATAAGACGGGTGCTCCCTAGGGTGACATACTCGGGTGTATGAAATCCTTCTTCGATAGATCCTCCAGTTGGGCTCTCAATTCCTCGTGTTCTGGCCATGACATACGGTAAGGTCTGCTTGCTATGGGTCGCGTGCCTGGCACTAACTCAATCATAAAATCTACCTATTTGCGCGAGGAGTAATCCATGTAGATCCTCAGGAAAAACATCTGGTAACTCGCGTGCTACTGGGACATCTTCAAGTCTGGTCACTGGCCCCTCATCGGACTCAACTATCCTTGCGAGGATCTCCATTTCCTGAGTGGTAGCCAACCTTCCTCTCGTGATCGGAAGTGATGTCGCGACTCCGATAAAGGTGAAATCGGGAATCCCCGATATTTGGAAAATGACAGTTTTCCTAAAACAGTCCAAATGCGCGTGGTATGCCGCCAACCAATCCATGCCTAAGAGTATATCGAACTCTAGGTAATCTAATACTCGGAGATCTATGGTTAACTGATGACCACCAACTTCAACTGAACAATCTCTACAAATCCGATTAGGATATATCTTATCCGCAGCGGCCGTGTTGAGGATAAGGTGGGTGCTAACGCTCTCAGGTGTCAAACCCAACTCTCCTACCATCCGTCCCCGAAATAATTGATAACGTACTACCATAATCTATCAATGTATGCAAAGGGCGACAAAAAATAATCAACGTACCCTCGACGAACTACCGAGACGCGTCACGATCGGGGGCGATAACTGCGTGCACTTGCTGCCTCGCCTGCACTGGCTGTGCTGCTAGTGGTGGTGCTGGCTCCCTGGTACATTCACTCTTGTAGTGCCCCTTCTGCCTACATCTGAAACACGTGACATTTTTCCTATGTCTAGAGCCCTGACCCTGTTGTTCGCTAGCCCTATGGCCTTGTCCCTGCCACTACTGACTCTCGTCTCTGGCTCTCTAGACCTGACCCTTAGTCTGTATATGTGGCTGTTGGACTACCATAACCTGCTGTGGCTGTGTCGGTACAATTGCATGTGCGCTGATCGTCTGACCGTCATCATATCGCTTCTATCCCTTCTGATCTCTCTGATCGCGATTCCTCTTGCCTTTCCTGTTTGACCTCCTCTGGCCTCTATGGCTGTCGCAATGCACTGGAGCGGGGGCGGCGTCGTTCCACATCAAAAATGTCTCATGGGCCAATGCCCTCTCGTAATCTTCCCGTACAGTCCTGGCTCTTGTCGACACAATCGCGCCACCAATCTCTGGTTGGAGTCCTCGAAGAAAGTAGTGGACCTGAAGTTGGTCGGTCCCACCTACGTCCATCGCAAAAGTAAGCAAGTATGTAAATCTCTCCATGTATTGCGACACCGTTCGGTTACCCTACCTCAATGTCAATAACTCCTCCCTTAGTCACAATTGAATCTCAATCGGGATATACTGATCATAGAAGAATTTCTTGAACTCTGCCTAAGTACTCGGCTCTCCGTGGGCGGCTGTGTAGCTGGTCCACCATACTGCACCATCTCCCTTGAGCATAAATCCGGAAATTCTAGCTCGTATGCCGTCGTGAATCCTCAAAAGTCTGTGAAGTTTCTCGTGTGAAAGGATCCACTTCCCAACTACCTCTGGGTCTCCGCATCCATGATAGTAGCATGGCTGAAAGCGAACGAATTCCTTAATCAACTTCGCCTCATCTGATAAGAAGGTCTTGAATGTGATCTCCTGGGGTGGGATCAGTGTAGGTGCCACGACCGGTGTAGTCAATGGTGTAGTGATTGTAGGCAGTATCTCGGTGGTAGTGGTTATGAGCGGGGTCGCCGAAACAGTCGGGGCGACAATTGTATGCTCTACAGTAGTGGTGACGGCGAGTGGGGCAGGGGCCGGTGCCTGCGCTCGAAGTAATCGAAGAATCTCCTCGAGCTGCAAACTATGAAGTGCGACCGTGTCGCGCAAGGTCTTATCCGAATCGGAAGGTGTCGAGCCGCTCGTCTGGCCCCCATCATTCGTATGAAGAACTGGGCGTCCATCCACGTCGGATCTGCAAATCGCGAACGTGCTGCAAATCAACGGCGTAATACGTGTACATAAGTATTACAATCAATATATATATACATATAAGTCCTGGTACTACCCGCTCACTTTGCTTCACAACTAAAGTTCTAAGTTAGGATCTTTGGGTTTCCACATCTAATGTTTGTTGTTAAGTTTTATTCGGTTGTATTAAAATTTTCCCTAGGTTCGTCTGAACCTAAGCTCCGATACCAACTGTGACGACCCCAAATCCTGAGGCAAATCGGGCACCACCACGTCACTGAACACGTAACCAAGCTATGCCACATCACCTGCACAACTGTCTGTGACGGCCCGCGAACTTACCATCTAATACTCCAACTTAGTAAATTTTAATGTTTAAATGATTATTTTAGCAAAATATACTAAGTTATAAAGTTTTATAACTTAATTCATTTGTTTTGATTTATTTAAGTTATTTTAGTAGCGTAAATCTTAATAACATGCATATAATTAATGTAAACAAGTTATGCAATATTTAACAACCTATGGGGTGGAAGCCTGGCAAAAAGGATACCATGGATATCAGTTAGGGCAACAAAAATGTATAATAGGCGTCAATATACATGTATCAGGTGAAAGGTCTCCCAAAATGATCCAAAAAATATGTATACGTAAATACAAACACCTACGAGTAAGCTAGTGGAGGCACTCCAAATCAGAGGAAGTCGCCTATCACCGCCTTCCCCCGGCTCGTCGTAGGATCTGCAACTTGCCACCAACAAACAATGACAAGTTCCAAGTGAGTAAATCCTAGAGAAATTCAGTTAGTATTCACAAGAAATCTAAGAAAATGGCTATAATTCATGCATATAAAGTAAATGAACAGGAATGTAAAGCATGAATATAAGTCGTGAGATAATCAATAATATAGAACGCGAGTGTGGTGTATTGCTGTCGAGCCCTAGGACAAAAACTAAATCGAGAAGGCCCTGGAGGTGAGGAAATCCACACCCCCTCTTCACGGTCGAAATGAGGAACTTTGTTGGTCGGAAGGTAGACTTCCGCCCAACGCCTCAAAGGAGAGGAAATCTGTGACAGAGGTGGGCCTCACGTCAACTCGCTCTCGAGATCATCGACTCGCTGAGAAAAATCTCACGCGTAGTCTACGGTATGACCAACACCGTAGCAACAATCGGATCGTCATCAACGAGAGAGCCGGAAAGGGGTCACACCATCCCTTCGACCATACACAAACACACGCGGGAATAGAGTAAACATGAAAACCGAACTAGCGAAAAGTAATGTGAAATAAATAATTTACAATGAAAATAAGTAAATTCTAAGCTGACTTTCTCGTGGGTTTACTTAATGCCTTTGAACGTCCCGCACATGCCTCGAGATACGTACCTGACACCCGATTATAGTCCTCTAAGTCTCTAGTATCCAATTATACCACTTTTGTTATTTTAGAGTCACATTAAGTAAATTTATAGTGTGTGACTAAAAATTTGAGCTTTTGTTTCGAAAGAGTTTAATTCTTGGCGCACTTTTGGAATTATATCACGGCGCGGACGCCCCAAATTTCATTAAAACTACTTTTGGTATTTTTCTCAATTTATTATATTTTTCTTGAATTTTTGGAATTTTTCCATAATCTTTTAACTATTTTTCCTATTTTTCTGATATTTATTTGATTTAAAAATGTATTTTATTTATATTTTTAATTTTTTTAATTAAATAAAACAAATTTAGGGTGAGTCGGGCCCGAACCGGGCCCGGTTCGGCCCAATCGGGGCCACCGGGTCAAAGCGGCCGACCGGGACCTAGCTGGGTCCGCTTAGTCCGCATGGGCCCTAGCGCTGCCCTCCTAGGCCCGGGGCGCCAGTGCCCATGGGTCTAGCCGGCACCGCCCACGGGGGACAAAGCCACCGCTTGGCTCGTTTCCTCCACATCGTATCTGCACACAGCAGAGACGATGTTTCCCCTTTTTTTGTTCTTCTTCTTCTTCTTCATTCACAACAACAACAATTTCAACAACAATATCACCATCAACAACTTAACAACAATAACAATTTCGCTCACCTTGATCAATGAAGTTCTTCGCGAGCGTCGCCGCCGCTGAAGCCGTTGCCGGAGTCCGTCGGCGCCGTTGGTGAGCTCCGCCGCGAGCCGTCCCCGACTTCCCGTCGCCACTCTCTCTCTCTCTCTCTCTCTCTCTCTCTCTCTCTCTCCCCTCATCCTTCTCTCAACGTTCCTCTCCCTCTCTCTCTCCTTCTCTTTCTCTCTTTTCTCGGTTATAAAAAAAGAAATTTTTTTTATCATTTGAAGAGGATAGGGGTAATGATGAGGATGAGTTTAAGTGATGTGATGTGATGTATGATGTGATGTGACAGCTAAATCCCATACTACCCAGTACACCCGCGTTACGCGCACACCGCAACGTCGCACACTCTCGTAACTACACGCGCACAACATGAAGAAGCGCAATTCTCAATTAGCGCGGCGCGAATTATTTAATAATCATAAAATAATAAACACTCGCCACACAAAAATATCAAATTTCACCTCGTTAGGCGTGCCCTAGACTCTTCTACGACGTCCACGTGGGTTCGAGCTTAGGATCTTAATCTGAAATTTGTCAGTTAATCGGGATTAATTAGAGCGGGCCGTTACAATAATGATATTTAAGTACTAACTGGAGAATTTCATGTCACATTTCCAAATAAACAAATGGTATTTAAAAGCATAAAAGAGCGAAATAAATTGCTGAAACAATTAACGCGAGTAAATACTACAGTTAAAGATGTAGAGATAGGCACAGGCTAATTCGGGATGATCTATGTCCGGTCGGCGGTGAGACCTATCACCTACCTTTTCCCACTACGAAATGGAGTTGCGCTCAACATATCTCACAATAATAGCGGAGCTACACCCTACACTTTCAACCATTATGCTCATGCTTGTCGACCTCCCCGAGTCCCATACCTCGTGTGTCACGCAAGTGTAGTGGTGAGTGCTGGAACCCCGGTAGACCCATGTCCCCGTGAACTGTGCATCTCTCGTGCAATGGACACTAGATAATCCCTACTTTCATTTCAAAGATATATAAATTCTAAAATTGTAGGACATCAAGAGAAGCTAGGCTACAAAGCCCAAAGAAAATAGAATACAAGTTTATTTAACTTCAAAGTAGTCCATTAGCATGCTTTTCATCAATTGTATTCAAGAACGACATCAAATGTAGGAATTAGAGGCAATGAAATAATTCACAAGGCATCATGTCACAATATTCATTCATGAATAGGTACAAGAACAACATGATGTGAGATGACCAGTAGTAATGTCTACCAATAGACCAATAAAGCAATAAGATAATGAAATGAAAAATAAAATTCTGACGGTTGTACTTACAAGTCACACGCTTGTCCTTGTCTAGCCGATTCCTCGACGAATCGAAATGCGCGTCCAAACGCCTGAGTTCACCCAGGCTCGGGTCAGCCCGACCCAATTTCTTCCTCTTCCTCATGAAGAAATAGAGCGTATGCTCTGTTTCTGATTTTCTTTTCTCTTTTGCTGGGGTTGGGCTTCCATCCCCAACCCCAGGTGGAGTTCCCAAGCAGGGGAGACTACTCCCCTGCCTTCCTCGAGCTCGGACGAACTGCCACCACCCGAACATCAACAACAACCGACACAACAACACAAACGACACAAGAACAACGACATAGCAACTCACCTTGCTTCCCCCTTCTTTGAGCTCTCTCTCTCGGTCTTTCTCTCTCCCGATCTCTCTCTCTCCCTGTCTCTCTCATTCTTCTTCCTCTCAGTTGTGTTTTTTCTCTCTGTCGAATTTTTCTTCTTCCTCTCCCATCCGATTTTGGAGATAAACATGGATAAGGTTGGACTTTTTGTATCTTTTAACCAATCTATATATGATTGGGGTTGGTGTGTTTGGAAGCCACACATCTTTTCACATACACGTATCTCGAGGCACATCTTGTGGTCTTCAACACCACACTTGTCCCTTGTGTCACTTGTGAGTGACTCAAAAGTGTGACACCTTGTGTTAAGATGTGTGTGTGTGTGTATCCAGATGTATATCTAGTGATACACATTTTTTCTTCTTAACTTTAGGCCCATTTGCTTAATTAATTCCATGTGGCCACATTAACACCACACATTTTCTAAAATTCAAGTTTGATTTAAATAAATCAAACTTACCCCTAAAATGTCGCTACCTCGGTCCGATGTCGACACGCGACTCGAGGCGCGTCCCCCACTCATATCGGTATCTGCACACCTGTAAATGACTTAGTAGTCTACACATGTACAATACACTAGGCATACATCAAACAAATATAAAATGTACCTCGGCCCTTGCCTCGGTAAACGGATGTATCACGATGTGGGTCCCACAGTACAGGTCATCGAGCCTGTGTAAAGCCAATAACACAGTTAAAAACTTTGGGCCGTGACAGTATATGTGTAGAAAAGCTCACTTAAAAAACCTATTAGTAATACCACTATTGTTTTTAAGTAATTCAAGCAAATTACATAAACACCCATATTAATAAGTTAACATATAACAAATCGTAAGGGTTTTACGTCATGAATTTTATCATATAAAATTCATTAATGTGGACCAATTAATACAAAAAATTAGGAATATGTGACTAATTACATAAAATGAACAAAACAGAAATGAGGATGCTTAGGTGGATGTGTGGTAAGACTTGTAAAGTTAGAATAAGAAATATAGAAATTCAAAGATAAGTAAAAGTAGCACCAATTGATATTCAGATTAGGGAAGGGCGGTTGCGGTGGTTTGATCACCTGCAAAGACGACCTACAAATGCCCCCATTAGAAAACTTGACTCAATAGAAACTGTAGAAATTCAACAAGGTGGGGGTAGACCAAAGTTAACATGGGATGCATTAATCAAGAGGGGTTTGAATGGTTTGGAAAGCTCGCCATCAATTGTACTTAATCGAGCACAATAGAAAAGTTTGATCCATGTAGCCAACCTCAATTAATTTGGGACTGATGCTATGTTGTTGTTGTACTGTGGACCAATTGAAATTGCGCAAAGCCATTTTATATGTATGACCCAATAGGTTCATGCGACGTTGGTAGTGAACCAAAACCATTTTTGAAGCACAAGTTATTAGCGGTCTTTAGTAAGGCATTATGACTACCCAAGTAATGTGAATATCAAAATCGACACAATCTAATAAATAACATATATCATATCCCTTTGTCATGTGATATAGTTTGATCAAACGTAAGTAATGGAAATTCACCCTTAATGTTTAATCGTACTAGTCTCGATATTTAGGTAGACTAAAGACATCTTAGTGACATTAATCATATCAATTCACTTGGGTTTAGCCATTTAACAGTTTAACAAGTCGATGGACCTACTAATATCTCTCTCTATACGAGAGGGACAAATTCTATCTTTATTACACATATTCACATATTATTCACACGGTAACCAATTACAGTTTTTATAATCGTCCGGTTAAAGACAACGTTTGATTGTGTCAAATTACCATACATCTAATATTGAAGTCTGGTAATCTCAAGAATGACTAAATAATATACCTATCATGAGTAAAACCTATGACGTAATATATGTGGTTTTCTCATAGCGGGTCGGTCTAGTACCTTATTTTTAACCAGTACTCATGATCTCGATTCATATCCATATACGCATGTTCATCATATAACCATCAATCGAGATTCACACTAGTCTCAATTCATTATAGTTCTAGTATAATGACTGACTAGGGACATTTATGATATTTCAACAAATACCCATGGATCTTATCATAAGGTAAACATGCAATCACTTAATAAAATAGCAAAGGAAAACCTCTATTTTATTAACTAAAACTATAAGATAAACAATGTTTGTAGATTGACCTAGGGCTAATGTCGCAATAAGAAACTTAACTCAATTTCTAAAAATGAGAATTAAATCTCAATCCTAATTTCTCTCGTAATGTGAATTCACTTAACACTTCTTTTTATACAACCCTTGTATAAAGTCAGGTAAGTGAATTACCATTATACCCATACTTAAAATGGTATTAATATTACACATTATGGACTTTTATGTTACGAATTTTATCATATAAAATTCATTGTTCTAAGTCAATTAAAATCTTGCAAAACCATTTTTCGTGTGCGACCTAATATGTTAATGCAACGTTGGCAATGAACCAAAACTATTTTGGTACATGAGTCATAAGTGGTCTCTAGTAAGGCATTATGACTACCTAAGTTGCAAGAACACCAAAATCGATACAACATAATTAATAGTGTATAGCATACCCTTTTGTCGTACGATATACTTTGATTAAACGTAAGGCACGTAAAAGTCAACCTGAATATTCAATCGTACTAGTCTCGATCTTTAGGTAGACTGAAAACATCCAAGTGACATTGATCATATCAATCCAATTGCACTTGGCCATTTTTAGTCTAACATATCGAGGAACCCACCGATATCTCACTATAAATGAGAAGAACAAATTCTATCTCGATTACACACCTCCACACATTATTCACATAATAACCAATCACAAACTTTATAATTGTCCAGTTAAAGACATCGTTTGATTGTGTCCAATCACTAGGATTTCAATTTTGAAATCTATTTTAATCTCAAGTCAGAGAACTAAATGATGTACCTATCATGAGTGACATTTATGACTTAATCCATGTGGTGTTCTCATAGCGGGTTGATCAAGTACCTTGTTCCCTTACGAATACTCATGATCTTGATGCATGATTATCACATGACCATCAATCAAGACTCACACTAGTCTTAATTCATTATAAATCACAATATAATGACCGACTAGAGACATTTAGTATATTTCAATAAACATCCATAGATCATATTATAATGTAAACATGCAAATCATTTATAATAATGAACACCAAATGAAATCTTTTATTTTATTAACCAAAATAACAATGTTCATAAGATTGACCTAAGGCAGATTGCCCAACAAGGCAATTGACCAAAATACCCTTGATACTTATTCACTTCCTTAACTTATCAACTATCGTTATATGTCTTTACATTTTTCTTTTTTCTTTTTAATTATTTCTTTATCCCTTTAACCCATTTTTAACCCTTTTTGGATCCAAAAATTACATTGATTTCAATAAAAATTGGGAAACACTCCCAATGCATTTCGATTTGGAAAACACGTCTCGACTTCAAAACAACCTTATTTCAAGATAAAATACCATATATATTACCAATTGATCTCCGATTCCAAAAACGTGGGTCCCACCTCAAATTTCAAAAGAAGAATTAAAATCCAAAAATACTAAATTAGCTGCCTAATCAAGTTTTACAAATTCTTGGATTTCACAGTTGGACACCAAGTAGTAAGTGGATAACTCAATTTGTATACTTTCTTTTAGTTAATCTAGCATAACAAAAGAATTTAGGCTAAATTAACTTTGTTGTGTTTTAATTGTCTAGAGTTAGTGATTCCACCGAGTTTAATGCGAAAAATACGTTGATTGCTAGTATGCTACACCTAGAATTATACATTTGTTAGGGAGTATTTACCGAAATTAGGGAGTCGAGGGGTTTGTACGCTACGTAGAACCCTATAGCTAGCCTTGGAGATTCTAATCATAATGCCTTTCGTGTGAAAATCGACGACCGTTACATGTGAGTGTCTGGGTCAAGCTTGTGAATTTTCCAGCCTTTTTCCCAAATTGAGTTCATAATTTTTTGTACATACTCTAGTTATTGTTGTTTGTTTGTGTTCATTTGCTTGCATTAATTCTAGTTTAACTCTTTTCTCTCGCAATCGATTTTTTTTTCTCGCCTAAAGTAACGGATTAGGTTTTTTTGGTCAACTTTTGCTTTGGAGAACAAGAGAGGATGCTAGACATTTGTGGTTCAAACTTGGATTTTTCTTCAATTCTTATGTTCTTTTTCATGAATTCTTTAGTTAATAAAATGATTTGTGTTGTTTCTTGCCCAATTACGGGGTAATTGACTTTTTCTCCATGAATGATAAATCCCATGTTGGATTTCTTTCAATCCCAATGTAAATTTTGTTTGTTCTCTTCAAGTTATAGTGTTCATTTGTGTTTGCTTGAATGCAATGCTATACTTGCCTTGATCACGTAAGCATAGAATTTAAGGTTTTTGAATTCCACCATGACCACTGGGGTCTTCCCTTCGGAACTAGGAAACATAAACCTTGAATAAATGGCACATCGACCAATGGTCATTGACAAGGGAGGCCTTATAATTTGGTGTCTAATACGGAGTTGCACTTACGCTATTCACGTCAATCGGTGAAGTCTGAGTGCAACGCTAGAATCGCTATCACTGAGACCTTGGGATGGAGTGAAAATTAGAAAAAGTCGCATATCTTCAATCGGGGTCTTTGATATGAAATTGGATAGAAAAATACAACCTAGGTGAAATCAACTCCCTTGGACTCTCTCCACAACTTAAATTCAATTTACATTATTTGCAATTAGATAAATTAAGAGTAATTTAGTTGTTAAATTTCAATTTCAAAACTAAAAAACAAATTGCCCAACTTTATTTATTAAGTAAATCAAGATTGGCATTTACACCCTCCTTCTGGTTCGATATATGCGACTTGAACATTAGTTTGAGTTGTTATTACTACCGCGTCGCCGTATACTTGCGTCTTGTGTCAAATACCGAGGTTAGAATCACTCCCGTTGCATTTAGTTTCTTTCTGAAACTCATTTATTTTACTAGATCGTTTGGTAACTTCTTGCAGTTGTTTCAATTCCAATCTTATTTATTTGTTATTTTGCATTTGGTTAACTGTCTTTCTATTCTTTGAATTGTGAATAAATAGTCTTAGGATTTACTCACTAGAATTGTCATTTCTAATGATAATTGCATATCCTACCAGTAGCAAGGGGAAGAAGAAGCTTGGCGACTACCTCTGAGCCCTGAGCAATACAACTTTTGCTACTTTGTAGGTATTGAGTGTATTTATTTACTTATATTGTTTGCTTGCGCTTTTGGGATATCGCATGGGTTGTGAGACTAGATCCTCAACTTGTGAAACATATATGATACTTTATCGCCCTATTTATTATTCATGTGACCTATTTGCTTGGTTTCCACATATAAGTGTGATCATTACTTCCGCATTTTACTTTAGTATTTCGTATTACTTACAAAATTTTAGTTAACTTTTAATTTTTCTTTACAAAAATAAATGACAATACTTAGAGCATGAATAATTGGATAAATGGGTTGTAAAAGGCTAACTAATCCGTCATTGGTCCTATGTGGCTATAATTAAGGCTTAATGGCGGATTAGCGCATGGTGGTGCTCTGATTTGGGTTAGCGGCTGTCAAATTACATCTGTCGCAATCAAACCTAATCCTTAGACTTCCTATCATTCAATTTTGATGTCCTTTCTTCCTTTAGAACACCTAAAAATCCATTAAAATACTTTCATAACAAGTTTTTCTGTCACATCTAATTCATACCAGTGGTTTCAAGTCCTTGAAACCTCGAGAAAACTTTCGGTATAATTTCACTAAAACACAGAATCAACTAATCTCACAAATTGTATAAAAATATCTTTTAAAATCGTAATCTAAAACTCATTTGAGATCAAATCCCAAATTTTAGACATTCAGCTACTTAGCACGTTCCACGAAGGGAAACCCCATTGAGAACTGTCGAGATGCAATTTCCTACAATTTTCCCAATTTACACATTTTTTTTCTATTTATACACATTCGATATATGTTATTTATTTCTTATTTCGTAAATTGTATACAATGTTATAAAATACTAGCTAGTCGACCGACATGGTTGGTGATGGATATAAACAATGTGTACGTCAGTTTTTTTAATAATTAGAAAGTTCATCTAATACACCTAAAAAAAATAAAAATAATATTTTGACTCAAGAATAGATTTGGCACGCCTTTTACTAAAAAAAAAATTATCAGGCGACTCACTTTGTGCACCAACTTAAGTGCACCTATGTGTAGGCACCATTCGATGCAAGCACGACACACATTTCGAGGTACATCATTTGGTCTCCACTCGATAAGTGCGCTTAAGTAAGTGCTCAAAGTAGGTGAATATAATAACCAAAAAACCTATTTGGACTTTTTGAGTGCAGACTCAAATATTTTTTACTAGTAACTTAAATTACTCAATTATATAAAAAGACATAATTACCCTTACCCCTAATTAATATTAATACTACTCAAAAAGGTATATAAGTCTTTATTGTTATTTGAATCTGAACTCATTGAGTTCACCTAGCACTACCCATAATAACTTCTTATATTGTGACCCTTGATTGACATCAATGTGTGTGAATCAATGTGCACACAAAACTTAATTTAATGGGCTCCAAATTGGTGCATGCAAAATTGACATATCGAAGTGGGCCAAAAATGGCAGGACCCAATTATTGTCAAAACTAGCAGAAAAATAGCTAAGCCGGGCGCCCCATGATAGAGTAAGAACATAAAAACAAATTAAATTTCGTAAAATTGGATACTATTTTCTTTTTAATAAATATTAACGTCATAAAAGGACTAGACACAGTTACTCTATTACTCACTTTTTTTTTTTTTTTTTGATTGGAAAATACTACGGTGTCCATGTAAGACACGAAGGTACGAAACGAATGTAACGACCCTTAATTTATTAATCGTAAATATCCCTAAATGAGCTAAAACTCACCAAAGTTTGATTGGCGCCGTAACATGCAGGTGTGTCGCTGTTAGGGTGTAAGGCATAGTGTGGAGGACCTAGACACGACGTGGGAGAGAAGATAAGTGAAGAAAACAAGACAGGAAACTCAGCGATGTGGCTCATGGTGTGGCGCCATGGAGATTGAAAGGATGGCGCTTGAGGCCAAATGGATAGTGCTGAGGGCACTGAAGAGAAGAAAAACACACATAAGAGGCAGTGAAAGTGGGGACACCATGGCATTATACACACGACATCGGGGGGTTAAGTGATAGCGCCGAAACAAAAGAAAATAGAAAGTCAAAGTTCTATTTTCATGTTAAATTGTAAAGTAAGGCTTCTAATTGTTTTGAAACGTCATTAGGGAGTATATATAGATAGGAAAACATGGTAAATACATAAAATACAATAGATTAGCAACTATTAAAATATTAGCATATGTTTTGCTTATTCTTGAATATTAAGACGATTGTGGATAGAAGACATTAAAGATTTATGTGTGGTGATTCAGGTATTGTGTTATTGATTTATTTGAAGTATTTCTAATATATCTATGACTTCAATGAATACCACTATGTGCATGTTTGTTTCAATGAAGTATGAGTAGTCTACGAATCTTAGGATCAGTGGATTATATAATATGAATGCTATGCTATGAACATGAGTAGAAATTAAGTACAAAAGTGCAATGGTTATAGTTTGTATTGATTTTGAGTGTAATGCTATAGACATCTTGATCACATGTTTATTGATATTAGGTTTTAAGAGTTATCATGGCCATTGAAGCTTTTAAGCCAAATCTGATCGGTACAACTATAAAATACAAAACAATCGAGCGATAGTTGTTGATTAGGGAGGCACATATAGTAAACTTAATTGGTTATGAATCTAAAGATTTGAAACATTAAAGCAATGTAGAACTTAAGTTATTCACACCGATAGGTGATGTTATAGTTTCCACATTAGAATTCTTTCTATCACGACAGGGAGTTAAAGTGAATTTAATGGAAATATGTATATTCTACTAAATTGCGGAAAGGAGTCATGTCGTAATCTTCCATGTGTTCCATGTCCTTATGAAGTTCAGGAACCATGGTTGCCAACATAATGCATGCAACATCAGTTGAGTCATTGATATGCTTAGTATATGCATCCTTCATGGCTCTTAAATAATTGGCTAGTGGTTCCTCAGGAATAACATCATCCAGGACATACAACTTGCGTTTATGCTTAAGAACAATTCTCAAGTTTCCGAACCAGCCAAGAAAGCTTGTTCTAGACAACTTATCCTTCTCAAGGATGGATCATAGTGACAAATGATTAGTGTGATTTGAAAAGGCCATAGATCTACAACAAAGATCATGCAAAAGTTTATTTTAGTATAGAGGAATTGACTCCCACTAAATTAACAAGCAACCTAAAATCACTGTGTTAATTTAAGGGTCTAAAATCCATGTTTCACCTAATTCTAAGACAGCTAAGACATGACACTTTGAATTAGGTTATTTAGGTATGTACCTTTTACCAATTACATCATATGTAACTCTTAGTTATTTTTTAGAGATTATGACATCTTATGTCTTAGCATGTTTCATCTCATCTAGTGCTTAAAGCCCGAAATCATTTTAATAGCTTTATCAAGTCCAACCATTTGAAATAATAGAGTAACTGTTACTTAACTTGCCTCACCAAGATAACATAACACACTCTGTGGAGGCAGACCCATATTGATGTGTTTGAAGCCTCAACAAGTGTTTGAGGATGGATGACACTTGACTTAGAATTTGGAAAATGGGTTTTTATTTGTTTTAGTGATCATAATTTAAACACGATAAATATCATATATTACAATGCATGTACAATCACTAAAACGTTTAGGAGATTTTATTAATATTGACTGTTATACGAATTTTCTTGCGCTACGAACAGTTAGCGGCGGTCCTGCTGGAGGTCAGTGGACGGGGGTATAGGGGGCAGCGCCCCCGTTTTTATACAACAAATTTCAGTTCCAAAAATCAAAAATCGCCTTAAATTTCTCATTATTTTAGTCAATCTAATCGACCAAAATTGCCCATTATTTAATTTTTTAAAATATTAATTAAAATATTTTTGATTAACTCGGGGCCCGTTACTAACTTAATATATTATCCTAATCCAATTAGAATTTAAGATACTTTGAATCCTTATCCAATTCGAATTTATTATATATCTTACTTATCTTGTAGTATTTGTAATTCTTATCCAATTACAAGTTTATCTTCTATTTAATAGGAATATACTAACACATAACCACAATAAAATATATGATCAAAAATTTATTTCGATTCTTATCCATATAAAATGAGCAATTGAATCAAGAAACAAAATATTAACCATGCATTCAACACAAGAATAATATTAAATTAATCATATTAACCTAATCATGATTTCTATCATGGAGACATATATAACTATTGAACAAAACGAACTATGTACCAACACCAGAATCACATTAACCTAAACATGACTTCTATCATGTGAACATACAAAATTCGCATCGTTCAATATTAATGCATATGTTAATCGAAATATTATAAACATGAATTTTATCATTGAATCAAATCATGCGTATGTATCAATATACATGAATTAACAACAAGCTTTAAAACCAATTCTTAATTACAATTATCATATAACCTATATGTATATCATATATACATCAATCAAGATCATGTTTTCACGCATATATCGTATATACATTAGAGAAAGCATGCAAAAATTTAATTGAACTGAGATTAAGGCTCTGATACTAATGTTAACTTTTGGGGTTTATACGCAGTGAAAAATTCAATTTTTTTTTTGAAAAGCCCCAACAAGATCGTAAATAAGTTCCATTAAACTTGATCTACAAAAATAAACCATACCTTAATCTGTGATTTCCTTCTTTGATTGTTCGATCTCCAAGACGTTCAAGCGTGTATCCTCTATTAGATATCCACACACAAACGGTGACCACAATTTGGAGTGCTCGCCTCAAAAGAGATAGAAAACATTTTTCTTTCTCTTCAAAAATTCTGAGAACTCAAAAATAGCAAAAACGGAAATCTTATACGTTTTTTGGGTTTCAACCTCTATTTATATGTGTAGATAAGCTCTCTTAAAAAATCTATTCATAATACAACTATTGTATTTAGGTAGTTTAAGCAAATTACACATATGCACATGAATTTTATCATATAAAACTTATTACTCTAGACCAATTGAAATTGCGCAAAGCCATTTTTTGTATCCGACCAAATAGGTTCATGCGACGTTAGTAGTGAACCAAAACCATTTTGGTACACAAGTCATAAGCGGTCTCTAACAAAACGTTATGACTACCTAAGTAGCACGAATATCAAAATCGATACAACCTAATGAATAACATATATCATATCCTTTTGTCATGGACTATCATTTGATTAAACGTAAGGCATGAAAAGTCACCTTTAATGTTCAATCGTACTAGTTGCGATCTTTACGTAGACTGAAAACATCGAAATGACATTGATCATACCAATTTACATGGACTTGGCCATTATCAATCTATCATATCGAGGGATCCACCAATATCTCTCTCTATAAGAAAGGGACAAATTCTATCTTGATTACACACCTTCACATATTATTCACATGGTAACCAATCACAATTTTTATAATCGTCCGGTTAAAGACAACGTTTGATTTTGTTAAATTACTATGCTCCTAATATTGAAATCTATGGTAATCTCAAGTCTAAGGACTAAATTATATACCTATAATGAGTAACACCTATGACTTAATCCATGTGGAGTTCTCATATCGGATTGGTCCAATACCTTATTCTCTAACAAGTACTTATGATCTCGATTCGTATTTCTATACGCATGATCATCACCTGATCATCAATCCAGATTCACAATAGTCTTAATTCATCATAATTCCAGTATAATAATCGATGAGGGACATTTAAGATATTTCAACAAATACCCATAGATCTTACTATAAGGTAAACATGCAATCACTTATAATGAAACATCAAATGAAAACCTCAATTTTATCGACCAAAATTATAATATAAACAATGTTTGTAGATTGACTTAGAGCACATGCCCCAACAAATCTCTTGTATTTTAATAAATTACTTTGAATGTTTTGTACAACAAGTTCGACTTTTTGTATATGAATATATTACCTTACTAATAATAGCTATTGGGTTCTTAAAAAGAATAGCTATTGGGTACTTATAACTAAATAAAAAGTGGATTCATGTTGAGATACCTACACTGGGCAATGCAGGGTTGTTTACTATTAAAAAAAAAACCAAACTTTAGTGAAAATTTAGATTGATATGTTTATGAAACTAACTACTGGCTCTGAGAAAGCTTTAACTCCCAATAGAAAGGGACTTGGTTAAAATATTGAAAATAAAATATTGGAAGAGTATCTGTCTAACTAGGGAAAGAACTATATAATTTTTTTTATAAGAAAAGAAATATATATAGAATTTGAGCATATATAGTCCAAGTTCCTTTGAAGAATCCCACTCTACTAGAAATAGTTTGCTTATCATTTGGCATGTGCTTAAGTCAATCCTTGATATTATCTTCAAGGTTTCCAATGTACAAGCCATCTAAATAAGGTGTCAATAATTACAAATCCAAATGAGACCAGAAAAACTTTAAATCCTTCGTGATATTTGATTTCTTATTGAACTGAAGCCTTCTTCATTACATGAGCTAATAGACCCCTCAAATGTTTACATGTTCTGTGTGTTCTTCTTACTTGTTGTACATTTCCATTTTGGATTAGTCAAGGTGTTCTTCCATAAAATATCCTATCATTCTCTCATTAGAGAATTGGAGAGCTAATATACCTTTAAAATGTTTATGTGTTCTTTTGGTGTTCTTGTTAGTTGTAAATCTCCATTTTAGATCAATCAAGGTATTCTTCCATTTGAAGATTCTCTGAATCTGGGTTACTGGGTTTTATGTGATTACATGTTTGATTTCTGAATCGGGTCATTAATAAAGCAACAATTCATTGGACATTTGATTTTATATGGTGAAAAACTAATTTTTTGGAAGAATTGATTGTATTTTAGATTAGTATGTCAATTGTTGTCGAGGGGCTGCTTTGCATTTTATGGAAATATATTTATTATAGAAAATTCTGCATTCCTACATTTACACATTTTTCCATTATAGTAGCTTTATTTTTAATTTATTTTATTATATATAGTCATCAATAGAGATCGATATGGCGGGTAGAAGTCGAGAATAGATGTACAATAGGCTCGAGAAAGGCTTAATTCAGTGGGAGTTCATAGAGAAAGTGAGCGAGTTCAAAGAATTTGCAAAGGTTCATAGTAGGGAATACCGGGTTGAAGGACGGATCTGCTGCCCTTGCAACGTAACTAAATGTCGCAATGTCACCTACCACAACTTAGACACAGTCGAGTATAATTTATGTAGGTGGGGCTTCGTCCTCGAGAAGTGTCCACGACTAACAAGTGGAGTCCATTGGATATAATATGTAGGATAACCGCGACGTCGATAACGATGAAGAGGTGGTTGGTCCTGGCGCTTCATCGACTTACCATGAGATGCTGCAAGACGTTGAAGGTTCGAGTTTTGATTGGGATCACAATATTGATGAGTCTTCGAACCCTCAAGCACAATGATTATACGACATGATTGATGCAAGTAATCAACAATTGTGGCCGGGTTATGAGAACATGATAAAACTATCTGCATTGGTAAGGCTGTTAACGATAAAAATAGAACATCGTATTTTTGAATGGGCATTTGATGAAATTTTATGACTTTGGAAGGATTCATTACCAACAGACAATGCACTAGTCGATAGTTTTTATGGGACCAAACGATTGATGCGAGGGATGGACCTACTGGTGGAGTAGATAAATTGTTGCGAAGAAAAATGTATGATTTATTAGGGGCCGACACCGAATTGATTGAGTGCAAGTTTTGCAGCAAGTCGAGATAAATTATTGCACGGTGGCACGATCGTGAGGATAACACGAAACTGCGGTCTTGCAAGAAGATGCATTACTTCCCTTTGGCGCCATGATTGCAATGTCTTTACGCTTCTAAACAAACGGCGGAACAGATGTGGTGGCAGACTGAGCATGTCTCGCGAGGCGATGTCGTGCAACACTATTCCGACTCACATGCTTAGAAGCATTTCAATGAGGTGAACTACAATTTTAGTAATTAAATTTCTAATGTTCGATTGGGGTTATGCACTAATGTATTTCAACCTTTCCATTAATTATAGGAGTAGTATTCGTCTAAGCTAGTGATTTTGACCCCATACAATCTTCTGCCATCAATGTGTATGAAAAGAGAATTTATGTTCTTGACTGTGATCATGCCCAAACTGGTTAGCCTTAAACATCGAATATATGTTTTCCTGTAACCGTTGGTGAATGAGTTGTTGGATTTATGGTTTCACAGAGTGCCTACGTGTGACATCTCGACAAGGACAAACTTCCTTATGCGGGCTGCTTTTATATGGATAGTTAACGACTTTCCTGCCTATAGCATGCTTTCAAGGTGGAGCACTCACGGCAAGAGGGCTTGTCCCTATTGCATGGATGATAAAACGCATTCCAATTGAGACATGGAGGAAAGACATCTTGGTTCGATTGTCACTTTCTATTTTTCCAATTGACTTCGACTACTTTGAGGAGGGAAAGAGTCAAATTTTTTAAAGGAAAAAGTGTTCTGCGTAATGAGCCTCCTCCTATTAGATCAGACAAGGATATCTTAAAAGAAATTAATGGGTTGGGGTTGATGAAAGTTACCGATGTAGGTTCCGTAGCAAAAAGTTTTGAGATCGCAAAGAAGTGTGGACGCAGGAAGAAAAACATTTTATGGGGTTTGTCTTACTGGAAGACAAATCTTCTACGCCTCAAGCTCCACATAATGCATATTGGGAAAAATGTTTTTGATTACATCTTCAACACAGTGTTGGGTGTTCCCGAAAAAAACTAAAGACAACACCAAGTCGAGAAGGGACTCAGACGAACTTTGCTCACGTCCAGATTAAGTTTTTAATGAAGAGACAATCCTACGCAAAAACGGATTATGCTATCAATTAAAATCATAAGCAAGCATTGTCCAAATGATTGTGCGAGCTGCGTTTTCGTGATGGTCATGCGTCAAATATCGGTCGTTGCATGGATTTGACAAAGTTGAAGATGTTCGGAATGACGAGTCATGATTGTCACATTTTCATGCAACGACTGATTCCAATTGCATTTTGGGAACTCTTTCCTTAACACATATGGCGCAACCTCATAAAGCATAAAGGTGGAAGATATGGAGGTGTTGCACTCCAACATTCCCAAAATATTATGCAAGTTGGAAATGATTTTTCCACTTAGTTTTTTCGACTCGATGACCTACTTCCACACACTTGGCACACGAGGCACGTATTGCGGGCTCGGTTCAGTTTCGGTGGCTGTATCCATTTGAGAGTTATTTTTTTCTACAAATTCATCTTTCATGATTTGTCAACTTTGAAAATTAACTAGAATTTTTTGACAAATCAGGCTTCTGAAGCACCTCAAAAATAATTTTAGAAACAAAGCTCACAATGAGGACTTAATATGTAATGCATAGTTAGTTGGAGAGGCAACTTCTTTTTGTTCGTACTACTTTGAAAACCATGTTCACACATTGCATCAGCGAGTTCAACATAACGACAATGGCAAAGTTGAACCCAGTGCTCACATAATTGGAAACTTCTCCATATTCACTCAGCCTGATTGTCCTTTCGGCAAACCGAGGAGGCGCTACCTCACAGATGATTAAATCGTCGTTCAAACATACATTCTACAGAATTACCCCGAAGTATCACCATACATCGAGTAAGTTAGTTAAAAAAATATTAATTAAAAAAATCATGATTTTTCAATTACTTCTCCTATTAATACAATTACTTAGGTTTCATTGTTCCTTGTAGCATTTTTATCAAAGATTGTTGGGAACAGGTTTCAAACTTTATTGATGAGGATATTGATTTGTACCTTGACAAACAATTCTCCAAATGGTTTAAAGAATACGTAAGACAGCTTAAGCTGTAATATTCATAAATATTATATCTTGGTTTAGATTTATATTCCAATTTTCAACTTAAGTTGTAATATGCAGGCACAATATTCTATAATTTATAAGATGCTTCTTGACTCTTGAATGGGTCGTTTCGTCATTATCTTGTGTATCCAGCTTATTTTGTCAATGGGTACAAATTTCAAACTGAGTCGTACAATGCCAATAGCTCAACACAAAATTTTGGGTGTTTGTGTGAACACCAATAATGAGTACGACTACTATGGAAAACTTCAAGAAGTTGTTCAAATATAGTACAGAGGCAATAAAAAATAATAGTGTTTCAAGCGTGGTTGGATCGATCCCACACCTAATGTGGGTGCATAACCTCATTGTTCCCTCGATTTAGTGGAGGTCTATCGAACTCGACGATTCAACAAGTACGAGCCGTTTATTTTAGCGATGCAGGCATGTCAAGTCTACTACTTATCTTACCCATCTTTGAGAACAGAACGAAGTTATTAGTTGGCCGTTTGCAAGGTTCAACCAAAATTTGCTAAGAAAGTAGATATCATTGTAAGCACTGAAATTGTCGCAAGCGATGTCGCGTTCTAAGATCACGACCAACTCCTCGCCCTATTGAGGTTGAGGTCGATCGTGGGAGATCACGAGTTGATCTTAATGATTTCCACTTGACCATTTAAGTAGAAGTGGATCGAGGTGATGATCAGGAGGATGACGAAGAGTTGCACTCGTCGTCCACTAGTGATAGTGATGAGGATTTGAATAGTAGTGAATGACAATTGTTCGGTTAGTGTCTAGAGTCATTAGATGTATTTAATATGCATCCCTTTCTTTGCGGCTTGTTTGTTTACGTTCGTATGACTCGTGGGGAGGGCATTACAGATGAGATGTTTCAACATTCGCCCCTGGCTGCACCGATTTATGGACGATCGACGATCCCCCTATAGGGGATGCTTCGAATCAGCTACCACTAGCTGGACGAGCCCGATGTTGAGGACATCAGATGATCAATTCCTTACTTCCTCATATGGGGCAACTCCGAGCACCTTGGTCGAGGATCGATGTTGAGACATACACTTACGACAGGTCGAGGAGCAACCCTTCCGCAGACGATAGTGCAACCATCTAAGTCAACGACGGTACATACGTCTCATCCACCAGCTCGCATGCCATCTTGGATCGATCCTCCTGCACCCCTCTTAGCGATATACGATCTCTTCCTCTCGGCAATGTACGCTCTCCCCCTTTCGGCGATGTACATCCTTCCCTTCCCATCGCTCACAGTCTCGACTGCCTAGCTTGATCATCATGTCGAAACTCGACCGTCGAATGTTCTTACTGCCCCAATGAATGATGCATCTCCATCGCAAATTCGCGACGCATTAGCTCCATCAGCGGACTCAACTTTCCGTGTCTGATAAGAATCTTTTGGAGTGAGATTTTCACCATATAACACGATGTCACCTAGGAGAACGTTTCCCAATGCCCAATCGTCTTCCCTTGGCACCTCATCTCATTTTCCATCTATCGGGTAGTCTTCCTAACCATTTGATGAAGATGTCGAGATATAAGATCAGGCTCCAGTGGAAGACCGAGAGGAGGAGCGGTCGATTGTTAGGCTCCACATTATAGTTAGTTATAATGACAAGAAAAAACCAAAGTATGTTCAACGATTTAAAATAATGTCATTACAATTTTAAATGTCGAAACATTACTTAATTGTTGAATTTGTGAATAAGCTAGTTAACTCCCTTTGATGTTTGTGCCCAGAGGAAGGGCAAAATCTTTAGAGAGGACGTGATTCTTGAAGGGTATTGTTATAAATCGTTATCCGCTCGTCAGAGACAATCCTACTGGGAAGAATGGAAAGTAATTAATTTATTAGTTGCGTTAAGTTTTGATAATGAAAAACTTGTTTACTTTGAATTTTATTTTATCTTTACCAAAAAAACGTTTGTTTATGATTTGGAGTTCTCGTTTTGTAGAAGTTATTAACTTGGGGCCCTCACATTGACAAGCAGATCCAGGATGCTTATGACCAGAAGGCAAACATCAGGCACACAACCCTATTGCACTCCATGCATAAAGAAGGGGTATGCCTAGGGTTTTGCAATCAAGAAGCTTTGAAGTCTTCTCAGGCTTATCAGGAGACCGATGCTTTCAAGAACAGGTCGGAGAAAGCAAGTAAGAATATGAGGATAGAGAACGAAAGACCTGAGACCAGTGTGTCGATACACAGCGGTGGATCGACATCTTTTGAGACACACAATAAGCGGTTGGTAAGTAAACTATAACAATATCAAGTAATTTATGTTAAAAATTATTTTGTCTATTGATGCACTATATAACAACTTGTTTAAATTCCCATAGGAGATTAAATTTGGGAGGCCCACAAAGGTGAATGATTTGTACCTTCACACCCATACCAAGAAGCATGATGGGAAGACCTTTACTGATGCGAGATCGGTGGATGTTCATTTAAGTATTCAATACATTTTTAGATTATTTTAGTTTCTATACTATATTAAATTGGTTATGCAATTTCTTTTTTTCAAATGATCCTTGAAATGTAAGTGTATACTAAAACATGCATTAAACCTACATGAGATTGAGACTTAACTTAGAACTGCAGTGATGGACTATTAAACCAACATGTTTGATCTTTAAAATGGTTTCAAATGAACCTATTGCCACTACGAAAGGCTCAGCTAGTGATGTCCATGTTCTTGCCCATATTCTTTTATCAAGTTATAGCCTCGTTTGATCCAAAAACTTGATGAAAATTAACTAAAGAGTGTGACAACATTTCAATCCCATTTTCGTCATAAAAATGAGTCCTAATGAATCCAATAAGCTTACCAAACTGATCAGAAACCAAACCCTTTAGTTGTCCTACCATACTCATCATTTTCATCACTTTTCATCATGTTATGGAATCATTTTAAGGCTTGTACATACACAAATGCATGACAATATCAATAGACAATAAAATTAGTTTATCTCTCACCATGAATAGGTTCAAATGATCCTCAAAATGTAAGTGTGTATTATATGGTAAAATAATGTCCTAAGCTAGATTCACATTTTTGGGATCAAATTGATTAACATTGTGAAATTGAGCTGCATATTTTAGGGTTTGCCAAAGTGATAGTCGAGTGTCGAACTTAATACATTAATTGACATATGTGAATGGGTTATGAAGATTTTAATGTGGAATTTGAATCCTCTATTGTAGGTGCTTTGGTTTTAAATTTTTTGTAATTACTTTAATCTTCATTTGAAGTAATTCAAAGTCCTTAAAAGCTCATTGGAATTTTAGAATAAAACTCCAAACAAAACTGTAACGAAGTGCAGTTTGCACTGAGTGAAGTTGTGCATCAGTTTGCTACAAGGTTGCTGTCAAAGGACGACAACCCCTTTCCCCAATTAACTCCTTCCAACCACATAAAAACGTCTAAAACTTAATAAATTTGGGTATAACACCTTTCCCAAGACATCCGATAATTATAAACATTAATCAAACCACATATTCAAGTCATAGTTTCTTCTCATTTTAAGTCAAAACATGCATTAAACCTACATGAGATTGAGACTTAACTTAGAATAGTAGTAATGGACTATTAAACCAACGTGTTTGATCTTTACAATGGTTTCAAATGAAGTTGAAAAAACATTTGTGTTAAGTTTTAGACTCACCAAATGATTTTAATTTCATGATTGTCGTTCATTGTGAATAAAAATCTTAGGCTATTGGCTTCTTTATTTGCCATGTGAACATTCTAAAAGTGAATTCAATATGAGATATGAAAGTGTTGATGTTTAATATATTTATGATGATTGCAATTAATCAAGTTTTTGAAGAGGTAGTTGAGTGTCAAACTTAATGCATCAATTGACATATTTAAATGGGTTATGAAGAATTAATGTCGAATTTGAATCCTCTATTGAAGGTGTTTTGGTTTTAAATTTTTTTTCTTATTATGTTTCTGTTTGCACTACAAAAAAACAGCAGATCAGAAACGGAAATTTCCGTCTCTGATTTGCATAAATTCCGTCTCTAATTGAGATCTGCAATGGAACAGAGACGGAATTTATTCCGTCTCTGAAATCGTCGATGCTGATTCAATCAGAAACGGAAATGTGATTCCGTTTCTAATTAGAGACGGATGAGAGACGAAAATTAGAAACGAAACAGAGACGGAACTGAAATGGAAATTTTTCAAAATGGTACAATTGTAATTGCATTCCGTCTCTGATCCGTTTCTGATTAGCAACGGATCAGAGACGAAAATAATGCATTTCGTCTCTGATCCGTTGCTAATCAGAAATGGATCAGAGACGGAAATAATGCATTCGTCTCTGATTCGTTTCTGATTAGCAATGGATCAGAGACGGAATGCATTATTTCCGTCTCTGATCCGTTGCTAATCAGAAACGAATCAGAGACGGAATTTCTCCATTCCGTCTCTGATCCGTTTCTAATTCATGCATATATTCCTCGAAAATTAGAGACGTAATAGCAACGAAATCTGTGAATTCCGTTGCTAATCCGTCTCTAATTTTCGTTTTTGTTTAGTTTTTAAACATAAACTCAATCCAATTGGTTCTCCAACCTATAACTTCAAAATAAAACCATAGGACCTACTCCATCGCCTGCACCCCCTCCAACAACTCCTTGGGGGTGCTAACATCCCCCAAAAAAGCAAAATTTGACATTCATACATCGACAATATATATCAACAAATATTCAAATGAGAGAAAAAAATGTAAAATCCAAAATTTGAAAAAGATTTATATATCCCTGAAAAATTGTCAAGTACAATAAATGCTCCAAATTTCTAAGTATTCACAAAAACCAGCAATCCTATTGTTCAACAACCACAAAAAAAACTTACAATCCTCTAAATATGCACAAAAATAATTATCAATCTAAAAGTCAAGTAAACAACTATAAAAGTTACATGATATGCTTTAAATTCCTCATCTCTCACTTGAAAACCAGATTATGGCAGGTATTATCACATGGATATGGGCAATCAATGGCACTAACTCCCACTCGATCGAAGAACCAGTCACTTACTGATAGGGCCACGCTCTGCAAATATTGCAAAATAGATCAAACTCACGATAAAAAAACAAAACTGCAAAAAAACTATCTCCATTTACAGTGCAAAAGAAAATAGTATACCCAAGAGATCAATATATAAGTTTTGAGGAGTCAAGGATTCATCATGAAGAGAGAGGATCAAAGGAGATGCATGAGCCACAACAATAGAGTAGAATGCTACAGCATAACTTGGACCAATTTAGGATTATGTAGTTAAAACAAATCAAAAAAGAAAATCACAAAGAATAAGGGAAAATACCATAAACGTTATGTTATCATTAGCACTCAACGATGCCATACTCTAGCGTAAGTCCTAGACCCATGTTGGAAGCAATTTTTCTAACCAATATAATGCCGATTCTTCGTGAAATTCACATTTAAGTTATTTATTTCCTTTCACCGTTTCGATTTTAATCAATTTTTTTTTCAATTTTCAGGTTATTGCCATTCAGAAAAGGGAACGCATTACACTAATTTGCAGACAAAAAATAAATGCACTCTTTTCACTTCCACCACAATTTAGCAAAGCTGAACTGCAAGTTTGCTGTTGGAAATCAAGACTGGAAAAAATAGATTGGGGAAAGTAGTAAATTACTCAAACATTTAACTAGGAAATAATTGTTGAATAAAAATTTAATAATCAGTTTTCTTCCTTTTGTATCGCCCATAGTTCTAACTCTCAATCACTGAGGAAACTAAAATTTCGTCTGCCTCTTGATCTACTATGACAAAAACAATCTCAGACAAATGAGGTGATTTGACTAAAGTTTAGCTTTCTTTGAATGACCTATGACAAAGCAACCTAGATCAAGAAGCTTCTCCACACTTCACCATTAATCAACTGACCTTGAAGGAAATTTACAAGCCAAACAAATAGATAATAGGTCTTCAGATAAAATATGACATCGAGCAATAAACCAACATGTGTGTGAAGAAGTTCAAGATTTGAACCTGGAAAGCCATCACTTTCTTCACGTCCTATCAAAGTCAGTATATAATCAAACATCAGGCCTCTTCTTTTCAATGGGAATGACGCACCACTTTCAGCAGCAGTAATGACAGCACAACCTGAATAACACAAGCAAATGTTACATCCATATCTTCCTTAATCTTCTCGACTTCTCGACTTCTTTATTTGATAACTACCCTCTACGTTTCTCTCTCCCCTCTATTCCCGTTTCCTCTCGTTGTAACTGCTATGGATTTAGATTAACTGAAAACCACTTTCTTCTTTAAAAATACAGCCCCTCCTCTATCTCTTAAAAAACGTAACGTGATCTATCATATTTGTGATCTTGCATTAGACGCATTTCAAGGTTGGAGGTTTGAAGTGCAAATGTGACGAATAAAGATTTAGAAGCAACTTTGGAATGGTAGTGGTTTTGCAAAAACTAATTGCATATGTAAGAAAGGCTTTCATATATTTCTTTTTCTTAGTTTTTGGTTCTTTTTCTTAAGTAGCAAAAAGAGATATTACTTTTTTCCAACAATCAGAGAATTACTAGGTGTCATATGTGTGATGTATAAGGTTAATTCCTCTCCTTTGATCCAGTGCTTTATCTGATCATTAAATCCGTTCATTTTTTTTTTAACTTTGTTTAGATAATTATGCTTAAATTATTTATTATGGTCATTTTTTAATTATCTACCAATGAAATGCAACATCAATTTTCAATCTCAATCTCCAATTATGAGTTAAATATTTTTATGCCTTTCACATTTTCCTTATAAAAAAATATTTGAACCTTACATGCGAAGCACCTGCCCGTTTACTAGTAGTAATTAATATGCATTCACCAAAAAAAAGTAATAATATGTTATTAATGTGGTAGGATTAGACATGTAGTAAAAATAATAATATGTAGTATTATAAATGTTAGAAACGTGCCTCAATAATGCTAATGAGTTCTCATCTAATAACTACTCCCACTGGTTCACTTTATGTGATGTCTTTGTTGTAGTATGCAAGTAGAAATCTCATTAAGCATCAATGACTTGATACATGAATAAACATAGAATCAATTGCCCAAATGAAAGTGCATTGATTCACTAACTTATTTGTTAAAGAAAGTATGTAACTGTTATGAATTAGGTTGTGAAGGCCACAAGGAACAAGTTGGAAGTAATTACACCTATCAAATTGTTGAAATTAAGAAACATACGTACGCCTAATCACAAAGAATTTCCAACATGTTTAATTTCTCTGATCCATCACTATAAAGAAAGAGTTGACACATAAAATAAAAGTACCTTACAATTGATCAATAAATGATTATGAATTTCATTTTAGGACCTCTGGAATACGCATGCAAGAACTTCAGTACACAAGCATGTTAATTGGGCCCCTAATCAAGGAGGGATTTGGATTTAACTTATAGATTTCTCAATCGAGATTCTTTTGGCAACATTGTAATCGAATTGTTACTCACCAAAACAACTTGTGTATAATAAAGAAGCATAAAAACAACTAAATACATGAAACAATAAAATCTCACGCCCGTGTAAAAATCACAAATCATTGTAAAAGCAAACAAAATAGCTCACCGCCAATTAACAAAAAATCAATGTTTTGAGAGGAAAGAGGGAGAACTCACCAATGAAACACAACGAGGCGCGGACTGAATGAGAGCACAATGAGAGAAGCGAGAGAGGTCGAAGAGGGGATCGAATGAGAGCACGATGTGAGAGCTGAGAGGAGCAGAGGTGCGGACTGAAAAAGAGCACGACTGGAGCAGTACAACGCGATGACGACCAAAGCAGGGCACCGCTACCAAGGAGGAAAGGAGTGTGAGGACGACTTGTTGGGGGTTGGGGATTTGGGGGCAATGACCGGAGAGAGATGGAGAGACCAGAGAGACCAGAGACACTGGAGTAACTGGTTGAGCAAGAGACGGAGAGACCAAAGAGAGAGAGTTGAGAGCAAGAGACCGAGACGAGAGATTTGTTGGGGGTTGGGGATTTGGGGGGCGGTGACCAGAAAGAGACGGAGTGACCAGAGCGACGGGTTGAGCAAGAGACGGAGAGACGATAGTTGAGAGCAGAGAAGACACCGAGACGAGACGGTCGGAGAGATGAGAGATGGTGGGAATGTAGGTCGTGATGAAGGTCGCGGTGAAGATAAGGAGCTGGTTATGAGCGATGAAGATAAAGAGCTGGTTAGGAGCGATGAAGGTCGCGGTGAATACGCTCTTATTTGGAGAGCGGTTTCTCTGCGACTTCGTCTTCTCCGTGGGATTTTGGGATTTTGGTGGGGGGGGGGAAACCGCGACTTCGTCTTCTCCTTGGCATTTTGGGATTTTGGGGGGGTGTTGGAGGGGGCACTCATCAAATCTCGAGATTTGATGAACGGGTATAAGAAAACCAATTTTTGGTGGGAAAGTTGGCGCCATTTTTTAGAGACGAAATTTAATTCCGTCTCTATTTTCGTCTCTATTTCCGTCTCTGATTCGTCTCAATTCTGTCTCTGAATTAGTCCGTCTCAATTCCGTCTCTAACTACTTTTTTTAGGAACAGAACTTAATTCCGTTGCTAATTCCGTTTCTAAATTTCATTTTCTTTGTAGTGTTGATTGAAATCACATTTTCTCATAGTCTCATGTATCATTGATCTAACGTCAATTGTATGCCAGGTAAATATGCATTAAACATACATGAGATTGTGACTTAACTTAGAACATCAGTGGTGGACTATTAAACTGACATGTTTGATCTTTAAATGGTTTCAAAAGAATCCATTACCACCACCAAAGAGTATGACATCAGTCCCAATTTCCACAATAAAAATGAGTTCTAATGAACCCAATAAGCTTACCAAACTGATCAGAAACCACACCCTATAATTGTCTTACCATACTCATCACTTTCATCACTTTTCATCAAGTTATGAAATCATTTTAAGGCTTGTACATACACAAATTCATGACATTAGTAACGTACAGTAAATTTAAGCATCTCTCACCACGAATTGGTTCACCTAATAGTATCACATAATGATCAGCTAGTGTGGTTCCTAATCACATCCATCATTTACACACTACAAGAAAAATGATATTTAGAAACGAAATTAGCAACGTAATTAAGTTCCGTTGCTAAGAAAAAGTGGTTAGAGACGGAATTGAGATAAACTAATTTAGAGACGGAATAGAGAGAGACCAGAGACGGAAATAGAGACCGGAATAGAGATGAAATTAAATTCTGTCTCTAAATAATGACGCCAACATTCCCAACAAAACTTTCCTTTTTTATAACCGTTCATCAAATATCGAGATTCGTGCGTGCTTCGATCTAGGCCCCCCCAAAAATCGATCGTCCAAATAAAAAAAACAAATGTCATTCTCTCAACTCTCTTTCTCTCTGCTTGCGCTCTGGTCTCTCTCTCTCATTGCTAACCGCCTCTAATCGGCTCTCTGCTCTCTCTCCGGTCACCGCTCACCACTCTCTGCTCTCACCGGTCACCGCTCTCTGCTCTCACCGGTCACCGCTCTCTCATCGGTCATCTCCGCTCACCGCTCTCTACTCTCTCTCTCACCGCTCTCGCTCTCTGCTTCAGGCTCGCTCTGTGCTCTCGCTCTGCTCTGCAGCTCTCTCGCTCGTCGAGGACGTTCTCTCCTCTCTCTCGCTTTCGGATGACGTTTCCACTCTCTCTCTCACCGCTCTCTCACACTTGAAATCTATCTCCCAAACCCTAAATCTCTACCGTCGCTGCGATTCCGGCTGCGACGAGACTGTCGGCTCTACCATTGCCGGCTGCCGAAGATTGGAGCCTCCGAAGCCCTAAGCCGTCGTTGACCTACGCCCCACCCTAAGTTGTCGCTGAACCAGTTAAGGCAACACCCTAAGCTGTTAGTTTTTTTTTGTTTTTTATTTTTGAATGGGTGTTACAATTTGGATTGAATGATAGGTTTATTAGTTCAGATTTTGATACTATATAGGACTGATTGAGAAAACGAAAATGATAAAACTCAGTTTGGATTGAATGATAGGTTTATTAGTTTAGATTTTGATACTATGTAGGAATATGACTGATTGAAGAAAAAAAACCATTTTTTGTTCATTGGGTTTCTATGTGATTACCTTGTTTTTTTTTTTTTTTTTTTTTTTTTTTTTTTTTTTAGAAGATTGGTCTTACATTATTAAATTGGTTTATATGATTTGAAATGTAGATTGTTTAGCGAAGTTTGTTTGCAATTGTGCACAATTTTAGATGTCATGCTACAAATAGGTTCTGAAAATTGTTTAAGGAGCTTTGGTTACCATTAAGCAACATGCATTCACTGGTTTTCGAGCTGCCAATACTGTAAGCGGCCGCAATGTGTTTTTAGTTCATTTTCACATGTTTTTTATTCTAATAATTCATTTATCTTGACAATTCCGGAAGGAGTTTGGAGGCACGTATCGGAGGTGATGACTGTGGGAACTGTATGCATGAAATGAAAACTTCTATAGATTCTAGTTTTCAGTTTTTGGAGTTGTAACTCTTATAAGACTCTTATAGATTATAGCCATTAGCTAGTTTGAAAAATTCAAATTTTGTTGTGAAGAATTGGTGCCCCTAAACAGTTTATGTTACTCTTTGTTGCATCCTTTCTTCACTAGTCTTGTGCCTAGTTAACTAATGCTGAATTTATTGAGTATGTTGGTTTTGGTTTCTTGGCTGATCACCAGAAGCATGATTTCCCCCACTATTTTCTGTTATGTTAAGTTCCTAGCCACCTAGATTTCCATCCTTTTAAGACTATTGGTCTTTTGAAGGAACAAAAGACCAGTGAAGAATTTTGTCCTACATACCACCAAAAAGAAAAGTTGTCCTGAAACATGAAATTAAAGAAAAGCTAGTTCAGATTTTTTGGCTTATGATTGAGGAAGTTAGTGACATCAGACTTGTATGCATGGCCACCTCTTCTGCATTTTCCAGTTCTTGACTTGCTTTATGTGGTTGTATGGCGAACTGCAAGTTTCCAACTCAAGCAATAGTGTTTACTTTTGAAAGTTTAATTGTTGATCACTCGCTTACAACTGCCCTTTTGAATCTTATGTTTTTGTCGATTCTTTATAAGTTGTTTATATCATTGTATGATCAGATTTATGTTGTTTTCTTTGTAAAGTTATTAAACAAAATAGGTTTCATGCTCTTAGTAAGACCCTTGTTCATGCATTTAATTTTACACTAGTTTATTGTTCGTGCATTTTCAAATAACCATATGATTCTTTAGTTGGTTCTCTACATATTGGCTGATGTACATGATTCTCGTATCTATGTTGATACATATATAATTATTGCAAAGCAAGAATAAGTACTAATTCTCCGTAATGAAGCTGATGTGTTAGTCTTACATGTTTATTGATTATTAATATTGCTCTTAGCCAGGACGCCATTGTTGGTTTCCTTCGTTTGAAATATACCCTTCTTTAAGATGGTTGAAAACTTTTGACATGTGCTTCCTTTGGTTGTAAGTTCTAATTTATTTGTTAGAAGTCACAATTATCGGGGGAAGTGTGTTGGTAAAAAACTTATGCATTCTAGCAATGTAGCAATTCTTTTTTTTTTTTTTGGTGGTTTCAGTTCAACTGGAAGCTGACTTCACCACGAGGATGCAAAAGCCAATGAGATTCTGAGATAGAGATTTTGTGTAAAAAGCTTTCCATTGTTCACAAGTGTGTTCCTTTTCATGAACTTCTTAATTATAGAACTAGGTGCTTTTATTTCCTTTTCCTTGGCTACTGCTTGGGCATAAACAATATTATTAGAAAGGACATAATGCATGGTTTACATATTATTTTGAATGTAACCCTCCTTGCAGTTTGAAACATGGTTAAAAAACTTAGTTATTTGCCACCAGAACAACACAGAACCTGAAACAGCAGATGCTCTCTTCAATTTTTCGAGGAATCTTGAGTTGATTGCCAATGTACCTCTACCTACACTGCAGATTTTACATCTACGTTTTTTTGGTATTAGAATTTACTATTGAAACATTTCTACTTGTTAGTAAAGAAAATTATTGTACGAGAAGAAAAGAAAGATCCGACCATCCTCTCTAGCTTTATTACATGAAAAGAAAAAAAGGGAGCCATACATCCTCTTTGGTTTTCTCACTAGAAACTTTTTTTTATCCAACAGTTTGTCTTTCAATGGAATTGTGAATCTATTATAAAAGAATAGCGGGTTTGGGTATTAATTTTTCTTGCTATGTTAGTTGCCATTTTCGTTTCCTTAATTTCAGGCTATTGGACATTAGAAACTAGCAGGATCAACCTTTCTTTTTTATTGCTGACAAGGCTGAGGATATTCTTCAACCTAAAGTGGTAAGTTGGAGCATACCAAACTTTTCACAGTAGCCAGTAATGCAACAATTCACAGCTACCCATACCCTAGTTTATTGTACAAAGTCAAATATATTCTAAACTATTTAACGTTATTTCCACTTGTTAGTTTCTATGCTTTCGCTTTCAAGTGTCGTTATCGCGAACGACAAGCTTGATATTGTCATGTTGAGATTCACTTGTCAAACTATGAAGTCTTATGTGGTTGTATATGGCGCAAGTAAGTGGTTCTTTTTTGAACTTTATTTAGCTATATATATTCCCTTCTTTGCTGTCTAATGATAATGTATTTTTATTTGCTTTTTTGGCCAAAACTATTTAATGAATTGTTTCGCCATTTTTGCTAGATTTTTAATTATAATGTTTTTCGATTTTTTTTAAATCTTAGTTTAATACAATTTTTTTTATTAAATCTTAGTTTAATTAGTAAAGTTAATTGCGTGCTTTCTTATAATCTTTGTACATGTTCTCCTTAAATATTGTTAATTTATTAGTTTCCATTTTTCCATTGCATATAGTTTTTGTTTTAAGTCCAATGGAGATATGTACATAAATATTAATTACATGTTGATTCAAATAGATTCTAACCTTGCCTTAAAAAAAACAGATACTAACTTCAATGACAACTTTATTATTCCATATGTTACATAACACACATGGTTGGTAGCAATAGCAAAAAATCAGAATTAAAATTTCACTCACAAGTCACAACACATGTATGTACTTAAACTGCAAGTTTCCCATTCACAATCAAATGTTATGTTTGATGTTTTTTTTTTTCTTAATTTCAGGCTATTGGACATTACAAACTAGCAGTTCATCACTTTTATTGGTATGCATTTGGTCTCTAAACTTTTATTGGTATTTTGTTAGGTTTGATGGCGGGCAGTGATAACCCCCCACTTCAAGGGCGCACATTACCGCAGGGCAATCGAGGGATACCTTTAGGGGGACATCGACCAGTCGTAAGAGGTGCAACACAGACCTCTGGAATCGAAATACCGACTGGGCCTCATGGTTAGGCCACACGAGGGGTCAAAGAGGTCGTGGCGGTCGAGGTCGTGGGTCGATTGCTGTATAATCGATTCTGACTTATCGTTCACTCGAGCATGAGTTACATTCAGTGTCACCTTCGCCTTCCATACCATCCTCATCGCTTGTACCATCAACATTGTCATAAAAAACTATACCAAATTGCCCGTTACAGTCACCATTGCCGACATCGAGACATGACACTCTTGTACTGATGAGGCCTGCACCTCTAGCCACCGCATCACCAATAGCATCCCCATCTTTTGATGGCAGAGCAGGCTTGCAGGTGACAGGCCCTCCGCGGGCACCTCAGAGGACAGGGACCGATCCCCCTCGCGTGCAGCAGATCCTGATCACACTGATTGCCAATAATACGTAAGTTTGTATTTGATTCATATATGTACTTCTAATTATCGATGTAAATTATTAAAAAAGTTTTTAAGATGTTATGCATTTTCATGAAACACAGGGAGTTGCATCCTTCTCATTATTTTGCATGGAGGATGACAAAAGTCTTCAAAAGATGGATGATTCTTGAAGGGTATTGTTGGAAGTCGGTACCGAATCATCATAAAGACCACTACTGGCGCCAATGGAAGGTATGCAGGACTAATAAATGTCTTAGGATTTATACTAGTTTTTCAATGTCTCGTAACAATTGCAATCGCCATTTTATAGGTATACTTTAGATGGGATGATGCGATTCACGAGGATCTCATTCGTGCGGCGTACGACACGCATGCGGGCACAAGGTACACTGCATTGATGCACAAGTTAAAGAAAAATCATGTTCAGCCAAACTTTGTTACAGATGAGGCATGTAGAAGATACTTAGAGTACTGGGAGAGCGAGGACTTTCTTGCCAGGTCTAGGCAAGCGTCCACGAATAGGAACACTGAGGTCGAAGGACCTGAGACTGGACCCTCGAAGCACGGTGGTGGTTCGATGTCTTTTGTGACTACCAATGAAAGATTGGTAAATGTTTTTTACACTCTAATTTATTTTTTATATTTATACACTTGTTCACTATGCAGTTGATTTGTGTTTGGCGAATATGAGTTCGTCGACCTACTACTAATTGACATATTTATGCTTAATTTATAACCGGTCTTGTATGCAGACTAATACATCCGAGACGCCACCTACCGTGAATGAATTGTATTTGCATATCCGCACTGTAAATCACGACGGGGTGACATTCATCGATACTAGATCAGAGCGATTCTATGTAAGTATAGAAGCGAAATGTTAAATAGTATTAAGTTTACTTTAAAGCATATCATGTAAGTTGTTTATTGTTGATCTATGCAGGATAAGCTCCAGAGGAGACGTCTGGAGCTGACCCAGGCTACACCGGACCAGCCGGTGGATGGTGAGGCGGTGTACCTCAATGTGGCGGGTGAGTGTCCCAAAGGACGTGTCTACGGTCTCGGGTCTTTAAGGAGAAAAAAGAGGAGATATGCAGATCCTGGTGCTAGCACGTCCCAGATGCCGGATATGGTGCCACGTGCAGAGTTTGATATCGTTGCCGAGCAATTACGAAAGGTTTTGGCGATTATGCATCAGCAATTCGGGATGACCATGGACGGAGCAGGCCTATCTCAGCCACCACCACCACCACCACCACCACCTCATGACTAGCAAAGCCGCCGCAAATAGATCCCGCTGATCAACCACAACAACAGGACAATGTTGAGCGAAAGATGCAAGATTGGCTTATGAGAGATGAGCAGCTTGGTGATACTTAGGTATTTTTCTTGTTGTTTGTGTAACTTTTGAGATTATACTTTTGCTTTTGTAGATAACTTTTGCAGTTGTTCGCATGACTTTTAGATTGATACTTCTTTTTGTGCATATTTAGAGGATTGGAAATGATAATCCCGAATCCATTAGTGCATATATCTCATTGTAAAGCTACAGCTGACTTGATATATGGTTGTGTTCCCCCTTTTTGCATATATCTCACTTAATTTTTTGGGATTTAATCATTTTGTGCAATTTTTTTTTCTCAAATAAAAAAAATTCCTTTTTTGTTCTTGATTTTATTTTTAATTTACATGGGAAATCAAGCTTGTTTGGTGCCTGAAATTCATGGAAAGAATTGGTTGATGAACGAAAAATGGTGATTATTGCGTAGACCATACAAGCCTTTCTCCCTAAATAAAGCAAAATCACATCGATCTATCTCTCAAGCCCTTTTGGTTATTCTTTTTTATCTTATTTTTCTTTTTCTTTGGAGCTATTTCTTATCTAGTTTTTTTTTTTGCTCTTTCAAGGATGGGAACATAAGAAGAAATCCTGTTTGGTTCTTTGGGGAGTGATTGATTTTTCTCTTCATCGGTGTTCATCTTCTTTTGTGTCCTTTGCCTTGATGAATTCATTTGGCATTGATTTTACCTTTTTTTGATTGAAAGAATGAAACCCAAGTGAATTGATTATTGGTTTCTTCATTGGAGATTGTTTGGTATGCAAATGATCCTCTTCGGTGCTAAAAAGAGGCTTTTTTCAATCTAAGATTGATTTAATTTTCTTTTGCTATCCCTTTTGAGTTTGGACTTTGGAGAGGAACATTGGTGTATAAACTAGATTATGCTTTATCTTACTTTTATACTCTGTAAAGGACATAATATGTTTTTTAGTTTTGTAAATTATAAATTTACAAATAGAAAAATGTACCCAACTAGTAAAATTTGTTTGTGAGTTAAATGTTTTGGCAACTAGTAAAATTTATTTGTGAGTTTTCATGTTAGATTGGTTTTAGTACCATATGCATAATTTCTTTGAAACTTCCATAAACTTCCACAAACTTCCCCGAAACTTCTACTTAGTCATGAAAGTTTTGCAGTTTTTTCCCCTATTTAGAGGACTTACCCGAAATTATGCTGAACTTCTCCGAATTATGTCAAATTTTTTGAGGGGAAGTTTGCCATTTTTTCCATTCACAAAAAAGAAATGGCGTTGTCTTTAGATAATCTTTCCATTCTTTTTGTTTGTGTCATGGAAAGCATTTTTTATGTTTTCTATTGGGTCAGTGCCCATGCATATACAACGAAGAGTTCTAAAGAATTCTTGAAACCATGTGACATACACTTTGCGTTTATTGGACGAATTCTCAATTTTATGGAACATAGTACCATAGTAGTTTATGTTATTGTTACTTTTAGATCGATACTTTTTTTTTGCATATTTAGAGGATTGTTAGTTTTTTTTGGTAGTTGTTGAACAATAAGATTGGTGGTTTTTGTGCATACTTAGAAATTTGGAACATTTATTAAACTTGACAAGCTTTCGTGGATATTTCCCTCTTTTTCAATGTCGAATTGTACATTTTTTTCTCTCATTTGAATATTTGTTGTTGATATTTATTGTCAATGTATATATGTCAAATTCTATTTTTTTGGGGGAAGTTAGCACCCCAAGGAGTTGTTGGAGGGGGTGCAGGCGATGGAGTAGGTTCGATGGTTGTATTTTTAGGTTTTGAGGTTATGGAGAACCAATAGGATTGAGCTTAGGTTTGAAAACTAAACAAAACGGAATTGAGACGGATTAGCAATGGAATTCAGAGATTCCGTTGCTATTCCGTCTCTAATTTTCGAGGAATAGACGCGCCCAACTGGGCAAAACAGGACTTTGATACTAAATAGGAACGGATTAGAAATGGAATTCATGAATTATCAACGGATCAAAGACGAAATTATTTTATTTCGTCTCTGATCTGTTTCTAATAAGAGACGGATCAGAGATGAAATATACTAATTTAGTCTCTGATCCGTTGCTAATCAGAGACGGAATATAATATTTTCGTATCTGATCCGTTGCTAATCAGAGACAGATCAGAGACGGAATACAACAATTCCATCTCTGATCCATTGCTAGTCAGAAACGGATCAGATACGACAATAGTGTATTCTGTCTCTGATCCATTGCTAATCAGAAACGGATCAGAGACATAATTTTGCATTCCGTCTCTGATTAGCAACGGATCATAGACGAAATTCAATCACAATTGTACCCTTTAGAAGCATTCGCATTTATGTTCCGTCTCTGTTCAGTTTCTAAATTCTATCTCTAATCAGAAACATAAATACATTTCCGTTGCTTTACTGAATCAGCGACGAAGATTTTAGAGACATAATAGGTTCCGTCTCTGTTCAGTTGTAGAATTGAATTAGAGATGGGATTTATGCAAATCAAAGCACATGGCGTTACCGTTTTCACTGAAAACTTAATACCAATGCTATGTTGATTTAGCTCATGAAGGAGTAGGATTGGGACTGGTATCTGAGTTTGTAATAGGCATAATTACAGTCTATGCTTAAATTAATTGACAAAAAACATGCTCTTTATGTAGGGTGTCCAATGGTGTAATGGGTAAATGTTGATGGTTTTGACGGGATCGACACTTTAGGTTTGTTTTATGCCAGGATATCTCGCGATTGGAGAACTCTTCTAATTCTTAAGGGTGTTGTTTTGGTTGATAGTATAGAGAGAGCTTCAAGGTGTTTCGCTTTTTTGATGTTTTGGACCGAGAGTTATGAAATCCATGTAATTTTTGGATAGCCTGGTCTTACATTTAGCAGGCTAGTTTTTATTTTTTGCTTCGGCTGTATCTAATATGGGATAGGTGTTTTTTGCTTTTATTTCGCTCATTTTTGTATACTCTATACTTGTAATCTTCATTTTTTGTATATATATACACACTATCAATAGGAGTCTCGCCTCCATTTTTTGTCCTCTAGTTGCAATTTGACAAAATTCTCTTGTATCAAAATTTGTTTTTGTTAGTTTGTGGGGGTGATTTTTTTTTTGACGTTCTGAAGTTTTCTTGTTAGTTATATCATGCTCATGCATTCAATTAATTTCCCAAAATGTTTTTTTACAATTCAACCAGGCATTCTAGCTACAAGAACTTATGTCATGCTCATTCAATTTTGCAAGCCAAATATGTGAGGAAGTATGAGGAGTTGACCCAAGTGGATCCAAACATATCCATAGATAAGAATGACTTGTTCTATCAGGTAGTGGGAGTGAACAAGGGTCGTGTGTATGGGTTAGGGTCATATGGGGATAGTAGCTATAGGACTTCAAGAGCTAGCACCTTTAAAGAGCCAGAGGTTCGTCGAGATGACTAAAAGGAGCTTTGAGCAGATTTCAATAGGAGATTTAGGGGCCAATAACAGACCTTTGTAGACCGGCGATCAATGTATGAATGACAAATCGCCCAGCTCCAGCATATGTTGATGCAATCCTAACATCAAGGAGACCCATATGTGACCACATCTGGGACATCACATCAATCACCACCTATAGCCCCCCACCGACACTCTTGGACTCGTGTGAGTTCTATTTTTGTTGTGCCATCATCTGATATTGGTCCAGACGCCTTTCAAAAGATGATCAGGATGTTGGAGATATGGATGAGGATTGGTTGCACGACCTTGAGACGGGCGGACATGATCATGCACTGCAATAGTTGAGATATTGTTGGCCTTGTTTTGGCTTTTGTAATGCTTTTGATTTTTTTAAACTTTAACACCTTTGGCCTTTTGAGACCTCAATATTTTTTTGTTATATATAAATATTTTCTGATGATAACTTATTTATTTGGTATTTTTCTATAAAAATAGGTTTATTTTAGCTTGTTTTAAAAAAATTAATAATATATTCGACAATTTCATCTCTGATCCGTCTCAAATAGGGAAGGGTTAGACAGAATATAATAGGCAAGTGTTATCATTCATGCATGATTGGTCTCTAATCCGTCTCTATTTGAGACGGATTGGAGATGGAATTGAATAAGCACGTGATGAAAATACGCACGATATCATACAAGATCAGTCTCCAATTCGTCTTTGATCCGTCTCTATTTGTGACGGATCGGAAACGGATTATCCATTGCTATTCAGCGATGGAATATAATCGTCGCTGACTAGTTAGCGAGGAGGGTTTTAGTGAAGGAGCATATTCCGTTGCTAATCCGCCTCTTACCGATTTAGCGACGGAATTCGCCCTATTTAGAGATAAATTTTCTCTTCTCTAATCAACTCTATTTTTGTAGTAACACACATAATGAAGATGATAAAGTGAGTTGAAAAGCATTATATTTCATTACCTAGGTGAAGTTGTGAACTAAGATAGTTTTAATAGTAGAGTTTAAGTGATTTGCATTGATTCATTGGTATATATTAGTTTAGTTTAATTATAAAACAAAGTAAAATGATTTCCTTAGCAATAGAGTAATTGTAGCTAAGTACTCAGTGAGTGCATACACCTTTCCTTGAGGACGATATCCACACTTAACGTAAATTGGTTATACTATTACTACAAGCGCCTGTTATACTTGCGACATGCAAATCATATATAAATGTCAAGACATGAGTGGGGACGCACTTCAAGATGAGTGACAGCGAGGGATTAGGGTAAATAGTGATGAGGTAAGTTTATGTTAAGTTAGTGCGGCTTAGTTAGCTAATGTGATGTAGCAATAGTTTGATTTATATTAAATAAAACCTAAGTCAAAAGATAAAACATTAGCTATTTGATGTTCCTCAAAATACGTGTGGATACATCACAAGGTAAATTGAGTTGTGAATTATGTTAGTAAAGATGAATTAGTGGAGAGTTAGTGGAAGTTAGATCAAGAAGTGAGCCATTAGATTAGTCTTGAGATACGTGTATACATTAAGATCAAGGGCCAAAAATCAATCTTATCTAATATATAAATAGGATTAGGCAACCATGCAAATCATTCTCATGTCATATTTAAGAGAGAAGAAATAACTGGAGAGAAAAATTAGAAGAGTGGTCAGAAAATTGTAGTGAGATTATGGTGGATTTAAAGGTGTGAATCAAAGATTGAAGTGTTCTTTAACTTGACAAGTTACTTTACACTTTTTAGTTTGGTAACTATATGAAGTGTATGGTTGTTGTTTAGAGGATGTATTGGGTCCCTGGTGGTGGAGGACGGGAATCTAAGGCGAAGGAGAGAGAGAGAGCCAATTCATAAGTGGAGCCTCAAATTATATTGCTGAATTCTGGGTTTAAGCATAGCTACCGCACTAGGTAAGCTCAGTAGCGCGTTACCTAGATCCTATAGCATGATATGCAACAGTAGCGCGCTATATACAGTATATAGCGCGCTACTGACCTTGAACCGTAGAATTTCTGCACTTTAAATTTAACACTAAAACTAAGCCTAATAATTTATTTAATGGTTTAAATACATCTTAAAAATATGTAAACATACCAGGGACCTACGTGAGAGTCTCAAAAGTTCAGGTACACAATTTGAGGTGTCAGGAGGCCAAATTAGTTTAGAAACTTGGCGTGGTTTCGTAAGTAAATTGATTAAGATATTTATTTCCATTTCTTTCCTATTATGCTTTTCATTTACATTCATTTGGATTGATTTACCTATTGTACTCTACTTGTCATGACTTTATTATTCTGCCTCTCTAGGTGAGTTTGCTATCATGACATTGCTTGATGTTTAAGTGGTTTCATTGATTCAAAATCATGTGCTATGTCTTTTTTGGTTGTTAAGGAATTTGGTCAAAGGAAATAGCATGCTATTAGATAGGTGATTTATGGTATTGAGAATTTATTTTGAATCAATGAAACTACTTAAACATCAAACAATGTCATGATTATTGAAAATCTATTTTTTGTGTGCCTTAGTTATGCAATTACATTGTTGAATTCTTAAACCATTTCATTTCTTGAATTATAAAAGTAGTTCTTATATCTAGGACCATGAGAAGATAGAGATGGACGCGGCACACGGAGTCATCAAATTTCTGGGGATGTCGAGATCTCACCACTAGCATTTGCGACATACGGGTTATGGGACCCGGGGTTGTCAACAAGTACACACACACACACACACACACACACACACACACGCACACACACACACATATATATATATATATATATATATATATATATATATATATATATGAAACAAAATGGGCATTAAGAGTATATCTACACCCCAAATAGTGGAACAATGTTGATATGATGTAATTTCATAGTCAACCGACCCTAGATCATTATTGCTTAGTTTCATGTTGTTTAACATGAGTATCTTATTGCATGATACTTTTGCAACTTTAATTGCTAGTATTATGCTTTCAAATATTTGGTATGTATTTAAAATATGAATAAATGTCTCTCAGTGTTACTTTCTACATTACTGTACTCAACGTCCTTTTTTATGACGGTGGGTGCATATATTTCAAGTACCATACCAGGCAAAGAGAAGTCCGACAATTAGTTTTGAGCCATCGACGGATATTTCCTGCTACTTGTAGGTGATAATTTTGTATACTTATTACTTATGTCTTTTTGTATTACTATGGGTTGTATATCGGGTTGAGAGACTAGACTTCCCTACTGTTTCATGTATTCCTTTCGTTAGTTTTATATGATCGTCTGTTTACCGTGTTTCCACAGTAGGCTTTTTTATAAATGCTTCCGCTGAAAGTTAAGGTAATGATGATGATATCTTAATTAACTCTGTAAATTATAATTAACTAGAAATGATTAATGCTTATGCTAAACATGTGTAATGAGATGAATGAAATGAAAAGGCTGACTAATATGTTATTCTACATAGCGTGAGTTAAGGCTAAATGATAAGATTAGGCCTGGCGATACTTGGTTTGGGGAACTGGGCTGTCACAGTTGGTATCAAGAAATAGGTACTAAAACCTTTGGGATAGATTATATAGTTGTTTGAGATAGTGATAGTAAAGTCTCAATTAAGGTTGGTATGAGAATCAAAGTTCTTGATAAGTATACAACAAAACTTGAATAAAACACAAATCTCAGATGTAGAAACCAGATGGTCCTTGCTTGGAAACTATTAGTTGGGAAGTGAGCGAATGTAAGTTGGGGATTGTTATGTGTATATGTTATGTTTCGGACGTATATATACGTGATATTTACATAGCAACTGTCGCGATCGTTATAACATGCAGACTACAATGGCAGATCAAGATGAGGGTGGAGATGGTAGTGCCAGCAGTAGGCAACATACGATATCGGTTGAGGATTTTTAGAGGCTATTCAATATAGTTGCAGTATAGGGTCAACAGTTGGCCAACTTCATGTCATATATGACGGCGCGTATGTCTGCACTTGCATAGTATGTCGCTGCCGCTACTGTTTCGACTGTAGAACTACTGACATCTGAGGAACATGTTATTACGACTAATGATATGTAGCATTGGACCGACACAGTCACTGCCTAGGGACAATAGTTGATTAATCTCCTCGAGATTGTAGGAACACATTTATCTACGCCATTCGTTCCCATCGAGCCTACTACGATGAGATTATGATTGTATTGGCTACTACCTCCAGTGTGCTGTGAGCACCTGAGCTACTTATTGCATCGATATTACCTATTCTACCGGAGATGTTTTTTGTGGTGGTACCAATAGAGATTTCGGTTAACGCTACACCCACATTGATCGAGAAAAATAGGAAGATGAAGAGAGGCAAGAGATTGAAGAAAACGTTTGAATTATCTAGTTCATCTGTATTAGAGATATTAGTCACTATGGCAGTACCATACGTACACATTTATTCATTGGCACCAGCGACAACGTGTAGACAGTCATTTCTGCCTCTGACTAGTGTGATTTCGCCCATTTCTTATTTCGACTTTGCCAGGTGATCATGTCAAATAGTAAAACCAATGCAACAATTTCAACAAGCTCAGGGTAGTAGAGGCCAATATGCATCGAGGCATGAGCAGAGATTCGCTCTAAGATCGACAGAGTTAACAGAGTAGATGAGACATATGACGTGCTGTAGATGTGGTCAAGAGGGACTCATTATGAGTTGCGATCTACAATCACTAAATAGATTTCTTATTCCACCACAGGCAGGACCGGTACTATTACTATTATAGATTTAGCAGACATCAAACGATAGTGGCCGAGATGCACTAAGACAGGGATGGACTCAGACCGCAGTTACAAAGTAGAGGAGACCACCAACATGTTATAGGTGTCGTCAAATTGGATACACGGTTCGTTGTTTCCACTAACCGCGAATTTTCTTCAATCAAAGATAAAGAGTGGAGTTAGAGATAATGGCATTTGTCTACAGAGACAGAGATTGATGCATAACCAGGCATTCTCGATAGCACCAAAAATACAGCTGACATTTTATAGATGTGGATAGATCGAACACATGCTTAGATGATATCCGCAACCTTTCGACTATTAGCATCTTGCCATGTAGCCACATAACAGACATGAAGCTCATGGAGACATAATCAAAATTAGAGAAGGCACGTATTCCTGCTGAGTATACACTTTTATTGTTATGTTATTCATGCTTTGTTTGACTTAGTTATAACAATAGCTTCACTAGTGATTTGGGAGTTAAAGTTGATCATGGGACTGACAAGAATGAATCGAATGAGATCATATCACATGAATTAATGGGATAATAATAGTTTTCTTGCCTGATAAGCACACTCAAAACTTTCATAAGAAAATTATGCCTAGTAAGATTTCTCTTGATCATTATGACCATAACGCCATATATTGTGATAGTGTGCCTGTGGTAGCTGAGCATAGAATCACCCACCTTAATATTTGAACCCTGGTAAGCGGTCAATAGATCCACCTGTGGTAATGGGGAAAACACGAGCTTTGGGGCTAGTATCATTTGAAGTTTTGACTAGGGTAATTGTTGTGAGAATGAAATTGGAAAAACGTTATCATCCCATATGCTGTAAATGATGATGAAACAAGAGTCAACTGACAAGTTACTCCATTTTTAGAGAAAAGACTGAGTTATGAGATTAAGCATATGATTAAATGAAGTTTAATTTCGAGGAAGAAATCTCTATTAGTTAGGAAAATTATAATGGCTCAGAATTTACTAATAGTAAATTAGTTCCTAATTACGGTTATTGACTCGTAACGTGGCTGAGAGTTGGTACACAGTTCTAATACTCGGCATGGGGACTGAGAAATATGTTAGATTTGATGTGGTGTATTCCTAGTGTAATGTATTTGTGTTGATTATTAAGTCACTCTTACTAGTACATAAATGTCGAGACGTGAGCGGTGACGCATCTCGAGATGCGTGCTGACATGAATTGGGGTAGAGAGAGATGTGGTAAGTTTAAGTTATGTTAATGTGGCTTAATTAGCTAATATGATGTTGCAATAGTTTGATTTATATTAAATGAAACTTTTGTTAGAAAGATAAAACATTAGCCATTTTATGTTCTATGAGATACGTGTGGACACATCAAAAGGCAAATTGAGTTGTGAATTATGTTAGTAAAGGTGAGTTAGTGGAGAGTTAGTGGGTGTTAGATCAAGATGCGAGCCATTAGATTAGTCTTGAGATGCTTGTATACATTAAGATCAATGGCTATAAACTAATCTTATCTAATATATATATATGATAAGATAACCATGCAAATCATTATCAATTCATACTTAGGAGAGAAGAAATAATTAGAAAGAAAAACTAGAAGAGTGATAAGAAAAATTGTATTGAGATTATGGTGGATTTGAAGGTGTAAATCAAAGATTTGAGTGTTCTTTAACTTGGTAAGTTAGTTGACACTTTTTAGTTTTAGTAAAAACTGATGGATTGATGATTATAAATAAAGCGTACGATTTTTGTCATTGTTGTTTGGAGGATATATTGGGTCCCTGGTGGTGATGGACGTGGATCAAATGAGAAGGAGAAAGAGGAGGCCAATTCATGAGTGGAAACCCAGAATTCTATTGTAGAATTCTGCATTCCAGCGCAGCTAGCGTTCTACATGTAGGTAGTGTGCCACATAGCTCCTATAGCGCGTTGTGCACTAGTAGCATGCTATATACAATACGTATCGCGCTACTGACCTTGAAACACAAAATTTCTGTACTTTAAATTTAACACTTAAACTAAGCCTAATAATTTATTTAATGGTTTAAATACATCTTAAAACATAGGTAAACATACCAGGGACCTACGAAAGAGTCTTGAAAGTTTGGTTACGCGATTTGAGGTATGAGAAGGTTGGATTAGCTTAAGAACTTGGCGTGGTTTGTAAGTAAACTGATTGAGATATTTATTTTCATTTCTTTCCTATCATGCTTTTCATTTATACTCATTTAACTGATTAACCTATTGTACTATACTTGACATGACTTTGTTGTTCCACCTCACTTTGTGAGTTTGTTATCGTGGCATTGTTTGTTATTAAGTGGTTTCATTGATTTCAAATCATGTTCTATATCTTTCTTGGTTGTTAAGGAGTTTGGTCAAAGGAATAACATGCTATTAAATAGGTGATTTACGGCATTGCAAATCCATTTTATTTGTACATTAGTTATGCAATTACATTGTTGGATTCTTAAACTGTGTCATTTCTTGAATTATGAAAGTAGCTCTTGCATCTATGACTATGATAGAGATAGGCGCGACACTCGGGATGACTATATTTCTAGTGATGTCGGGTCTCACCACTAGCTTGTGCGACACACGGTGTATGAGACCCAAGGTTATCAACGAGTACATATATATTTGAAACAAAATGGGCATTATGAATATATGTACGCCCCAAATAATGGAGCAGAGTTGATGTGATGTAATTTCATAGTCAACCGACTACTTAGCCGAGTATCAGTTTAATGTTGTTTAACGGGAGTATCAGTTTCATGTTGTTTAATTGCTAGTATTATGCTTTCAGATACTTGTTGTATATTTGAAAATGTGAATAAATGTCTCTTAGTGTTACTTTCTACATTATTGTACTCACCGTCCTTTTTATGACAGTGAGTGCATATATTTTGAGTAGTGGACCAGGGAAGGAGAAGATTGACGATCAGTTTTGAGCCGTCGACGGATAGTCCCAACTACTTTTGTAGGTGATGATTTTGTGTACTTATTACTGATGTCTTTTTGTATGACTATGGGTTGTATATCGAGTTGAGAGACTAGACTTCCCTACAGTTTCATGTATTACTTTGTTAGTTTTATATGATCTTCTATTTACTTGATTTCCACAATAGGTGTTTTATAAATGCTTTCGCTAATTTTATTAAATCTTTTGCTGAAAGTTAAGGTGATGATGACGATATCTTAATTTACACTATAAAATATAATTAACTAGAAATGATTAATACCTATGCTAAACATGTGTAATGAGATGAACGAAACGAAAAGGCTGAATAATAAATTCTTAAGTTTTACGCAGTGTGAATTAGGGCTTAATGACGAGATTAGGCCAGACGGTACTTGATTTGGAGAATTAGGTTGTCACAATGCACTACTCCAACCGCTCTTCATTCTCGATGAGTACACGCATACTGAGGTGTATTAAGGACAGATGGCGAGTATGTGCTACACCTGCTTGTCCTACGTACATGGGACACCCTTAGAATCTCCCTTTTATTGATATTTTTAGAGCATCTCCAATGGTACTATGGATTAGGGCGAAAATGGATCGACTTAGGACACAATATATCTACCTAAAAAGAGCTTCCTAATGGGACCGTGATTGTGAGTGTCTAGCTAATGTGGTAGAAAACCAAAGTCGAAAGTGTCCCCAATGTCTACTTCTATATATTGTGGTAGACATTCTCTTCACTGCCACTTCATCATTTTTTATTATAGAAATTAAAAAGAAAAACATTAAAACACCGGTCCTTTACATAAAAAATAAAATAAAAGCCAAAAAAGTCTCAATCCACGTTGTGCATTTAGAGACCATATTTTGGGTTGAATGTCTATGAAATGAAGTAGGTGCCATATAGGATATATATTCTCTACACATCCAAGAGGTGGCACAATCTATTGTATCAATCCACAATTACCATTGGAGAAACTCTTAGTCACTTTGTGATATGCACGTATTCACGTCATACGACCGTTGATCAAACTCCAATGCATGCATATGTTAATGTACATTATCATTATGTCTCTTACTTTATTGATCTTGATTGATTCTTAAGATTTACTCCAACTACTAAAAAATATAAGACTTTATACAAAATCTCTCCTTAAGAAAATGTAAGATGTTTTTGCAATTCGAGAGAACTTTGTACCATTTATACATATTTTTGTGACGGCCCCTCTCCTAATCTAGGGCACCACCCGGCCTAATCCCGTAATTAAGCCCTAATCATATCCATGCAGGACTTAACTACGTATTAGTCAGCCTTTACAACCTAGACGCCTCTTTTCTCGTGTGCATGATAAGTAATACACTAATCCTACCAGTGTATAAAAATTAAAGTTAATTAAAACTTTTTATTTAATTAATTAATTAGCGGAATTCATATTGATTATGCGAAAACAATGAGTAACTTATGCGGAAGCCATTTATAAAATCCTAAGTGTGGAAAACCTGGAAATGACATCACATATATAAAGTCCTCGAAATGTAGTGAAACAACAAAAGAGTCTAAGTCAAGTTGGGAACTAACGCTCAATCCAATATACAACCACAAATAGTATCTGAAAGACGTATATAACATATAAAATCAAAATATCAAATAAGACCTACAATCAATGCAGTGACGTACCCCGGGCTCAGGAATAATCGCCGATAGTCTCATTCCCCGGTCTGCTACTGCTCGACGGACCTACACCCACCGTCACAAATTAGACGGTGAGTATAGTGATATTTAAGTACTAACTGGAGAATTTCATGTCACATTTCCAAATTAACAAATGGTATTTAAAAGCATAAAGGAGCGAAATAAATTTGCTGAAACAAGTAATGCAACTAAATACCACCGTTAAAGATGTAGAGACAGACACAGGCTAAGTCGAGATGATCTACGTCCGGTCAGCGGTGAGACCTATCACCTACCTTTTCCCACTACGATATGGAGTTGCACTCAACATAGCTCACATAAATAGCAAAGCTACACTCTACGCTTTACAACATCAATCTCATACTTTCCAACCACCCCGAGTCCCATACCTCGCGTGTCGCGCGAGTGTAGTGGTGAGTGCCGGAACCCCGGTAGATCTATGTCCCCGTGAACCATGCATCTCTCGTGCAATGGATACTAGATAATCCCTACTTTCATTTCAAAAATAAATAATTCCAAAATTCTAGAATTCCAAGACAAGTTAGGCTGAAAAGCCCAAAGGAAATCGAATACAAGGATATTTAAATTCAAAGTAGTCCATTAGCATGCTTTTCATCAATTGTATTCAAGAACGACATCAAGTGTATGAATTAAAGGCAATGAAATAACTCACAAGGCTTCATGTCACAATATTCATCCATGAATAGATACAAGAACAACATGATGTGAGATGACAAGTAGTAATGTCTACCAATAGACCAATAAAGCAATAAGAGAATGAAATGAAATATAAAATTCTCACAGTTGTACTTACAAGTCACACGCTTGCCGTAATCTAGCCAATTCCTCAATGAATCGAAGTGCGTGCCCAAACGCCTGAGCTCCCCCGTAATTCCCTAACATTCAATAATGTCTCACTTAGGCCAAATCAAAGTCGAGACAAATTTTGAAACACTTTTCTTATTTATTTTCGGCCATTCGGCCCATTTCACATTTTTCGAGGTAAACTCTGCATAACGTCTCGACCGACTTCTGAATTCTTCACTTTTTATGAAAATCTCGAATTTCTATTTATTTGGGTCACAAATATATTTTTCCTTATTTTTTCGGAATTTTCCTGAAATTTTTCCATATTTTTCTCTATTTTATGGGATTTATTTATTAAAAATCAGTTTAATTAATTTAACTAATTATATATATATTTATTTTAATTTTTTTAGTGGGTCAGGGTCAACCCGATTCGATCCTGCCGGATCCGATTTGGGTCGGGTCGACCCAAACGGGTCGGACCCGACCTGGGCAGTTCTGGGCCCGGCCCAGCAGGGTTTTCTTCCCCGATCAAACCTCTAGTTCGATCGGGGAGGCAATTTTTTTTTTGTTATTATCTCCTCCGGTGATGGGTTGGGGTGGTTCTCCACCCCAACCCCGGTTGAGCCGATGGCAATGGAGGCACCCTGCCATCACCACCGCGGCCATGGGATTCGACTATGGAGGCCGAACCCCCACTCTCGGCTACCCAAACAACAACAACAGTAACGACTTTCCTCAATTGTGATCTCTTCACTCTCCTTCCCGACGCATTACTTCTTCTCCTCCTTCTCATCTCCTCTTCTTCTTCTTCGCTCTCGGCCTCGCTGTGTGTCTCTGTGTGTTTTGTGTGTGCGCGGGAGTGTGTGTGGTGTAGGTGTAAGTGGGTAGGTGGGGTGGTGGCACGTAAGTGTTGATGTAGTTGTGACAAGTGTGATGTTGTTGGGTGTGTTGACAGCTAATTGTGACACCGCTAAGACACTCGTCCGTGTTTTCGGGCGTTTCGACACCCGGTTTCGCGTCCGAACCGTGATATCCGCGTACCGTCGCGTTGCTAGTCACCCAATATCTATTCCATATTAGTTACGTGACAAATTTTTATTCACTTTGTGTGTTTTCGTTTCCCCAACCTAATAGTCGGTCCCATAAACTACCTGGTACCCGCGTCGACACGCATATCGAGGCATATCTCCGCTCTCGTCTCGACGCCTACAACCGTACAAAATGACTTAGTAAGTCTACACAATACATAACACTAGGCATACATCAATACAAAAATATCATATACCTCGTTCACGTGCCTCGGTCGGTGTACGTATTACAATGTAGGTCATACGTCAAGGGTCTGTGATCCTGATTAAGGAATTAAAATGGGGTTAGAGATTTGGGACGTGACGATTTTACCCCTCTTTAAACTCAAAAATTTAATGATAATTAAAGACTTGTTGTTTTTTGATTGCATATATTAAATAAAGAACTAAATGTGGGCAAAATGTAACTTAAACTCACATTTTAGCTTTCTTAATATATTTGTTTTAAGCAAAATGCCTTATATTTTTATCGGATTGATCAGGGGCAGTAATAATGCCTACGGGAAAAAGGAATCCCCATAACAGCGATGGGTATAGAAAATTTAAATGGGGATAGCGACGGGGATAAGGATAAGATCTCAAATCTGCACGAGTACTGGGTACTCGGTATGGGGATGGAGGAAAAATATATCCATGGGGGTCCCCGTGGGGAATCCTCATTAATAATACCCATAGGAACCCCTATTGGTTATCCTTATAGGGATCCTCGTAGGTATCCCCATTGAGGATTACCAATGAGGATACCCATGTGTAATTCCATGGAGATCCTTATATATTAATTATGTATATAAATATGAAATTATATATATGGTTTCCACCAAAAACCATGATAGCCTGAACCTCTAATCAGCACTCTGCTTAGCCTAGTCCCGTCATTAACCTCTAATCCCATCCATGTAGGACTTAACAACGTATTAGTCAGCATTTTTATTATTCTTCTCGTAACTTGTGTTTATGATAAATATTTCTCGTCACTCATTATTCATAGTTTTCAGAGTTAATAAAAGCTTTTTAAAATTTTTTAATAATCTAGCTGAAGTCTTAAATAATGTTGTGGAAGCATTCATAAAACACCTATATGTGTAAACCATGAAATATGTCACATGTATATATATATATAAATGGCAAGAATTATAGTAACATCATGCTTCTATCGAAGAGTCTAGTCTTTCTACCCAATATAAAACCCCAAACAAGTAAAAGATATATGTAATAAATATAAAAAGGAAAACCTACAAAAGAAAGTAGCAGACAGTCGACGAGGACTCAAAATTAGTTGCTAAGGACTCACGATGGATCTGCAATTGTCACCAAAGATGACAATCCTAGCGAGTAAATTGTGTGGCCATTCATTCACATTTCCAAATATAAAAGAAACGATAACTAAAAGCATAAGATTAGCGACAAAAGAAAAGTTGAAAGGAATGTTGATAAGTCAATAATTAGACACATTTTATAGTCCATTTTGGGATGATTTTAGATGTGAAAGACTATATTACAAAATGTCTTCTCATGTTTTTGTTATTTCAAGTGATAATTGGAATATGTGAAGAAATGGAATAAAAAGGGAAGATTATGAAGGAATTGATCAAGTGAAAAAACTATGCAAAGAATCATCAACAAATCAAGTAAGAACTGGAATTCAGTATCAGCTCTTCTTGACCGATTCTCCTTTACACAAAAATTGCCACTCAGATCAGTGGAACACTTAAACTACTTTTCCATGGATTCTCTCAGCGATTCCTCTTAAACCTTGAATCGCTAAGGAATCGGTGGTTCAATTTTGTGAATTTAAGATAACCATAAGACGTTTGAGTTAGTTTGAGATGTACTACCCATAATACAATAAATACGACCCTAGGGTACGTAATCAGCTGCCCTTGAGAACTTAGATCAATATTTCATTACTCTAGGAGCCTTTGTTTGTTGTTTTAGTTTATGAGGGTAATATGTTTCTATTTAAAGATTACTTCTATTTAAGAATAAAGGTATATAATTATGAAATCGAAATGAGGGAAGAAAAAAGAATATGATTTAGAGTATTCATTTGCTTGAGACAATAAAGTGTTGTGTTTAGGGGCATTTGATAAGTCCATAATTAGACATGTTATACAATACATTTTACGATAATTTTAGATGTAAAAACTATATTACACGGGTTTTACTCTTGTTTTGTTACTTAAGGTGATAATTAGAATATGTGAAGAAGTTGAGTAAAAAGGGAAGATTGTGGAGGAATTGATCAAGTGGAAAGAGTGCAAAAACGCATCAACAAATCAATGAAGAACTAGAATTCAATGCCAGTGACTACTGACTGATTCTCTTTCACATAGGAATTGCTAATCAGATCGGCAGAACATTGAGACTATTTTTTCAAGGATTCTCCTAGTGGTTCCTCTTAAACCCGGAATCACTAAGGAATTGCTAGGTTCAATTTTGAGAGTTTTAGATAACCACGAGACGTTTGAGTTAGTTTGGGATATGTACTATATAGAATATTATAAATACGACTTTAGGGCTATAAAATAAGTTGCCCTTGAGTACTTAGATCAATATGTTATTACCGTAGGAGCTATTGTTTACTGTGTTATTTTATTGCTTTATTGTTCATTATTTTTGGAGAAAAATTTAGGACTCAAAAAACTTATCCCATAGGTATTTATTTATGTCTTTTATTTACTTTAATGTGATGTTATTTATGAATATGAGCGAGTAGTTTATTAATCTAAACAAATTCTGAACTAGATCCGTTTTGTAATGTAGTTATGATGAGATGATTATGTGCTTAATTGTAACAGCCCATTTTTTCGAGACAGAGTAAGGACGGGCAGGTGTCGTACACGTGTAGTTGGGTTAGTAGGCAAGGAGTACATGGAGACACGTTACCCCAGGGTGGCGAGGGCCGCCACATTAATGCTTTAAACCAATCATATTATTTGATTCACTGATTTAATAAATTATTATTCGTCGGTTTTAATCATGAAACTTTGTATTGCATGCATAATCTAGAATGTGTACTGTGATAGTCGGATTCATTTTCTAGTTTAAATAGTGACTAGGATTGTTTGAAAGATCTATTACCATTTAAATGTCGTAGGTGAATTTGATATATAAATCTAATGTTGAAGTGACTTTTCAAAGGTATTAGATTTAGTAGTTCAAAGTTTTCACAAAGCGTAATGCGATCTTATTGCGTAAAGTTAATACCTTTGTGTATTCAAAGGGGTTAGCTCAATAAAATTAGAATGTGGCTTTTCTACCGGAATAAGGAGAACTAATGGCTTCCTTAGGGTTGTTTACTTACTTATATTTAGAGTTTAATGGTCTATGATAATTTATAAAATATATTCATAACTATATGATTGAAGAAACATGTTTGGATCCAAAAAGGATTGATATTTCATTGTTCTAGATTTTTATTTAGATATTTATTTATTATTAAATTAAATTGATTTGAATATTAGTGAATTTGAATTAAGAAAGTTAAGTCAGTTTAATTGGTTTAGTTATTTATTATAGTATTATAGATTGAATTAGTGATTTTTAATTACGTTTTAATTAAATTAAAGTAAAATAATAATAATAACCATTGAAAGACCTTTTTCTTAGAGAAGTTTGATAAATCCATGTGGAGACATTCTCACTTATCACTACTACGAATAATAAGGATATACGGAAAACTTATTGTACATGCTCAATGCGTGTCAATTTTTGGCACTATTGCCAGGGATTTAACCATAATTTCTTAGAAGTTTTAGATGTTGTATGATCTATCCACTTCGTCTTTCTAATTCCACATGATCTGTACATCAATTTGATCCTGAGGTAGATAGGACTTTTAATCGTAATTTAAGATAACCACAATGTAGAGAACACCAAACTATCTCAATGGAAGCCAATAATAACCTTAATATTATTAACAATAATTATAATAGAGAACTTCCTTTTAGGCAAGTTAATCAAAATATCACTCTTTATGAACCAATGTGTATTGCCTATCGAAATGGATTACTCAAACTTGTACTTAGATCTGGATTCATTAGTGCTCTACCTAACTTCTATGGTAAAAACAATATAGACCCATAAAGACTTATAAGGGAATACCAATATAAAGTCAATGGGATGAAACCTAAAGACTGCACTTTAGAACAAGTCAAACTTAAAGCTTTTCCTTTTGTATTGAAAGATCATTCACAAGATTTATTATTTTATCTTCCTTACGATTCAATAACCACATGGGCTCAAGTGTTAGAAGCTTTCCTAGATCAATATATGCCTACAAGAAAAATTAGTACTTATAAAAGACAAATCACTATTGTGAAAATTAAAGATGATGAAAATTTTATTGAATTTTGGGATAGATTCTAAATATTAATTTCATCTTTTCCACAATATACACAAAAATAGCTTTATTAGAATAGTTCTACGAAGGACTAAATTATTTTGAACAAAAACTATTAGATATCGTATGTGGTGGATCATTATTCAATGTTACACCAACTCTAGCCTAAGAATCTATAAATAACATGGCCAAACAATCTGAACAACATGATGGAAAAGACCGACACATCAAAAATGAATCTTTATGAAGTAAATAATACAACAAGTGATAAAGTTGATGAAAAAGTCGATAAATTATCTAGCATGGTTAAACTAATACTGAAAGATAGATCAAATCAAGTGAAACCATGCAGATTTTGTAATGAAGTTATACATCCTACGGATGCGTGTCCTACTTTACAAGAAGATAATACTAAAAAAGTCAATGCGGTTATGAACTAATATTCAAGTCCTCCTAGAAATCAACATACTAACAACAATTACTAAACTGGAAAACCAAATTCAAATCTTAGCTATGGTGCACAAATTAAAATTATACCACTTATAGACCGAGAGCACTAGTACAACCTACACCAATGCAATAACCTCAACCAACTATTCAACCTACGCAAGCAAATTTAGAACAAATATTACATAACTTTATGATAAAGTCATCAAAACTTTATGCAATTTCTCAAAATCAAATTAAAATCGATGAGTCTATTAATGAGCTGAAAAAAATAAATAAATCAAATAATTCTACAAATGAACAAGTTAAGTAATCAAACTAAAGTATCTACTCAAACTATAAACACTAACAACTAAGCACAAGTTCATGCTTTGTTTTGCAATAATGCAAAATAAACATGTATGCAAAAAAAAGATACCAAAAAAAGGTAAAAGAAAGTCAAAATACCTAAACAATAGATTAAGAAGAAGAAGAAGAAGAAGAAGAAGAAGAAGAATAAGAAGAAGAAGAAGAAGAAGAAGAAGAGATTATGGAAAATGCCATTCCCACTAGAGAATGGATGGCTGAAAATTGAAATACACATATTTTCCTGAAAGGCTATACTCGTGATATTTAGCCAGAGTTGAGGCTTATGAAAAATCGTTACAAGATTCTGAACTAGTTAACCAAGAAATATTAGATAATAATACTTCTGAATCAAATGAAGATTGAAATTCTAATTCTACCGTTCCAAAATGATTCGCAGATGCTAGGGAGGAAGAAATTAAAACAGACATATCTTAATATTTAAGAAATTAATGAAATCTTAATGGAGTCAAATCATGAAGTTACTAAATAATTATTTGAGTCTAAAGACAAATTTTGAGAGGAATCTAATGGGAATTTAGGATAAAAGAGGTCATTCTTAATGAGAAAATGCATGAGAAATGTTATGACGCATGAATGTTTGTCATACCTATCACAATAGGAAATTCCTATTTTGAATTTTCTGTGTGATCTCGAAGTATCAATTAACGTTATTTCACTTAAATTTTATGAATTATTGAAAATAGGATTGTTAATTAATATGCCTATTAATCTTATTTTACCAAATAATACAATTATTAAACCATACAAATTATTAGAAGACATCTTAGTACAAGTACATGACTTAGTATTTCCAGCTGATTTCTATTTCATGGAAATGGGAGATTCAACATCACCCAATCCTTGCTATATTATGAGGTGAACCTTTTCTTAAGACATCTAGAACTAAGTTAGATATTTCTGAAGGAACAATGTTTATGAAATTTGAAGAAAAGATTATTAAATTTAAAATTAACAATTAACACAACTATGACACTTATGAAGAATATGATGAGTTATTTGATAATGAAATTGATGATAATGACTTTCTAGGCTTGAACTATTATGATAACCTTAACGTTGAAATTTATGCAATTAATGCAGTAACAATGAAAACTACAAAATAGATTCTACAAAAAGAACAAGTTGAAGACACTTCAAAAGAAAAATGATTAACTCAAGAATGGAGACTTAAGCAACTGGAGAATGAAAAAAACATTAATAAGTTAGGAGCTCCTAAATCTAAGAATAATAAGAAAAAGAAAAACTGGATTTAAGCCATATAAAGCTTAATGATCCTAGAGGTATACACTTGCACATTAAAATCAAATGGGCTTAGTACTTCAGAGCTCATTGTAATACGAGTTCTAATGCAAATCTCATGCCCACACATTTCTTTCTAGATACTCAATTGGAGTTGAATTCACTTAGTTCTGAACGACTTTCTTTACCGTATGGTACTTCAATTCAATCAATAGGAATGGTCACGGATGTTCCAGTTCAAGTGAACAACTATATTGTATCCACGGACTTTTTGGCCATGCCATATTTTATGAATGAAGACAATTCTTTGATTTTAGGATGACCTTTCTTAGCCACAACTTAAGTTGTTGTGGATATTTTGAACAACAATCACTCTGACGATTAATGGTCGAGCACTCACTTTCTAGAATGGCACTAGCGTGTATAACCCTAAATTCAATTTTAGAGGTCCAACTTGATTCTACAATGGTTAAGTCAAGCCAACGACAATAAACAAATGCCCTTTATGGGAGGTAGCCCATATTTATGTTTATTTAATTTTATTAGGAATTTAGTTTAATTTAATTTAGTTTAGTATGTTTTTATTCTTTTGCTTTTTGACTCTTATATTAGAAATATCTTTGAAATTTAAACTCTGAGTTAATTTCAATTAAGGGGGAGTGATCGAGTTGTTTTTGCTTATATGGCATTTGTGCAAGTTGCATTATTTACTTGCTTATTTATATTTTTAATTATTTATTAAATTAATAAAATTATTTAGTTAGTAACATATCTTAATCAAACTTTCGAGTTTTTAGTCAATTCTACCTTAACACGAGTTTTTAAGAATAATATATAAGTTATTTAGGGAATAAATTGCAAAAAATAGTAAATAAAGCCTGCGATTCCCCAACGAATCAAAATAGCACTAAAAATTGTTGGTAAAATCGGTAACAATAACAAGTTAATTAAGTGAAATATGAAGTTTGCAACCCCCTGCGATTAGCCATTACAAAGGAATCGTTGCTCATATTGATGGGTTATTACACCTCACAACCCACCGATTCACCTAGTGATTTTTCGATGATTTGACTTAATATAGGAATAAATGGGCATGATTTTAGGTTTTTAAAACAAAAACCCTAAATCGCCACAAAACACCAACTTATTCACACACTAAACCATTGCGACCCTTCACCAAAATCTTAATTTCTTGCATAGATTCAACCATCCTAAGCTCAATCTCATAGTATTTAAGTGATTCTCACCTTAACCCAGTTCCATTCAACCTAAAATCTTTGATTTTATGAATGTCATGCCAAACTAGGGTTTTAGATAATCCGACCTAGAGATTGAAATAATAGTCTAGAAGTGTTCAACAGTTTAAATCTTGAGAGATTCACTCCCAAGAAAGTAATTAGATCAACCCTAGCTTTTTACTTCAACAAATTTTTTATTAAAGGGTTTTTGCAAACTTTTCAATCCATTTCAAAACTCTTTTATTGGAATTTATTCAATTTTCTTGAACAAATGGTTTCATTGATTCTAATAGGCTAGACCTGGCTATTACATTGATAGTTGGTTTACAAATTCAAAATTTTAAAAATTTTAATATATTTACACGCATGTGAAAATAGTTGTAAAAATTGAGTTTAAAATAAGTTTGGTGGTTTAATTATTTCTTTGGTTTAATCGCTTTGCTTTCTCTTAAAAGAAACTTAAGATTTATCACATGATTGCTTCACAATACTTAGAAAACTGAATTTAAAATCTATAATTAAGTAAACACTTCGATGCCAATTTTATTTAAATTTTTCGATGAATTTCAAGTTAGCTTTCCAAATGGATTTCTCCTTTTCAAATAAAGTCTTAAATTTTACCTTATTATTTTCGACAAACGTTGTTCTTATGATCTATAGATTTATTTGTATTTGGACTTGTGAGTTTTTTTAATTAAGACAATGGTCGGAGGAGGTAGAGGTAGAAGTTCACGATAGGAGAAGGGTAATGCATCATTAGCTGAGAAACCCAAATAAAAATCTAAAGTTCCACCCACACCCATTAGGCCAATGGGGATTTCAATAAATAACCCTCGACCTAGAGCACCAAGAGAATCTTCTCTACCCACAACCTTATAAATGCCAAAGATCTTTATAGGATAAAGAGTGACATTATGAAAAATATAAAAATCATACCGAAGAGGGGCTTTAATGTTAAGAATGAAGTTAAATATAAGCCTAAAGTTTTAAATATAATAAGGCAGAGTAACTAGGAGTTGTTAACTAGGGACTATTACGCCGACAATGACATTGAGTCCTTGGTAGAGACGGGTTGTGCGATATTAGTGTGGGAGTTTTATGCGAATGGGCACGGAGATGACAATAACATAATAAACATGGTCCGATGAAGACGATTGGACTACTCTCCTATAAGAATAAACTGGTTCTTCCGTTTACAGGAATTCCATAGGAGATAAAATAATGAGTACATGAAACCTAACTATGGGTTTAAGATATAGATTTCCCCAAGAGACCATTAGAAACAGATTAGAAGCAATTTCAGGTTATGGATTTCTTTTTGACAAGGATGGGTACCCAAAACACACAAAAAATAAAAACTCTAGGAAAACCACCAAAACATGGAGCTTTTTCATCAACACAAGCTTACAACCAAGTTTGCAACACTATGAGATTGTGAACTAAAAAGGCGGCTCTTTTCTACTATATGTCGAAGGGATATACTATATTTGTATTGATAAAATAATCTATGATTCAATTAGGAATGCTATGACCACAAAAAAATGAAGAACTATTTTTTTCCTTAATGATAAGCAAGACCAAGTTCCCATGAGAGGTCTAGGGCTATAGGTTTACCCCTGATAGGACCATCATCAACGAACTCATTGAAAGCACCAAGTAGGAGTTAGGATATATGGATTCGGAGGAAGAATGGGAAAGAAATGACACATTCAAAAGAGAAACCATCGATAGAAGGAGAATATGAGCAGAGAATAGAATAAGTTTGAAAGAAATGCAATCTACCGTGTATACCGATAGAACGAACCAAAGCCAAAAGCCACATGCAAAAGATTTTCCTGGCTTGTATGCAGATGAGAGGGAGATTTCCATGATGAGGTCAATCATGCGAAACCAAATGAAAGATTAGAGAAATAAGGAGTTAATGCTTCAGAACCATTGTGAGATTGCTAGGAGCATCCATGGGTTTGAGAGAAGCATGATAGAAGGATGCAAGGGAGGGGAACTAACATTCAAATCCCATCTACCCAACTGAAAATGCCTAATCAGGGAGTTTTTTTAAAATTATAATCTAGTGGCTGGAGTGGACTATAGGTTATATGATCCTGGAATGAGTTTCTAGTCTCAACATCGAGACCAATGGAATGGTGGTGAAGATGCGACTTTTGGACGGCGGTTTTAATATTTTATTCTTCTTTTTGTGATCTATCTCTGAGTGGTATTGTGAAAGGTCTTAGTTTGTAATAACTTGATATGAAGTCATATGCTACTATGATATATTTGTTATGGTATGTTCATTTGATATAATGGTTCGATGTGTTCAATTTAATTCAATGATGTTTGGAAATGTCTCAATTTATCATTTTTTCTTTTTTTATGAAATTCATTCTTATGTTAGTTAGTTATTTATTTAACTTATTCGTTTATGCTACACAAAGTATTTTTATTTTTGTTGAAAACCAAACTATACTTTTAAACTTTGAGGACAAGGTTTGGAATGAGTTTATAGGTATTAGGTGAAGTGAAACATGAAGAAGTGAAGTATGGAAGAAACGGGAGGTAGAATCTATTTGAATGTTGAACATTGTGAATTTTTAAAAAAATTCACAATACAAGTAATATTTTTTCATTTTGTTTTACTTTATTTAGTTAGAAATATGGAATTGAAAACAATTTGGATTTAAATGGAAGTGATATATTATTATTACCCATGAAAATAAAAATTTTATGAAGGAAATGAATTTTTATATCCTATTTGACTTAATGACACGTATTGGGCATGTACAATAATTTTCCCTATTATATTATACTTTAAATATTTTGTAGTAGTGATAAGTGAGAATCGTCTCCACATGGATTTATCAAACTTCTCTAGGAAAAAAGACCTTTAAAGGTTTTTATTATTATTATTTATTTAATTTAATTAAAAACAATAATTAAACTAACTAATAATTAACTTAATATTATAAAACTTAACTAACTATACTATATTAACTAATAAAATCCAAACTCACGATCAATCAAATAAATTCAACTCAATAATAAATAAATATCTTGAAAAATGAAACATAAACCTGTTAGCATTCCAAACATGTAACTCCAATCCATATAGTTGTGAGTATACTTCATAAAGTAAGATAGATCATTACACTATAATCATAAGTAAGTAAACAGTCTTTAGCCAGCCATAAGTTCTCCTTATACCGGTGAAAAAGCCACGTTCTAATTTTATTGAGTTAACCCATTTGAATACATAAATACATTAACTTCACATAATAAAACAATATTACACTCTATCAGAACTTCGAACTACTAAACCTAACATATTTGGAAAATCATTTCAACATTAGATTTAGATCTCAAACTCACCTAGGACATTTAATGGTGTTTGCCTTTCAAATAATCCTAGTTACTACCTCAATGTTAAACCAATCACCAAGGTCAAACCACTATATATGTTTTCTTAATCTCCATTGACAAGCATTAAGCTTACGATAACTAATATAGAATCTTAAGATATAAAAATCACTAAATCAATCTCATTTTCAAACAATACTCTAAATATCACTACAATCAAAGTCGATAGGAACTTTTATTCATCAATAATCGTCATTTTATATTCATTTGTTGGAATAAAAAGATATACTTCACTTAACTTGGCTATAAGCACTCGAGCTAAATCTTTTATTTGAAGAGTTTTCATAAACTTTCGTCATTTTCATATATATATATATATATATACATATATATTTCTTCTTCAATTATATAAATTCATTTTGTTTATATTATATTCCTATGGTTTCCTGCTCCATTTCCTTTGGAATCTGTGGATCTCTATATTTTTCTCTTTTAAAACTTTTGTTAGCACTTCTCACTTTTACTATAGTCAAGGATGTACTATTTCTAACTAAGTAAAGTTTATTAGCTACTTCTTATTTTTCTTCTCAATTTTGGTGTAAAATCTTTTCAATATATATATATATAATACTTGATCAATAACCTTTGTATAACAATATTCTTAGAAATCTATTTTATTTATCTTGCACTATTGTTTCGATTTTCTACCCATTATAATGTCTAACACAAAATAATCAATCCCCTATAAACTCTAGTGTATACGTAATCTAGATGAAGCCAAATAGGGTACAACAATTTCTTTCCATCATAAAGTTTCTATTTTCATGGGTAATAATAATATATCACTTCCATTTCTATTCAAATTATATTAATATTCTTAACTAAATAAAGAAAAATAAAATGGTAAATATTACCTGTATTGTGGAAAATTGAAAAATTCATAATGTTCAACTAAATTCTACCTCAAGTTTCTACCATACTTCACATCTTCATACTTCACTTCACCTAATGCCTCCAAACTCATTCCAAACATTGACCTCAAGGTTTAAAAATAAAGTCGGGTTTTTCAACAAAAATAAAATACCTTCTGAAGTATAAAAAAATAAATTTAAAAAATACTAACATAAGAATGAGTTGAATAATTATAGATGATTTAAACATTTCCAAGCATAATTGAATTGAGTCGAACATTTAAAACCATATCATTGTATCAAATTACAAACATAGCGAAGCAAATGTATCAAATTGTAAACATATACCACATCAATAAAAGTATTACAAACGTAGAACTCACATGAATAATATTCAGAAAAAGATAACAAGGAGAAGAATAAAAATATTACAACCGTCGTCCAGATGTCGCATCATCATCGACATCCCCATGATTAGGCTGTTGGGACTCATAGCTTGCCTTAGGATCTATAGGGTATAATCTACTCCGTCCACCAGGTTATCTTCGGTAAAGATTCCCTGATTGGGCATTCTTAGCTGGAGTGATGGAACATGAATGTTGAACCCTGACCTCGGCCTTAAGAATAACTGCACGATTGTAGTAATAGTGTAATCAACTTACATTAACTACGAATATCGCCTTCCGGGAAAGGTGTATGCACTTACTACGTACTTAGCTACAATGAATATATTGCTAAAAAAGTCCTTTTTAAATGGTTTATAACTACACTAAACTAATATGTACTATCAAGTCAATGCAATTTACTTTTAATTATTATATTAAAACTATCTAAGTTCACAACTTCACCAAGGTAATGAAATAAAATACATTTTAACCACTTTGTCATCTTATTATGTTGTGTGCAATGCCAAATTAGAATAGAGAGATTTCTTTCAAATCCACTTTAACCCGCTGTCGTGACGGAAAAGGTTCTAATGTGGAAACTAGAACACCATCTATCGGTGTGGATAACGTAAGCTCCACGTTGCTTTATTGTTCCAAATCCTTAGATTCATAACCAATTAAGTTTACTATCCGTGCCTCCCCAATCAACAACTATCGCTCGATGTTGTTCATTTTATGATTGTACTATCCATATCTTGCTTAAAAGCTTCAATGGTCATAATAACCTCTAAATCCTAATATCAATAAACACGTGATCAATATTTCTATTGCATTACACTTAGAATCAATATAAATTCTAACCATTGCACTTTTTATATTCAATTTCTACTCATGTTCATAGCGTAACATTCATATCATAGGATTCATTGATCCCTAAGATTATTAGACTACTCACACTTCATTGAAACAAACATGCACGTAGTGGTATTCATTACAATAAGAGATATATTAGAAATACTTCAAATAAATCAATAACATAATACTCAAATCACCATACGTGAATCTTCAACGTATTCTCTCCACGAATTGTCTTAACACTTAAGAATAAGTAAAACTTATGCTAAACTATGTTAATGGTGGCTAATCTATTGTATTCTATATGTCTACCACGTTTTTCTATCTATTTGTATTCCTTAATCACGTTTCTAAACAATTAGAAACCTTACTTTACAATTTAACACGAAATAGAACTCTAACTTCTTATTTTCTTCTGTTCCAGCACTATCACTTAACCCACTGTGCTTTGTGTGTAATGCTGAGGTGCCGCCACCGCGTCGCCTCTTTTGTCTACTTTTCTTCCTCAGTGACCTCAACGTTGTTGACATGGCCTCCGACGTTGTCCCTTAAGACTTCACAGCACCACCACTGCGCCAATCTCTTTATCTTATTTTCTTCACTTGTTTTCTCTCGCATGCAGTGCCTAGATCCTCCAAGTTATCCCTTCAATCTTCATAGTGCCATACCTTCATGTCACGGTGCCAACCACACTTTGGTAAATTTTAGCTCAGTTTCTTCTTATTTTTGCTCGTTTCCTTCCTTTATGCCTTATTTACCTGAAAATGCATAAACACCATTGATTAAAGCTTATTTAGGGTATTTATACTAAATGTACCACTAAACTAAACCTATATATAAATATAAATAATCACTTATCAAATACCCCCAAACTTTGGATTTTGCATGTCCCGAGCAAAAATATATTTTCCTAAGTATTCTAACTACTCCTATTACTCTAGTTCTCATTCGTTTTACATTATTCATAGAGTATTCTTTAATTCACTAAGTTTCATGTTAAAACTCCACTTAAGATTCTTTCTTTGCAAAAATTATATTTTTAAAATATGTAGCTTAAACAACATATACAACTCACTTTTGAAATAATAAAGTAGATCACAACCAAAATCACAACTACTCACGAGTTTGTTTCACCTTAACACTCAAGTAGCAAGTGTACAATCTCATGATTTCTCATTATGCTCAGTAATTCACAAGTAAACTTAGATCAAACTAATTTTTGTAGAATTTAGTACTTCAAGAGTCTACAGGACTTAACATAATTGGAAGAAAAACTTAACTCAATAAAGCTACTTGCACTCAAGCTAAACCTTTTATTTGAAGAGTTTTTTTTTAACTTCCATTTTCTTTTCTTTTTTTTATCTCTATTTTCTTTTCTCTTCTCCTTTCTACTTATATCATTTATTTCATGGTCCCTGCTCCTTTTCCTATGGACTCCTTTTTCCTCACTTTTTTGAGCCATTAAGTTCTCTACTCCATATCCTGTAGATCTTGTGGGACTCTCTTACTTTTTCTTTCTATTTTAAAACTCTTGTTAGCACTTTTCACTTTCACTTAATTAGGCAAGTTAACTCCTACTTTTCATTTAAAATGCCTATTTCTTCCCCTCATTACACTAAGTATTTATTTACTTATAATATCAAGTAACATTCATAATTATTATAGAATTCCTTAGAGATCTAACTTTTTCCATAAGAAGTGCTCTAGTATTCTCCTTGCTTTTCTTTCCAATTCATAGTCTTCCCTAACTCTAGATTTCTAATCATGAAATCATATCATTGTTGCTACATTTCATTATTTTCTTCGAAAATTTAAAAATACTCTCTTGAATTTTATATCAACAAGATACTTGTATTCTACTCATCCTCAATTAAGGGCATGAACATGTAAATGCACTACTTATTCATTACATATTACTATATGTAACCTAACCTATATTACCTAAGCACGTCAAAATAGTAAGTAAATGAAACAAATAATACACCACCATGCTTTCCTCTTTAAGCGCTTCAAAAACAAAATTCAAACAAACAAACCTGCAGTGTTTTTCCTTATATCAACCTTCCTTACAGCTTCCTATAGTGTAGTGTTGATGCCCCCAAACTTAAACCAACCCGTCCTCAAGGTTTAAAAGTAAGCTTGAAATCATGAAAACACTTAGACACACAAATATAGATAATAATACAATATATAAAATGTCCATATAGCTCATTGACACTTTATGAATCTTTTGCATCTGTTTAGACTTCTCCTGCACATCTTAGCATAAATTTTGAAAGTTAGAAAACTTTTACATGTGAATAGTACTTATTAAACTAACTGAATAACTAACTAATAAAACTTGAAAGCTTGAAATTTTAAAAACCACTGGGCTGCCTTCCAATAACGCTTAGTTTAACATCATTAGTGTATGCCTTTTTGCTCATTTAGTCTGAGACTAAATCGAGATACTCCAATACTTTTGATGTTCGAAATAATTGCTTGTCTATAAATACTTCGGCTACTGACTTCCATATATCAACTTCTTGATGAGGTAACCTAAATAAATGATCTACAACCAAATTCTCACTTCCTTTCTTATGTTTGATTTCCAAGTCAAATTCTTGTAATAATAAAACCCACCAAATTAGCCTTGGTTTGACATCCTTTTTTGCAAACAAGTAACGATTGCTGCGTGCTTAATGTATACAATGATTTTTGATCTTACAATGTAAGCTCCAAACTTGTCACATGCGAACACCACTACCAAAAGCTCATTTTTTGCAAAAATATAATTCTGATGTGTTGGATCCAAAGTTCTGTTTGCATGCTATATAGCTTTGAACATTCCATTTCTCTGTTGGCCTAAAACTGTTCCTACCGCATAGTCACTTGCATTGCATATTATTCTAAATTTGGATTCCTAATCTGTTACCACAATGATTGGTGCCAAAATTAATGCTACTTTCAAGGTCTCAAGTGCTTGTATACATGTAGGACTCATTTCAAATGAAACATTTTTCCAGTAATATTTTGAAAAATCCTTTATTAACCGCATGTAGGAGTTCGCATGTCCTAAAAGGCTCCTTATATCTCTAATCTTTCTTGGTATAAGAAGTTTCTCAATTGGCGTTATTTTATCTCTATTTAACTTTAATCTATGAGCATACATTTTATGTCCTAAAACAATTAAGTACTAAGTTTGTGTCTTGACATCTTTTCAACAAACGCCAAATTTTGCAAACATAAATCAAAAGATGCTCTAAATACAAAAGTCATCCATAAAAACCTCTATGAAATCCCAGACAATATCAGAGAAAATAGCTATCATACATATATGAAACGTTATTAGTGCATTGCATATTCTAAATGGCATCCGCTTGAATGAAAATGTTCCATACGGACAAATAAATGTCATTTTCTCTTGATCTTTTGGTTCTATAGTAATTTGATTATATCCCGAGTACCTATCTAGAAAGCAATAGTATTCATATCATGCCAGTCTATCCAATATCTGATCAATGAATGGTAAAGGGAAGTGGTCTTTTCGTAGCCTTGTTTAGCTTCTGATAATCAATGCAAACTCGTCAACCAGTTACTATTCCAGTGGATAAGGTTTCTCGATTTTTAGTCTGAATAATGGTTATACCTAATTTCTTTGGTACCACATGTATTGGTGGAACCAATAAACTATCTGGAATAGCACAGATGATTCTGACGTTCAACCATTTTAAGATCTCATTCTTTACCACTTCTTTCAACATTAGAATTAACCTTCTCTGAGCTTTAATTGATTTTTTTTATAATTTTCTTCCATTAAGATCTTATGCATGCATACCATTGAACTGATTCCTTTTAAGCGTTTGATCGTCCATCCCAACGCTGACTTATGCTCTCTTAGAACTCGCAAAAATTTTTCTTCTTCCAAATTTGTCAATGTTGTTTAGATGATCACAAGATATGTTAAGTTTTCTCCTAAATATGTGTATTTTAGATGCTCTGGTAAAGGCTTTAACTTCACTATCGTTTCAATAACTGTACTTTCCATTTCCATTTCTAATTTCTCAAAAACCTTATGGAACTTTAGGGGTCTTATCAGTGATAAAGCATTTACTTCCCCTTGAAGTTCACCCTTAACTGCAAAATTCGTTGTTGTGGTTTTAACTAGGCATTGCTCTAATGGGTCATTTGGCGTGTATTCCCTGGCTATCTTAGTGACATAGTCAGAAACTACATCTCTAACTTTAATACTTTTACAGTGCTCTCCCTCACTTGGAAATTTCAAGGTCTTGTAGATGTTGAACATGACTTCCTCGTTATTTTCCCGTAACCTTAATTCTTTTTCTTATATGTCTATCAATGCTCGTGCAGTTGCTTGGAAAGGTCTCTCTAAAATTAATGGTACTTCCGAATCTTCTTCCATATCCATCACTACAAAGTCAACTAGGAATATGAAGCTATCCACTTTTAGCAACATAACTTCAATTACTCCTTTTAGATAGGTCACTGATAATCTGCTAGCTGCAATGTCATATTAGTCAACTTTACTTCTTCCAAACCTATTTTTCTTAAATATTGATAATGACATCAAACTTATGCTTGCTCCAAAATCACATAGTACCTTATCAAACAAGTGTAATCCTACGGTGCATGAAATGAAAAACTCCCTGGGTCTTTCAACTTGGGTGGTAACTTCCTTTATAGATTGAAACTATATTCTTCTGTTAAATTTACTATCTCATAATCTTCTAATTGCACTTTTCTTGCCATTATGTCCTTCAAGAACTTTTTGTAATTTCGCATTTGTTCCAATGCGTCTGCAAATGGGATGTTTATGTGTAACTTCTTAAAAACCTCCACAAACTTCTTAAATTGTTCTTGATCTTTATATTTCTTGAATCATTAAAGATATGGTAGAGATGGATTTATTAATGATTGATTGTTAGGAAATGTGACTCTCTCTAGTACCACGCCTTTTCTCTACTTATTCCCCCTATTTTCTTTTAAGTTGATTCTGATTGTTCTATTGGTGCAACTTCTTTTTGGTTACTTATGTCACTTTCTTAGTATTCTGCATCCCTTTGGTGCGGTTCCTCAATTTCTTTTCTTGTATCATTTGTTATATATTTTGGTTGCACTGGATCCTTAATTGTTTTTCCACTATTTAATTAGGCTGCATGTGCATTTTTCGTAGGATTAATGCATGTGTAACTTGGAAACTGTCTTTCCTTCCTTGAGTTCAAGGCAATGGCTAACTATCCAATTTGTTTTTCTAAGTTCTTAATGGATTATGATCTCTCATTATCTATCTTCTTCATGGCTTGTTTCACTCCTTCCATTTCTTTCTCGTGCTTCTCATGACATTCCCTATTACTCGTTTCTATGACTTACAAGTACTTCTCAATTGACTTCAAAGAAGTCATCTCATCACTCTGCTCTAGCTTCTCTTATTGGACTTTTTGATCAAAGCCGTGAGGTAACTTCAGTGCATTATCGAGATTTCCATGCGAGAAGTTCGGATTGTAGTTATTGTATCCTTGATAAAACCCGTAAGGAGCCATTCCTTTCGGACTGATGTTATTCCTGTAGCCTCGTGTTCATGAAGTTGATGTGCTCATACTTCATTCCTTGTTATACATCCATTTGGCTAACCACAATGGCTTGGTGATTAATAGGTTGTTGTATCGCTTACACTTGTGGAATTTGGTGTCCCATTTAAAGTCTCGCCATTTGATTGCTCAAATTTAATAGTTGTGCCATAATCGCAACTTGCAAATCGATCTTATATACCCCGCAAATTTCCTCACAAATGATTATCAGATGTAGAGTTTTAAGACATAAAATAAAGGAGTTCTAATGCTCGATCCTCAACCTTGGTTATTAGAGAACCACTTGCTGCAGCTTCGACTAGCGTTCTCGTGTTATGGTTCATCCCATAGTAGAAAATCAGGAATTGTGCCAATTTTACGTATCCATGTCCTATACATTTCCTTAACATCTCTTTAAATATTTCCCTAAGCCTCGCTAAGAGACTCAGCATCTTCTTGTTTGAATTGATTGATTTACAACTTCCTTTCACTGACCTTTACTGGGGGGAAAGAACGTGTTAAGAAATCTTTCATTGATTTTCACCTATGAGGTCATAATCCCTACATTTAATCCTTGGAACCATGATTTGGATTTTCTACCCAATAAGAATGGGAAAGTTCTCACCCTAATCACCTCTTTAGTAACTCTGATAATGTGAACGGTGTTGCACTTCTCCAAGAAATTCTCTACATGTGCCACTAGATCTTCATTAGCTAGCCTGTTTAATAAGCTATTTTCCACCATGTTGATTAGAGACAGTCTCAAGTCAAACTCGATGGTATTGGTTGGAAGACTCATCACTCAGATGTAAGATTTTGAACTTCTATCTTGAATTAGTCACAAAGGCATGTTTGTCTTCGCATTCTATCCTACACTACCGGATCACCTTCAGTTTGGTTATTCTCACGACCCTGTTGTTGGTTTCTTTCTTGATCCTTTGCCATCTTGATTCATTTCTCTTTTTTTTTCCTTTGTTTTTTCTATCAATCTTAAGGTCGTAAGGCACTAGGTCTTTCTCTCCCTTTTGTTACGCATGTACTAGTTATCCCTAAAAAGAAAACATAAAAAATCAAGTGCAGAAAGTCAAACTTGAAACTTAGGCCATGTATTTTTTTTGTTTTTTGTTAAATGAAAGTAAAGTACTTAAACAAAACTTAGTAACTTTTCAAACGTAATACTAAGTGGCTACCAATCTTCGGCAACGACGCCAAAAACTTGACCTTGGTAGCAAGTATAACGGCTTGATTGTAGTAATAATGTAATCAACTTATGTTGAGTATGAATATCGTCCATAGGGAAAGGTATATGCACTCACTACGTACTTAGCTACAATGAATCTATTGCTAAGGAAATCCTTTTTAAATGGCTTAATAACTAAACTAAACTAATTTACATTATCAAATCAATGCAATTTACTTTTAATTCTTATATTAAAACTATCGTAGTTCACAACTTCACCTAGTTAATGAAATAATAAACTTTTCAACCACTTTATCATCTTATTATGTTGTGTGCAATGCCTAGTTAGAATAGACAAGTTTCTTTCAAATCCATTTTAACCTAATGTCGTGACAGAAAAAATTTCAATGTGCAAACTAGAAATCTGTCTATCGATGTGAATAACGTAAGCTCCACATTCTTTAATGTTCCAAATCCTTAGATTCATAACAAATTAATTTTACTATCAATGCCTCCCTATTCAACAATTATCGCTCGATGTTGTGTATTTTACGATTACACCATTCATATCCGGCTTAAAAGCTTCAATGACCATGATAACTTCTAAAACCTAATATTAATAAACATGTGATCAAGATGTCTATTCATTATGCTCAGAATCAATAGAAATTCTAACCATTGCAATTTTATATTTGAATTTCTATTCATGTTTATAGCATAGCTTTCATACCATAGGACCTTCCCTAAGATTAATAAACTACTCTCACTTCATTAACTTAAATATGCACATAGTGGTATTCATTACAATCGGAGATATATTAGAAATACTTCAAATAAATCAATAACGTAATACCCAAATCACCTCACATAAGTCTTCAATGTCTTCTCTCCACAAATCATCTTAATATTCAAGAATAAGTAAAACATATGTTAAACTATGTTAATCGTGGCTAATCTATTGTATTCTATATGTTTACCAGGTTTTCCTATCCATTTTTACACCTAAATCATGTTTCTAAACAATTTGAAACCTTACTTTATAATTTAACATGAAATAAAACTCTAACTTTCTATTTTCTTTTGTTCTGATGTTGTCACTTAACCCTTGGCGCCATGTGTGTAATGCCACGACGCCGCCATTGTGCCACCTCATTTGTCTACTTTTATTCTCTTTAGTGACCTCAGCGTTGTCTACATGGCCTCTGGTGCCATTCCTTAAGACTCCACAACACCATCATCACGCCAAACTCTCTGTCTCATTTTCTTCACTTGTCTTCTCTCACTAGCCATGCCTAGGTCCTCCATGCTATCCCTTCAATCTCCATAATGCCACACCTTCACATTACGATGCCAACCACACTTTGGTGAGTTTAAGCTTCGTTTCTTCTCATTTTTGCTTGTTTGCTTCCTTTATGCTTTATTTACTTCAAAATACATAAACATAGTTAATTATAGCTCATTTAGGGATATTTATACCAAATATACCATTAAACTAAACCTATATGTAAGTCTAAATAACCACTTCTCAATTCCCCCGCCTTGAGCCCTACTGGTCTTGCATCACTTTGATCCATAAGTGTTTTGGGCAATCTCGTGTTAGTTCTAGAACATGAACTCTTGATGTCTCAGAGTTCTCATCTGATTATGTAAAATTGTCCTCATCATGGCCATTTCTATGCCTTCCGCATTTAGGCTAATGAAGTCCTCTAAAGGTCGCTCTTGGCTTTGGTTTGTCTGCTCATTGTATGCTGAATTTTGCATTTCCTCTAAAATTGTTTGGTAGTTTGTCTATACTCTTCTTCTTTATGTGGTTTCTTACCTTTGTATGTTGCTTCTTCTTGTTCCTCCTCCGAGTCGACATATCCCAATACCTTCTTGCTTTTCTCAATGATATGGTCAGTAATGGACTTATCCAAAAACACATAGAATTCAACTCCTTTCAACGAAACTCGATCTTGCTTGTAGAACTCAGTAATCATATAAGGAAAAGGGAGTCCTTCATTTTTCTTAGTGGTCATGACATTCTTAATCGATTCATAGATTATTCTGCCAACATCGATATACTTGATGCGTTAGACTATGTTTTATAGGAAAGTCGCACTATAGTTCGTCATAATGTTTTAACTAGGCTGTAGGCTTTCCTTCAAGAAAAAGCTCTAAGTTTTGATTGTTTTCCTAAAATATTTGGTTTGTTTGTATTTTGGTACCTGTCCAAATCGAAATGGAAGCCATCCCCCAGAATATCTTCTAAATAGTTCCTAATGGTATCGTGGGGAAATTTGTGCCTTTACATGTATTTAAGTTCAGGGTACTCATTATTTTGCCTCAAATGAATTTTTCGTAAACAATAATACTGGTTTATTCTCTCGGGTGAGTAGTCTATTGGTCTTCCTTGGACTATGACTACTTTTTTATTCTTATCTTCGTGCCCATTTACATAGAATTCTCTTACTAGTGTGGCACACCCCATTTCAATTGAGGACCTCACGTTGTTATTGTCATAGTAATCCCTTGTCAATAAACCCCAGTTTCTCCCCCTCATGATGTTTAAGATCATAAGCTTGTACTTAACTTCTTTTTTATGTTGAAAGCCCTATCCGGTGTAATCTTTCTATTTTTCCTTGAGTTGATATTCATCCTAGAAATAGCTTTGGCAATAATGAGATTATGGGCGTGGAAAGAAATGGTGGGTGTCTCCTCAATCTATTCCCCTCCCTCCAAATCATAGTTAAAACTTATGGGTGCAGAAGGTTCTCCAGGTGCTCTAGTTTGGGGGTTATTCACCAAAATCCATGTTAGCCTAATTGTTTTGGGTTGAGCTTTTCGTTTTTGTGGTGGCCCATACTCCAAGGTCGCCATAGGACCCGCCATGTCGCATCACTTGTCGGCAAGCTTCACCACGTAGTGATCTACTTACCTATAACGCCCCGCAACCTAACTAGTTACTTAACATTTTCCATCAAACCCTAGCATAGCTAATTAATCTTCATTTAAGTATTAGTAATTTAATTAGCTAGTTAATCAATTTAGCAAGTTACTACAATTTTACAGTGGAAGTCTTTAAGTGAATAGATTATAAAATATTTACAATCCTAAGTAGTGCAGAACTCGACAAAATGATACAATGTATATAACAAAGGTGAAACAAGTACAACAAGAGATCTATATACATGTATTTAGTATTCTATAGTCCCCAAAGCTTGACAAAAATGAAAATATATACATACTATAGTCAAACACAAGCTGGCGTCACTATCTTAGAGATAATCGCCCAATACCTCCTTGCTATTACCCTTATTCGTCGAAGGATCTGAACTCGGTCACCCAACAAATACAAAGACGAGTCCGGTGAGTAAAATCCTAAGAGAAGTCTACATAATATTCAAGAAATAAAATTGATAATCTACGAGACATGGGAATTTGGCAACAGTAAGTCATACTCCCATGAATGTAGGCGACGTACGATAAGCAAAAACAATAGTGATTAATAAAATCGCACATACTAAATAAACATGCTAAAAAAACATTAATAAATAAAAAACCGAATAATCATGAGAGAAACCCGACCTAAACTAGCCGGTAATCAATAAATTATGACAGGAACCACTTATATACTTGCAGGCTTATAGTGGCTAAACCCCAACTGCGATTAACATGTGAACCATTCAAAACATTATTTCAAGTAAAGGGAACACCTTACATCTCTCCCGATGGTCGTAGATATATTGTACTACCATCAACATGAGCACTAACATAAATAACCTGTGCAAGTGATTTAGCCACAACCAATATATACGCAAACCAAAATTTAAGTGAAAACCCACGTGTGCCCCCACTGGTAACCACACATGTAATCCGTTATTGATAAAAATATGCCATGAATTCTTTGAAGCTTTTCAAAAGGTTTATTCACCTCAATATGCACTTCGACTTCCTCAGACCCCCAAACCCGACCTCGCCTAGTTCCCCAATACTCAAGCAACGGTCCCCCTAGTACCCTGAAGTCTGACTTATATGGTTAGTATGTTTACTAGTTAATTAGAAGTTTGTTAAATCAAGTTTCCCTAAGACAACCCTTTAAATTGAACTTTTATTTGTCAGTAGCACACTAGAAGGCTTACCAATCACACTAGGTGTGTATAGCACGCTAGGCATGCACCTAGCACACTACTAATCTTCATTTTGAAAAATAGTTGAGCACCCAAATAGGATTGCATGCAAGCCAGTCTCGATAACACATTATTGAATTCTCAACTTGAGAATTATGTCCCCAACACCCGAAATGGCTATCTTTTCTTTGTCGACCCATTCTCCACACCATGGGCATTCTAAAAACTCCATTTACAACATCAAAACAACAACAATTTGATCGTAATTATCCATTAACATGAATTCATCCCATTTCTCAATTTTGACTCAAAAACCCAATTTCATATAAATTAGTTTACAAATCATGTTTTGTAGGTGTGTTTAACTTACTCACATATTAAGACCATAGACTCCAAGTTTGAAATTTGTTTTATTCACAACCCCCAAATTGAGTTCACATGATGAATTAAAGGAGATAATAATGTATAAAATCATTATCTATTACTCAATGCCCTCAATTTGGGCTTCTAAATCTCCACTTCACTTTGAATTCCTCTTCAAAATCCAGGGTTTGCATGTAAATTTAGATTTGGATTTGAAACCAAAACCCACTAACTCGATAGTTATAGTTTTTGTTGTAATCTAGTGTGCGTGCATTTCTCGAGGACAATCATAAGGCCTTTTTCCAAACTGTTTAGCTCTCTTAGTGACATAAATCAATGACACATCTTGCATAGTTTCTCCAATCTATGATCATCTAGATGCATATCCAAAGTCCACATTTAATTATCATAACTATAGGCCTTATATTATTTGATCTAATTTAATTACTTAGGTCCATTCATACCCATGATTAGTGTTCTTAGACACACTTATTAATAATTTAGTGGTCCCACCAATCCCCAAATACCCAGTACCTAGTGCCCCGCGCCTCGATACACATCTCAAGGTGCGCCATTTTTCACTTTATTTAATTTACTAACTTAGGTTATGGTTTACTAAGACATCAAACTCTAGTTCCTAGCCTAATCTAGCATCCCGGGTCACTCCTACTCGACACGTTTCCCAAGGTAACTCCCCGTCACACCAACTTGCCCAATAACAACGTACACACATGCAATGGAATACAATCCTAATGATTTTAAACACCACGTATAAACAATCATCATCCATAAATAACATATTCTCAATGCTCGCGTCCAAGTCAACCGAGTTGTCCACGTAACGCAAAAGTATAACTGTTAATCCTCGAAATTAATGCTAATTCTAGTTTAATTAATTTGAGTAGTGTCTAGGTCCTCTGCGGTGTGTCTTGTGCCCACAAAATGCCACACCTACATGTCATGGCGCCAACCACACTTTGGTGTGTTTTAACTCTGTTTCTTCTCATTTTTGCTCATTTCCTGCCATTGTGCCTTATTTACTTGAAAATGCCCAAACACCAGCAATTAGAGGTCATTTATGGATATTTGTTCTAAATATACTACTAAATTAACCCTATATATAAGTCTAAATAATAACTTATTAAATATCCCTAAACATAAGATTTTGCACGTCTTGAGCAAAAACGTATTTTACTAAGTCTCCTAACTACTTCTATTATTCTAGTTCTCATTCATTTTACATTGTCCATGGATTATCGTTTAATTTAATAAGTTTCAAGTTAATAATCCACTCAAAAGTCTTTCTTTTCAAAAACTTATATTTTTCAAAATATGTAGCTTAAACAACACATACAACTCACTTTCGAAACACCAAAGTAGACCATAACCAAAACCATCACTATTCACAAGTTTGTTTCATCTTGACACTTAAGTAGCAAGTATACAATCTCGTAACTTCTCATTAAGCTAAGGAATTCACAAATAAGATAGATCAAACTAATTTTCATAAAATTTAGCACTTCAAGAGTCTATAGGACTTAATGTAGTTGGAAAGAAAACTTAACTCAATAAAGCTACTCGCACGCGAGTTAAATATTTTATTTGAAGAGTTTTATTTTAAATTTGTTCTTTTTCTTTATTTTTATCTCTCTTTCTTTTCTCTTCTTCTTTATATCATTTTTTTATTTCTTACGGTCCTTACACCTTTTCCTATGGACTCCATTTTTCTTTACTTTTCCAACCATCAAGTTCTTTGCTCCATTTTCTGTAGAACTTGTGAATTCACCTCTATTTTTTTTCTATTCTAAAACTCTTTTTAGCACTTCTCACTTTCACTTAATCAAGTAAGTGAACTCTAACTTTTCATTTAATATTTCATAAAAAAAATCTTTCACTTAAAACTTCTATTTCTTCCCCTTTTAGTATTATGTCTTTATTTGTTTTTTATTATCGAGTAAGATTCACACTTATTATAGAATTCCTTAGAGAACTGACTTTTTTTATAAGAAGTGTTCTAGTGATTTCTTTCTTTTGTTTTCGGTTCATGGTATTCCCTAACTTTAGGCTTCTAATCATGAAATCATACCATTGTTGCCACATTTCATAATTTTCTTCAAAAACTTAAAAACACTCTCTTGAGTTTCATATCAACACGACACTTATATTTTACTCATCCTTAATTTAAGACATGAACATGTAAATGAACTACTTATTCATTACATATTACTATATATAACCTAATCTATATTACTTAAACATTCAAATAGTAAGTAAATGAAACAAATAGTACACTACCATGCTTTCCTCTCTTTCCTCTTTAACTGCTTCAAAAATAAAATTTAAACGATCATGTCTGCAGTGTTTATCCTTATTTCAACCTTCTTACCACTTCTTATAGTGTAGTGTAGTGATGATGCCCCCAAACTTAAACCAAACCTTGTCCCAAAGGTTTAAAAATAAGATTAAAATCATGAAAACACTAAGACAGACAAACATATAGAACGACACAAGATATATAAGCATAAACTAAACTAAACATAGAATTTAAACAACTAAATAATTAACAAAATATCTTAAATACAAAAATAAATGGTATCAATGTATCTGTCATTTCCTCAAATCTAGAGAAATCCAAAGACACTGACATCAAGATTGTACGTCATCATCACCATATCTACCACATCAGCTCCAGTGTAGGATGATGTCAATGGATGTTCCAGCCTACTGCTCTGCACCATATCCGACTCAAACATATAAGCTGGTGCTGCTGGAAAATCAAAAGACCTATCGGTAGCTTTCATCCGTCTGCCCTTCTCATACTTAGCTACGTCCCTTTGATGATCGACAAACAACATGAAGTTCTGCTGCCCATTCCATCTATCTTGCTTATATCTCCTCAAGGTGTCACGATACTTCACCCTATCCACCTGGTACTGTCTCCTCATCTTGGCAATCTACAACCTTTGCTACCGTGGAGTCAAGTCCTCTACTGGTGGTACTTGTGGCCGTGGCGAAGGAGGTGGTAAAAAACCTTAGGATCATCTAAGTCCAGCTCTCCAATCAGTGGGCTTACGAATTTTTAGTTCTCAGTGAATCCCTCTTATAGCTCATCATTTTCTCCATATCCTTCACCTTCCACTGCAGCTGTTACTGCGTTATCCTCCTGCTATTTTGCTAATAACTCGGCCTTAGGTCTAGTTCCCTTGGCTCTTTCTCTCTCCTCGATAGAGTCTTGATTACCAGGCAGTGATTTAAGTGTAAGCATGAATGCCTCATCCATGGTTGCTTTGGCCTCAATATCAGGTTTTTCATCATTTCACAGTCTAACTTCGGCCTTTAAGCATAACTAAGTGATTAATATTAGAAACAATAATTTATCATCTCGCTCTAACTTGATGGACTCCCTCAGATTAGTGTAGATGATCGCGCTAACATCGATCACCCCATTCTACATATTCTCATATAAACAAGCCATTTTTGGCTTTTTGATCTCTCCCTACTAAGTGGTGGGGTATATAGAAGCAACAAGGAAATGTTGCCACATTTAGTAGAATTTCCTAACACTCCCCTTTTTAATGTGCTTCGACACATTCTCAACTCCCATTACCCAGCTGGGTTGTCCTTAAACAACTAATGCTCTCTCTCTATGGCTCTAAAAGGGTATATGTTATAGAGTTTCTCATATAGATCATCTGGGAAGCTTTCTTGGCTCCAACCATACTCAAATGCTATAATCCATAGATGATATTCATTTCACGTGCATTAAAGGGGACAAACACACCTCTCACCTTCACTAGCTCATTCTTCCTAGTGAACTTCGTATTGGCATAAACGTTGTAGACAATCCCACTCAATCCTCTAATTTCATTCTTTCTATAATCTTGAGTGAAATGCTCCCAATTTTGTCGCCTAATGAAATTGTTCACTCATTTGTCATATTTGGCCAGCAAATTTATACCTCTCACACAAATAAACTCCTTATATTGAATATCCTCACATCTGCCATTTGCCTCTCTACTAATGAAATATTTGGGCTTAAATGACCTAGGCTCCTCATCATTGGGATCTCTTGAATTTGATGCCTCAATGTAATTTTTTCTTGCTTGGCTAACTTGTTTCCTCGTTCTCAGCATTTTTTAAATTCAAACAACTGCATAATAAATGCAACTAGCAACTCGGGTCATGAAATCACCTAAAAATCAAAATTTATATTACACAGATCATTCACATGCCAAATAATGCAAAAACACAAACTATGTCTCCATGATTATCATTGATGCTCAATATTCACACAACTTGCAAATCCTTATCCAACAACGTCAAATCAACTATTCATGCAATTTCATTAAACTTTTTTCAAAATTCAAAGCATAACTAATGAAATTGTAAATTTTACCTCAATATCGGACTACTTTTTGCTGTAGAACACTCATCCAACTCTTTATCAATCAAAGCCCTCTTACTTTACTGACAATTTGGAACCTAGTGCTTTTGATATCAAATTCTCAATTAAATACCTTGTTTTCCATCTTGTGCAAGTCCACAATGCACTTGCTTCTTTCACTCTAAATCACTAGGAACTTTCTTATCTCACATAGAAATGATCTATCTTGAGCTATAGAGGGATGTATTATTGGTGGTTTTAGTGGGGTTTTGGATGCAAGTGTGAAGAAAATGATGAACATAGGTTTTAAAATCTATTATCGACATTGGTACCATGCCTTAATAGGCACGACACCGTGACAACTCGAGGATGCTGTCACATTTTATTGTGCCCCTCTCAGTGCCCTACCGGTGCAATAACTCATACCAACGACGTCGTGATTGGTACCTACGGCGTCGAGTAGTCTAGCCACGTGTTTCACATAAATTTTTTGTTTATTCCTATTCGACGCTTCTCAGACTTTATATATCACTTACATAAGATGTCATGATTGCATGAAGCCTATGTAAATATAAAAATTCCATAAACAATTACCCATGATTTTCCTGTGTACTTCACCTTTGCCGCTTGAACTCCTTTGCTTTTTTACGCTCCTGCATGAGTTTGCCGAGATATTTCCATTCCAATGAATTATCACCCGGCAAATGGCCTTACTTGCATATTCGACATAAGATTTTGAAAGTTAGAAACTAAAACGTGTTAATTGTACTTATTAGATTAAATAACTAACTAACTAACTAAAATTTATAACTCGAGATTTTAAAAAAATTCATGGGCTGCCTCCCAGTAGTGCTTAGTTTACGTCATTAGCCTGATGCCTTTTCGCTCATTTAGTCCAAGTCTAAATCAAGATACTCTAATTGTAAATCGAATAGTATGATGTCATTCTCATTTGGATGCATTTCTTCTCCATCAACAAAGACTATCTTCTCTACATCATCGTCCACGTCAATACTCATTGTGATATTCTTATTTCTTATGTACAAATTTGCATTAGTGTTCAAGAATGGCCTCCCAAGTATCCTAGACACATCATTATCCACATTATGATCCATAACCTTAAAATCCGGGATGAATGTGAATCTACCCACTTTCACATGCATATTCAAGACTCTTCCTATAGTAGGTATCAACTTGTCATCGACTACTTGCAAATTAGTAATATCGGGACAATTGCTTCAAATCAGCGTGCTACATGTCCATTATTAGCATGATATTAACTGAGGCTCTCGTATCACATAAGATATTTCTAAATTGGTGCCCATCAATGCTTATTTCTATGCATATTTCTCCCGGATCTCTTTTTTTGATTGGTTGAGATGTTAGGATGAACTTGAACTTCGGTTCCGACTTCCTTGGAACTACCTTAATGTTATTGCCTTTTGGTGCATCTTTAGAAAGTCCTTCATCTTTTTGCTTGTCTTTCCATTATTTCTTCACCTTTTTGTTACTCTTCAAGGCATTGATTCTTTATTGCCTGAATCATTCGAGTTCATCTTACCTCATTTTTGTTTCATTGTCTTGCATCTCTTCATGCTTCCTTATAGCCAAAGTGTTAACTTTTTCTAGCTTTTACATCACTTGCTCTTGTCTTGACTCAATCATTGTAGTAAGGCTTATCATGTGAAGAACACTAATGTTCTCCTTGGGACTTGTGATCGTGTTACTCAGAAATTGTCCTTTCTTTCTTGAATTCAAGTCAATGGCTAACCAATTAATCTATATCTCTAAGTTTTTGATGGATTGTGATCTCTCATCATCCATCCTCTTCATAGCTTGCTTCACTCCTTCCATCTCTTTTTCGTGCTTCTCATGACATTTCCTATTGCTCTTGTCCATGGAATGCAAAAGTTTCTTAATTGACTTTAATGAAGTCATCTCCTTGGTCTACCCTAGCATTCCCTATTAGACTTGTTGTTCGAAGCTTAGAGGTAACTTTAGTGTGCTATCAGGATTTCTATACAAGAAGTTTTGATTATTGTTATTGTATCTTTGATAAAACCTTGAGGAGCCATTCCTTTTAGTCTGAATTCGTTTCCATAGACTTGGTTATTCATGAAGTTTACATCTTCATATTCCATTCCTTGTTGCATGTCCATTTGGTTAACAACCATGGCTTGGTGATTAATGGGTTGTTGTATAGCCTGCACTTGCAAACCTTATTGTTTTATTTGAAGTTTTGCCATTTGATTGCACAGGTTGGATAATTGTTCCATAATTGCAGCTTGCGAATCAAACTCATATATGCCTGCAAGTTTCCTCACTATCACTACAAGAAAAAAAGAAACAGCAACAAACTAATCTCTTGTTGATTTGGTACGGATTTGTTGCTAAGGGAGTCAGCAACATATCAGCAACAAATTAGAGGTGTTGCTAAACTCTTTGTCGCAGATTGAAGTTAAATGATTTTGGTTACATTCTTTGTTCAAATGAACAGATTTGTGACAATCTGTTCTTTGACAAGACAATAGAAAAAAATCATTGCGATTGGAAAAGGTGGTTCATGTTGCAAATCGATGCAAATCAAGAACAGACTTGGTCATTCTTGATATGCATCAACAAGACAAGGACGCATTGTTGCAGATCTGTTGCAAATCAGCGACAGATCAACAACAGATACTTTTTTGCTAACGGTGCAAATTAGTCTATTGCTGACTTGCACAGTTAGCAAAAAGCTGTCTGTTGCTAATTTGTTGCAAAACATCGACAGATCAGCAACATATAGCTTTTTGCTGACTGTGCAAATCAGCAACAGACCAAGTCTGTTGCTGATTTGGAATGGTAATTTTTTTTATAAAATTACGAGTTTCATGTAAACTTGATAAATTCTACTTGTGATAAAATCTGAAAAAAAATATTTTTATTCCTGCTGCAATTAAAATTAAAATTGAATAATTGTTTGTATATTATCAAAATTTGACAAAACAATATCTACAAAATGTTGAGATTAATATTTCATAATGAAATATGAACATTATCCAACAAAATACTACACAAATTAAGATGGCAACATAAATTAATTTACATATATATCTACAATGTAAATCTCACACCCTTACCCAATTGTGTCACCGATACAAGATAGACACTATACAATTTGAGTGCGTGTCCCATCCAAATCCTGAAAATGAAAAAGGAATAACTTGAACAATATTCGAATTGCAATATAAATATTCAAACACAAATAAAAAAAATCAAAAAATTAAGCCTTGCTCATCGACCTCGTACATAAAAGATCGTCCACAGTGACACACACAAAAAATTTCCAACTCAAAAGGGAATGAAAGAACTTCCATACATGACATTCCATGCATTTTTTTCAATTTCTTTCATTTTGTACATTCATTCATATATATATCTATAAGAAGTTAAAAACATAGAAGAAGACATCATGCAGCCCACAAATGAACCATTCTAAAAACATTTAGAATTCAATATTTTCATCCATCAACTAACATGCATTTAGACACGTAATGGTTAAATAAAAACATTTTACCTCCTATTAAAGCAAATGAGTAGGAAGAAATTAGATCAAAGTTTGAACATAGACAACAACAACAACAACAACAGAAAAATCAAGCCAAGTTAATTTATATTATGTATATAAAAGCATGAGAGCAAATCTCAAAATATGTTTATAGGTTATGTGTTGGGTTGCATGGAGACACTCAATTTGTTAATAAAAGGGTTGCTAAGTGACTTATTGACCATAAAAGACATTACTTAATCAACCAACTAATCACAAACAAATGACGGAGATCATGTACTTAGAAAACATGGCGTACTACGGTGTCTTAGAAGGCACCGTTGAGTTACCCCATAATACTAAATAAATATTTTTTTTTTTCATAAGAGACGTCCAACTTTTTTAATTCAATGAATCACATATAATACTAAATAAATATTCAAAATAGGGAATGGACTTTTAAATATAATCCTAAGTAAATTGTGAAAAGTCCTCTTTTATAACACTAGTGCCTACAAGAAACTTGTCTTAAACACTATATATTTGGTAGATAATCTTATATTGTTATGTTTCTTAAGAAGTGTCCCCTTACTCCAACAAACATTGAATCACATGCCAAGTATTTTCTCATTTTTTCAACAGAATCAGAGAGACTTATTAACATGTTATATATGGGCATTGACGATACCAAATATATGGATATATATGTGTACGTGGAGTGTTCACTCGATATTCTAAGTTAAGTATCACTATAATGCAAATATTAAACTATGTATGTCATGCACATTTATTTAAGGTACGTACAATAGTTTATAGCAAACATAACAAACTAAGCTTACGATATTAAACTATAATGCCAATATTAAACTATGTATATCATGCACATACCAAAGGATTCTCTGAAACTTGCAACCCAATTGGTGAGGTAAGTTTACCTCCTTATGCAACACCCATATCAAACGTGACCATTGCACATACCAGCAAAATGAAGTAATCACATCGACTACATTAGAAGGGAAAAAATGTTTAGATATACATTACTCGAGAATAAAAGTTTACCATTGAACAAGATAGGACATCCAGTCACTCTTTCCGTGGTGGTGGTCGCGGAGGCGGCATAAGTTGCTCCATAAACTCATCATGATCATCCAAAAGATGACGTTGATCCTCAGACATCCTTCTATGTGGAGAGATCAAATGCCAATATCGGTGATCATGCGGGTGCCCAGATTGAGAAGGTGTTATCTCAGTCGTTAAATGCCCAAGGTGGTCGTCACTCTGAGGACCAGAACGCTCTGTTCCTGGTGATGGTGGAGTCCGCGGTGTCGGAGGCACATGGGGCCTAATGCCAAGGTGTTGCATCAACAATCCCTCCATACGTGCTAACCGGCCTTGCATCTCTCGAGTTTCTTCCAAGCGTTCCATCTTGTCCCTCTGCATTTGTTCTTGTCTTTCCATTCGCTCCTTCAGCAATGTTTCTTGCAACCTTTGGTGGTCCCGCTGGAGCTCTTCCAACTTATGCAGTCCGTACGCCGGTCCTCGAGATGAGCTTGCTCCCCCTGAAGATATGTTGCGATGATAACCTTGGGACCCTAAGCCGTATACACGTCCCTTCACCTCTTGCACCACCTCAAGATAAACGGCATCCTCATCAATCGATGTGTCGAGGGTCTGGGTGGACATCTCCTCCAATCTCTGAGTTAATTCAGCCTGCATTAAAAAGTATGAAATTATAGTTAACTCTACTAGTTTCTTTTAAATTGATGGGCTACATGTGCTGTCTCGAACTAGTTACATATATGCAATTCATATTACTTATATCAATCTTCGCGGATCTCTGATCTATGAATGATTGTCCGTCATGGCGATGGGTGTGGAGGTGTCGAAACATCTCCTTCCATGTTGGACGGCGTTGAAGCTTCTTCTCCTACAACATTGTTACAGGATTAATAGTTTTTATCTCGATTCATGCGAAAACTCATTATTTCTGTATATATACGTACCAACATATCACCATGTTGTCTAGCGGATATACTTCCAGCGCTATGCAACGAAATACCAGTGCCCGGCCCTCCCACCTCGGACTTTCTATTGTTGCTCATCTACTCGGATTTTTTCTTGAATGCTTCATCTGTTGCTCGCATTCGCTAGTAATGGTCGAACACCTCTTCTGTTAAGTAAACAGGTGCTATTCTTTTCTTCGCGAAGAGATATATATTGCCCGTGTACCGGATGGCTGCCCTCCAACACCAAGCATCATATATCGCAAAAGACATTGGCAAGTCCCAAGTGAAGAACACCTACACATGAAGAAGTATTATGAAAAAAATCATCATTTCTATGTTCATATACTTGTTCCACCGCTATTGACGACGAAAAGGTTGATGTTAAGTTACTGACCTTCCAACGCAGCCAGTATATATCTCGTTGGGCTTGTGGGACATATTCCCATTTCCATCCTTCTTTCAAATATCCGCTCTTAAAAACTAAACTCATTTTCTTTGCCGCCACGGAAGAAGGGTGTAACCTACCATTTCGTCATTTAAGTTAGTATAGGAAAAATTCATCTATTTCTATATATTGGACGTAGATGTTTTATCAAGAGTAACGTACAAGCCATGCTCAGCAATGAGATAAGTGAGAGGGTTTTCGACATCCGCAGGGGCTGTCGGAGGTCTGAAAAAATCAGTGATCTCCTCAAGCGGTTGTGGTATCGATGACCGCAACCTGCTACTGGATGACCTCGCGAATGAATGCCGATGTGGTGCTGGGGGCCGACGAGAAATAGAATTGTGTTCGTCGCCCACTCCAGGAGAATGTGCGGGATGACCTGAAGGTGATGGTGTGGCGTGATGTGATGAAGACGGCCTGATACCATGGTCATGTGGGTATACATCTGCTGGAGGTGATGGTGTAGAGTGATGTGATGAGGATGGAATGAAACCAAGCTAAGGTGGGAGGGTATGAACCGGAGGTGATGGTGTGCCATGTTGATATGGATATGGATGACTGAGAGGCGATGAGGAGGTATAATGTGATGACGACGGTCCGGGGCATAAGTCGGGCATGGATGAGTCACGTGTGACCATCCGCGAGTATAATGTAACGAGTAACGACCATCCGGATGGGTAGGTGTAGCATGGTGCGACAGGGTGTCTCGTCCAGTGGTGCTAGTCTCCTCTTGATGTCTATTGATGTCCTCCACGTCCTCATCCTCTGGATTACCACGCCCCCTACGTCTCGCCATATAAAATGGTATATATATCTATTGCATAAACAAATAATTTAGTTGATTCATAATTTAAACATATATAGAGATACAATTCATATATCGTGAAAATCATATTTCAAGCAAGTTGATAGATATATTGGAGTAAAGACTCACACCAATCACTCAAACTCATTTTCGGAACCAATGTCTGATGACGATGTGAACTCATATTCTTCATCGTCCGCATTAGTCTCAAATTCATCGTTGTCAGACATAATTTCACTTGTCGGACCAACAGTTGCCGATGCAAACTGATCTACATCTACTTCCACGATGTCCATATTCTCATTTTGATCCGCTTGAAATGCATTATCCGAGATTGCCATTTCTGAAGTAATTACATTGCTTTCATCTATGAACTTTGGTTGAAGCTTGCATATAGCTAACCAATCACTTCGTAACCTTCTTCCGATGGAAGGGTAAGGAAGATAATAAACTTGATGTGCTTGCATTGCCAATATAAAAGGCTCGTACCTATTGAACCGACGGTTTTTATGAACTTCTACCAACCCCAATTTACGAAGAAGACGTGTACCATTTTGAGTAGGATCAAACCAATCACACTTAAATAGCATTGTTCGAAGCGACCCATCATGGTAATCAATTTGAATTACGTCTCGGAGTACACCGTAATAATAAGTATCGTTCCCACCTTTGACGCATACACCACTGTTTTTGGTTGTTTTGTTCGTACCGCATAAAAGTGTGTCAAACTTATATCCATTAATGAGATATCCATGATAACTCCTACATGAACGCATTGGTCCTTGAGAAATTTGACGAATCACCTCTGGCACATCGTTTTGTTCAGCCTAGTAGATGCAAATTTACAATATTATAATCAACCATGAAAGGTAGAGGGACGTATGCATATTAAACAATTACGTACATATTGCAAGAACCAGCCCGCAAATTGTTGCTCAAGTTTGATCTCAATAGCTTCATCGGTGATGTTCCATTCTTGAAAACGAACGATTGACTTGAAAATGCTACGACAAATGATACGAGATTATACACTGCATATAAAAAATGTCAATCTAAAATGACACTGATTTTTAATACCTTATGAACGGGACTACTTCAGGACAATTTAGTAACACGTATTGATGAGCTGCAACATACTCCTCCGACGTGAGGTATCGTTTCCTTGCTTTGCCCAGCGCTCGCCCCGGATGAAGGAAAATCGAGAATGCACCATTGTTAGCAACATTCGGCCCTACTACACCAGCATCATTTTGTTGGATTCTTTCGTGCACAGTACTAATATGATCCTCGAAGAAGAAGGAACAGAAAGAGGTTTATTCCTAAACTAAGTAAGCATTACATATCGACCCTTCAACTTTCGCCTTGTTTCTAACATTGTTTTTCAAGTGCTTGAGATACCTATATGATGAGAAGAAACATTGGGACATTATGTTCATCAAAATAGGTAGCAATAACCAATATAACCTAGCTAAGATGTTACGTATTTTATACAGTAAATGTAGATTGTTCGAAAAATTTACCGTTCGAATGGATACATCCACCGGAATTGTACTGGTCCGGCGAGATGTGCCTCGTATGCCAAGTGTACGGGGAGATGCTCCATTGAGTCAAAAAAACTCGGCGGGAAAATTTGCTCCAACTTGCATAATAATTTGGGAATGTTAGAGTGCAACAGCTTGATTTGCGCCATATTAAGGTTCCTAGCAGTCAAGTCTCGAAAAAATAAACTTAACTCGCTAATTGCAATCCACACATTTTCCTCTAGTAGCTCACGAAAGGCAATAGGAATCAACCTCTACATGAACACATGGCAGTCATGACTTTTCATGCCAAACATCCTCAATTTGTGCGAGTCGACACCTCGACTAATATTTGAAGCATACCCATCAGGGAAGCGTAACTGTCTAACCCAATCACACAATACTTCTTTCTTACGTTTATCGAGTGTATAAGACGCTCTAGGATAAGAACTTGACGCAGGGTCACATTCGAGGAAAGGTCGGTTACAAATATCTTTTACATCTAGTCTCGACTTGGCATTGTCCTTACTCTTCCCAGGGACACTCATAATTGTATTAAAAATGTTGTCGAAAACATTTTTTTCAATGTGCATGACATCCAAATTGTGTCTAATGAGATTCGTCTTCCAATATGGTAAGTCCCAAAATATGCTTCGTTTCCTCCACCCTGAATACTTGGCAATCTCTTTGTTCACATGAACAACTTCGATTTCAGTTACTTTCATAACTCCCAAAGCTTCAATTTCAGCCAGAATTTGTTCCCCCGATTTTAATTTCGGTGGTCCTTTTCGACAAGTTGTATCGCGTTTGAAATCGTTCTTATCACTTCTTAAGGTGGACCTACGCAACAGGAACCGACGATGACAATCAAACTAAGAGGTTTTTCCGCCATGTTTTAATTGGAATGCATCTGTGTCATTCATACAATAAGGACAAGCTCTATTTCCATATGTGCTCCAACCAGACAACATACCATATGCAGGGTAGTCGCTAACAGTCCACATTAGTGCAGCTCGGAGTTTGAAGTTGGTGTTGGTGGAAATGCCGTAGGTAAGTACCCCATCATGCCACAAATCTTGCAACTCTTTTATCAAAGGTTGTAGGAAGACGTCAATCTGATTTGAAGGATTCGTCGGCCCCGGTACGATGACATTTAAAAACATGAATTCCTTCTTCATGCACATTGAGGGGGGTAGGTTGTAAGGAGTGAGAATTACAGGCCACGATGAGTATTGTTTTCCAGACTGGCCAAATGGTTGGAAACCATCCGTACACAAACCTAAACGAACATCACGAATCTCTGCATTGAATTCGATGTGCACATCATTGAAATGTTTCCATGCAGTAGAATCAGAACAATATTGCATGACGATGCCATCTGAAACGTGTTCCCCATGCCAACGCATATGCCTCACAGTCGCTTCAGACGCGAATAAGCGTTGTAATCGAGGTGCTAGGGGGAAGTAATACATTTTTTTCCGAGCCCGCGGCACGCCACTCCGTCCATCACTTCTAGTTTGTTCATATCTTGACTCACTGCAAAACTTACACGTCGTCAACTCTGAATCATTGCCCCAGTAAATCATGCACATGGACTTGCAATAATCAATTTGCTGGACTGGTAGCCCCATTCCTTGCATTAGTCGTTTCGTGTCGTAAAAGATATCGACTAAACAATTGTTACTCGGCAATGCATTTTTACAAAATTGAAGAATTTCATCGAATGCCTTTTCTGAAATATGATGTTCTGCTTTGATTTTTAAGAGTCTCGCGACTGCAGACAATTTCGTCGTCTTCTCGCAACCCTGCCATAGCGGCTGACTTGCTACATCCAACATATCATACAAATTTTCCGCTCCAGGAGTTGGTCGTTCCGCATGGCTCCAATTAAAACTCGGACCAGCCAAGTCGTGCACCATCTCATGGTACGATGTACAATAATTGACCGTTTGTGTTCCTTCATGGTCATCAATTCTCATCGTATTGCTAGGTTCGTCAGACATATTTCGAGTGTACATATTATCTTCTTCCCCGTGTTCCGACCAACGGTGATATCCCGAAACAAAGCCGCGACGAAGAATATGATGTTCTACGGTGTCAACATCATAGTATGAACAATTACGACACTTCGTATGGTTGCATGGACACCGAATTTTTCCCTCAGTTGCGAATGTCATGCAGTGCGTCTTCACGTATGTGATGAACTCGTTCATGCCGTTGATGAACTCTCGTCGAGTGAAGCCATTTTCAATACGACTATACATCCATTCTCGATTAGTAGATATCTCGATCCTTTGTTTTTTCAACCGATCATTGGAAAAAATCTTATCAACTCTTAAATAAATTTAACATATATAAATCGTACAAAATAACTATTTATTCAGAAAATAATCCAATTAATATTCTATAAATTGGAATATAAATAACCTTGAGATTTTAATATAGATACATACCTATAAATTCTATAAACTGAATAAGAATTGGAAGTTCTTAATTTATTCAATTTATATTAAACTATTTTATTTACACAAGTCATAGTTCACAAGTGATACCTCTGCAATCTCTTTTCTTCAACTATGATAACTAAGTCTCTTCTATAACCTCTAACTACCTTCAAGAATCATGTAAATTTCATACTTACATTCAAGATTCAATTTGCATATTCTTATTCCTGCGTATATACTTATAAAATTTTAAATACCACAACATATAAGATAACTTAAATATGCACGTTACGAGGAAATAAAAATTTGTTAGAGCAAAACATAAAAAGATACAAAGGCACAAAATGAACAAGTCAAAAACATACAAATCCACAAAATGAACAAGTTAACAACATAGCCTCACTCCCAATTATAAAAGCTTAAATACAAACTAAATATATTTAAATGTGTTGCTCCCTCATTAGGATACATTTTACATTCAAGTTGCTAAATTTTAACTCGATTAGTTTGGTGATGTGCGTGATTAATGTGAATTATATAAACTATATAAGATAACTTAAATATGCACGTTACAAGGAAATAAAAATTTAATAGAGCAAAACACAAAAACATACAAAGGCACAAAATGAACAAGTTAAAAACATGCATTACGGACATCATTTACACTTGCACACAAAATAAAACGGGCCTTATTAGTATGACACATGCTTGTTTAAAACCTTACTTTAGTCAACGTTTTTGTTGATCTGTTGATGTATAGCAACAGATTGTTCAGTTGTTTATTTGTTATTCTTTAGCGACAGATTGTTCTGACGTTAATTTGTTGTTGTTCAGCAACAAGAAATTGAGTTGTTAATTTGTTGTAGTCGCTAGATATATAAATTTCGGAAGTCATATAAAATCATAAATCAACAAAAATATCAAAATAGATTTTCAAGAAAATGCAAACCACAAATGATACCCGAAACTCAGTCAAGGAGAAGCCAAAGGCGACCAGCGGCTGCGGAGGAGACGGCGCGGATTCGATCTGCGGCGGCGGCGCGAGGTGTCCGATGAAAGCAGCGCATGATGGCGAGAAGTGGCGAGACGCTCGCCGCGGCGCGGGCTCGACCGAGCAAGATGGCGCGCGCGCGTCATTGGCCGGCCGAAAGCGAAGGCGAAGCGAAGCGGGCGCGCAGGCGGAGCTGGGCTCACACCGGCAGCGTAGGGCGCGAGGGAGGAGCACGGCGGGGGGCGTGCAAGGGCGGGCGCGCAGGCGCGCAGCAGCGTTCTTGGCCGCCAGCGGTCGCCGGCGAGCAGCGAAGCGAGAGGGCGGGATGCGCGAGGGCGGGCGGGCTCACACCGGCCGCGCATGCAGGCCCCAGGAAGCGTGGCGTGTGTGGCGGGCGCGCAACGCGCGTCGGCCCAGCGCGCAGCAAGGCTGGCTGGCGAAGCGGCGGCGGCGGGCGCGCGCGCGAGGGTGGCGCTCGCGCGAGGACAGCGCCGCTCAAGTAGGGGGCGCGGCTCGAAGCAAAGGCCGCGCGACAGTGCGGCGCGATGACGGCCGCGAAGGTGGTGGCGGCGGGTCTTCGGTGACGGTGTGGCCGAGTTGTTGTTGTTAAGTTTGGAGGAGAAATGGGTTTGGAGGGAGGAGGAGGAGAGAAAAGGGTTTGTTAAAACCATTTAGAAATTAGTGACAAATCAACAATGATTAGTCTCATTCTTTGAGTTGTTGTTGCTAGTTTGTTGCTTGATTTGCCTACGTGGCATTTGTTGCTATTTTGTTGTTGTTCAGCAACATATCAAAATCTATTGCTGATTTTTCTACGTGGCATTTGTTGCTATTTTGTTGCTGTTCAACAACATATCAAAATCTGTTGTTTATTTGCCTACGCGGACACAGTCTGTTGCTGATTTGTCGCTAAACAGCGACAAATCTGCGACAAACTGTATGTATATAATTAGAGATGACTTGCATATATAATGCATTTGACTTGCATTTCAATTAAAAAAAAGACAAACTTAATTAAATGGATATTAGCTTCATTTAAAAATTAATTGATTGGATATAAAATAATTATATATTCACAAAAACCTTATAGATTTCACGACTTAATCAAAATTATAATTGTTCATCATCATTAAATCAAATTTATGAAAAAATCTAAATTACCAAATGTATACACATTATTTTTTTCCCCAAATTATATATTTTTTATTTAAATGGTTCAAATAAATTACAACGATAATATTTAAGGGAAAGTATATGACTATCACAAGGGAAATTAAGTTACGACTGCAATTCCCACCATGAATTGAGTTGCTAAAACAAATTACTTTTGCCCTTTCGTCACAAATACATCATTGTAGTTTGTAAATGTTGACTAAAAATAAAATTTGCTTTTAATCTTCTTCATAGTTCAATGCATGTTTACTCTAAATAAACAACAATAAAAAAATGTCTACGCCCATCCCCGTACGTCCATTGACACTAGATAAAATATAATGTCTAATTGACATATTGATTCGATCACTGAACAATCATGAACATCACATACTTTCTTGTGTAACTCGCATATCATGAGTTAACATTAGATCTTAATTAACCATTTTAAGTCTTTGTTAATCAATTAACTAATCCCACCCATTATATATCGAAGTCAAATTTTATGGCGTTCCTATATAATTAAAGTGTTCATGTATAAACCAGATATATCTTTTAATTAAAAATGGGGTTTAATTTCCTAAACTACATTCAAAGTAATTTTTTTTGGCTCTATCCTATGACAAAATTGAAATTAGGGGCACATTAGGAAATTAAGCAATTTTGCCATTAATATTGAATAGATAGATAGATATAGTATACATATATATATATATATATATATATATATATATGGATATAGATCTTGAAAAATAAAATGTTTGGGTTCAAAAAAATTTTAAACGTGGTTTTTATTTTTTTTATGTAAAGGTGCATGTTGTTTTCAAGTAAAAATAGAATCTTTGATTTTACGAAACCGCCTATTTATTAATGGTTCTGCACTTAATGGAAACTGTTAATTAATCAATTCGCAAGTTTTTTCAAAGTTCAATTTGCAACAAAAAAACACCAATAGAAAAGGAATTTTTTTTAAATTACTACATTACCTTAGAATTAAACAATTTGGATTGGTTACTTAAGAGCACCATTGGATTTTTTTATCCAAATAGGAGAGCCCCTGGTTTGGAAAAAACCATTTCAAATTTAGTGACATATCTGCAACAGATTAGTCTGTTGCTGATTTTGTTGTTGCTAATTTGTCGCTAATTAGTGACAGATCAGCAACATATTATTCTGTTTTGAAAAGTTATTCTTGATCTATTCTTGATCAATGACAGAAATAAATGAATATGTCGCTGATTAGCAACAGATCAGCAGCAAAATATGTCTATCATTGATCTGTAGCAGATCTGTCACAGATTTAGCTACAGATCAGCTACAAACTAGGTTTTGTAGCTGATCTGTCACAGATCTGTCACAAAATGGACGGAAAATTAATTGCGGGAAAAATCAGCGACAGATCAGTGAAAAAATACAATTCGTCGCGATTTTTGTCACAAATCTGTCACTAATTTGTTGCTTTTTGGTCAACCGAGTCAAACGCTCTTTCTGATGCAAAATTATTGCTAATTTGTTGTTGTTTAGCAACAAATTCAATCTGTTGCAATATTTTGATGCAATTTCACATTTTTCTTGTAGTGTATGGAAATAGTACCCGAATATAGAGTTTTGAAACATAAGATCTAAGATATTCGATGATCCATCCTCATCCTTAGTTAGTAGAGAGCCACCTGCTGCAGTATCTACTAATGTTCTCGTATTGTGGTTCATCTCATAGAAAAATATGGAGTTGAGCCCATTTCACATATCAGTTCCCGGACATCTCCTTAGCATCTCTTTGAGTCTTGCCTCGTCAAGAGACTCGACATCTTCTTGTTTGAATTGATTTATTTCTAGTTTCCTTTCATTGAACTTTACTGGGGAAAGAACTTATCTAGAAATATTTCATTGATTTCCGCTCAAGAGTTCATACTCCCTGCATTCAGTCCTTACAACCAGGATTTGGCTTTTTCATCCAATGAAAATGTAAAACGTATCATCCCTATCACCTCCTTTGTAACTTTGATAATGTGCACAGTGTCGCACTTCTCCAAAAAACTATATATATGCAACTGGATCTTTATTAGCTAGCCCATTGAACAAGCCATTTTGCTCCATTTTGATAAGAGGCGATCTCATTTCGAACTCAGTGGTGTTGGTTGAAAGCCTCATCAATCTGTTGTAAGTCTCTTGAACTTTTGGCTAGAAGTAGTAAGGAAGGCATCTCTATCCTCGCACTATGTCCTGCACTACCAGATCACCTTCGAGTTGGTTATTCCCTTGGCCCTGTTGTTGGTTTCTTGCTTGATCCTAAGCCATCTTGATTCCTTTATTGTTTCAGTTAATCTCAGGGTTGAAGGCACTAAGTCATTCTCTTATTTGCTACTTATGCACTAGTTTTCCCTGAAAAAACACAAGATAGAGTGTAGAAAGTCAAACTTGAAACTTAAGCCTTTTATTTTTTTTATGAACTTGAAAGTAAAGTGTTTAAAATAAAACTTAGAAACTTTTCAAACTAGCTAAGTAAGTCTAAGTGGCTACCTATCCCGACAACAACGCCATAATCTTGATTCAAGTGTCGCAAGTATAACAGCTTGCTTGTAGTAATAGTGTAACCAACTTATGTTGACTACGAATATCAACATCAGGGAAAGGGGTATACACTCATTACGTACTAAGCTATAATTACTTTATTGCTAAGGAAATCCTTTTAATTGGTTTTATAATTAAACTAAACTAATATATACTAACAAATCAATGTAAATCACTTTAAACTCTTATATTTAAACATCTTAGTTCATAACTTCACCTAGGTAATGAAATACTATGTTTTTCAACTCACTTTATCATCTTGATTATGTGTATGCAATGCCTAATTATAATAGACATATTTCATTAAAATCTACTTTAACCCACTATCGTGATGGAAAAGATTCTAATATGAAAATTAGAACTCCACCTATCAGTGTGAATAATATAAGCTCCACATCGCTTTAATGTTCCAAATCTTTATATTTATAACTATTTGAGTTTACTATTCGTGTATGCCTAATCAACAAATATCACTTGACGTTGTGTATTTTACAGTTGTACCATCCATATTCGGCTAAAAAACTTTAATGGCCATGATAACTTCTAAAATCTAACATCAACAAGCACGTGATCAAGATGTTCATAGCATTACGCTCAGAATCATTACAAATTCTAACCATTCCACTCATTTATATTTATATTCTACTCATGTTCATAGGATATAATTCATACCATATGATCCATTTATTCCTAAGATTAATAGACTACTCACATTTCATTGAAACAAACATGCACATATTGGTATTCATTGAAATCAGATATATAAAAGAAATACTTCAATTAAACCAATAAACACAAAACTTAAATAACCACACGTGAGTCTTCAATGTCTTCTCTCCGCAATCATCTTAATAAGGCTGATGAAGGGTAGAAAATCAGGAGTAAAAAAGGGATATGCATGAGGAGGGATTCGATCCTTAACTACCAAGGTCATTGAGGAGTCCTTACCATCTAGGCTACTTGTCCATTTGTGATGAAAAGAAAAGCTACTAAAGAATAAAATGGGAGTTGAGGGAATCTAACCCAAGCCTATCTACGCCAACATACAGGAGCCTAATCAACTGAGCTACTAGTCTGACTTTGAAGGGAAATGGGAGATTTTATTGATATATCAATAAAATTGGATAAATCAAATAAAAAATAATTTACACAAAGTTTGTAACTATCAAGATATAGAGTATCTAGCTATTCTAGCCTATCTAAACTACATAAAAGGCTACGATGAAAATTAAGAAAATGATAAAAATAAGACCGTAAGCCTCACACACACACACACACACACACACACACACTTCTTTTTATTTATTTTTTTAGTTTTAATGGAGTTTTTCATAGTTATTGTTAGCTAATTCATTTTCTAGACCAAGGATCACTACACTATAGTTGTAATGGCCTGTTCGCTTCACTTTTTAGGGAGTCCTAAGATCATGGATTAGTTTGCGATGGGACTAACACATGAGTTTATATGTATTAGTCCCATTTGTGTATCTTGTTCGATCGGGAGTTTTAAGGCTGGGAGTAAATGTGGTTGTAATGGTACAATTACCAAAGTACCCTTTCATATAAGATATATAACCTTGGCATCCCTAATTCATTTCCTTTTTCCTTCACATCGCAATCTCACGATCTCTCTGCTCTGATACACAAACAATAGAACACCATCTTCTTCATCAAAAAAAAATTTGTCTCTGTAACACAGTCTTATTTCACCATCAATTAAAAGTAAAAACACTTAATTGGTGATGGATATGAAGGAAAATAAGGGAAAAACAGGTGAAATTTCTTCAAAATTATGGAACGACATGACACAACTGAAGAAGAATACCAGTGAACAAAGCTTACCTTCTCGCTTGTCTAGCCGATTATGCCTTCCCTCTACGATTGACGCTCGGTTGTTGGGATTACGGTTGATCGATTCTTTGTTGCAGCGTTGGCCTTCCCTCAACGATCGACGCCTCTGTGTTCGATCCCTTCCTTTGATTTTGGGTTGATCGGTTGTTGTCATTGTTCTTCTTAAGCGGCAATGATGATTAGGGTTGATCGACTAGGCCATGAGGAGCGGCAGTTGTGATGGTGTGTAAAGATGAGGGGTAAATTGGTAATCTGTAATAACCAACCACTTGGGATTAGTTATTCCCACCAAAATTGGTGGTTTCGTTTAGTCCCCTCTCCTGTCCATTAGCTAATCCCGTGGCCTAGTTAATCCGCTAAGCGAACACCATCTTATCCAGTCCAATGGGGTTAATCCACCCTAAAACTGCGAAGCGAACAGGCCATAAGTCTTTTATGAGATATTTATTTTAATAGTTCTTTCATTGTTATTCAATACACATCAATCACTGATTTAACAAGTTTTTTTCGCATTACAACTAATGAAGATTGATATTGTATGCATAGTGCGCAATATGTTTTGTGATATTTTGATTCGGATTCTATGTCTATAATTATTAATAACAATTATAGAAGTAATAACTAAGATTAATTAATAGGATTTTTTTTCGAGTGGATGTTGTAGGTGATTGTGTTCTAAGTTGTTTATTATGCGGCTTTGGTTAATATTGGCTTTAGATTAGACATGATTTTCACTGAGTTTTAATGTTATCGTATTTCTAGGTTTTTGCGATAAGAATGTGGCTTTTCCATTGAATTTAGGAAAATCGGTGACTAGTTAAAGGCTATCAACGTATTATTGAATTGTTTGAACTCATCTTTCACGATCGAAGATTAATTGACTAAAACATAGTTAGCATTTACCTTTGATCTAGGTTTTCATTATTCACATTGCATTCTTTAATTATTATCCTTGTGTTTACTTAATCATTTATTGCTTTCTAAATAATATAGTTAATTAGTAATTACTAAAACGTGACAAAAAACCTTTTTAAAGCTAAAGAAAGTTACACAATCCCTGGGGAGACGATCCCACTTACCGCTACTACAAATTTAAAGTTTAATAAATTAGTTTGGTATTAATATTGGATGCTCAAAACGTGTCATGTACATAGTATATATATCAAAAACATAACACGTATATAAGCCCTATTGCTACCCGACTCAAGTTTGCTTCCCAACTAGGATTCTAAGTGATGGCCTTGCATGTGCACGAAGCACAAGATACCAACTAGGTATATATAAAATGTCTATACACTTTAGAGATTTTCTTGATTACAAAGTTCATAATTACATTGGAAAAAACTCTTCTGACTTAAAAAAAATGTCTCATTGATGAAAAAAATATTTAATGCTTAAAAATGTGCGGGTGTGTGTGTGCATATATATTATATATGTCAATCTATTTTTATTCCATAGTAGAGATATCGATCGATCAAGCCAAACCATACTTTTTGTTCCAAAAAAAATTTTGTTAATTATTATTTTTTCATAAAACATATAATTTATTTAAGTTTTAATTTCGCATTAACTAATACCCACTATGTATTATTTTTCATTTAACATATAATTTTTAAAAATTTTCTACAACACGCAATTAGCAGTCACTATACATCAATTACAATGCATGCGCATCAGTCATGTCATCTCATATTTAACCTTTTTTACAACACACATTGAATGGTCATCATACCACGTGTTACACATCATGCGCATCAATCATGTCATCTAATTCTTAACTTTTTTCGCAGCACACATTAAACAATTAGCGTACCACATGTTACACGAAATTCACATCAGACATGTCATCTTAAATTTATTGTTTTTACAATGCACATTTAACAATCATTGTACCATATGCTACACTACATTTGCATAATGCATGTTATCTAATATTGAATGGTTTTAAGACACACATTTAACTAATATCTTACCACGTGTTACACAACGCTCATGTTAAACATGTCATCTAATATTGTCTATTTGTATGACAAACATTTAACAACCACTATAGCATGTGTAACATGACATTTGCAACATGAATGTTATCTAATATAGAAAGTCTTTTACGACACCCATATAATAGCTAATATATCATGTGTTATATAGCATTGGCACTACGCATGTCATCGACTATTTAAAGTTTTTTACACCACACATTCGACCGTCATTAAACTATGAGTCATACAACAATCGTTTCATAAAAATTGTAATAAATATTTGTTTACGACCAAAGACGACAATGACAACAAATAATTTTAATTGTCATTTAAAATTATATTTAACAACTTACATAACTGCTTGTCGTCTTGCATAAGTGGTCATAGGTCAGATTTCTTGTAGTGGGACTCAATTCCTATTAAATGAAGTCTCGAGTTCAATTGTCAAAGATGAGAAATGCTAAGTAATTGTGAGAGTCAGCCCTGTCGTATAAATTCCAACAATTGCGAGCATGAATTTGTTGGTGTAGTTCATGATAGATAGAATGCGTGACTAATTGATTTTAACCTTTTTTAATAATTAATATTGATCTTAATCCTACGAGGAAAGCATATATCTATTAATTAATATCTACAAGTTTATGGTAATTAGTTATTCATTAAAATATGTTTAATCAATAAATTTAAATAATTAAGAAAGGTTTATTGTGAAGCGCTTGAATTTTTATTTTATTTTTCGATTTAGCGACAACATTAGGATGACGTAACACATGTCTTAGCATTAGGTGTGTCATCTAATATTTATAGTTTATTTTTAAGATGAACATTTAATAGCCATTATACCACGTGTCATGCGACATTTGCATTAGTCATGTCATTTGATATTGAAAGTCATATATGATACATATTTAACAGCCCTCGTACCACATATTATGCGGCATTCACATTAGGATTTTCATCAAAATATTAGAATTTTTTTACAATATACATTTAATAGCCATAATATCATACGTTACATGACATTCACATCAGGCATATAATTTTAGATTATAAGTATTTTACAACACATATTTAACAACCATTATATCATGCATTACACAAAACTTGCATCACGCATGTAATCAAATATTGGAAGTTATTTACAACATACATTTAACAATCATTATATCATGTGTTCCATGACATTCGCATAAGGCATGTCGTATAACATAAAAGGTTTTTACAACATACATCTAAGAGCTATCATACCATGCATTACATGACTTCTGTATTCGGTACTCTATCTAATATTGAAAGATTTTGACGACACATGTTTAATAGCCTTTATACCATGTGTAACACGACATTCGCATTGGGCATGTCATCGAATAATAAAAGTCTTTTACAACATACATTCGCTAGCTATTATGACATTCATATAAGGCATGTCGTCTAAATTGAAAGTTGGTCATGGCACACATTTAAAAGACTTAAAACCTTATGTGACACAATATTTGCATTACACTTGTCATCGAATTTCAAAATTCTTTTATGACACATATTCATAAGCTATTATACTATGAGTTGCATAACTTTCTTTTAATAAAAGTTATAATCTATAATGTGTTATGAGCAAAGATGGTAAAGACAATCAACATTGTTATGCGTGTCATTAGAAATTGCATTATATCACTTATGCAATAGTTTGTCATCTTGCATAAGTCGTCGTAGGTCAAAATTCTTGTAGTTTGGTTTTTGGGTTTCCACATCTGATGTTTACATGTTTAAGTTTTATTCTCTTTTCTTTAAACTATTCCCTTGGTTCCATCGAACCTTGCTGTGATATCAAATTATGGCGGCCTAAAATCCGAGGCCGCTGTGGTACTCGCCATGTTCCATCACACGACGCTAAGCCTCGCCATGTAGTGGACTGCTTACATATGATGCCCCATGACTTAACTGGTTGTTTACACGTTTTCCATTAAACCCTTGCTTAGCTAATTAATCTTCATTTAAGTATTAGTGATTTAATTAGCCAGTTAATCAATTTATCAAGTTATATTACAATTTTACAGCAAAAGTCTTTAAGTGAATAGATTATGCAATATTTAATAATCCTAAATAGTGGAAAACCAGGCAAAATGATACCATGTATAAAACAAAGGCGAAACAAGTATACAAAAAAAGATCCATATATATGTATTCAGTGTTTTATAGTACCTAAAACCCATTTAAAAATATAAATATATACATATTATAGTCAAACACGAGCTGGCATCACTATCTCATAGGTAATCACCCAATACCTCCTTATTGCCCTTGCTCGTCGAAGGATCTGCATTCGGTCACTTAACAAATACAGTGATGAGTCCAGTCAGTAAAACTCCAGAAGAAGTCTATAGAATATTCATGAAATAAAACTAATAATCTACAAGACATGCAAATATGACCTCTAGCAATAGTAAGTCATACTCCCATAAATGTAAGCGACATACGGCAAGCAAAAATAGTAACGATTAGTAAAACAAAAATACTAAATAAATAGGGTTGAAAATAAAACATCAATAAATAAACAACCGAATAAACACAAGAAAACCTTGACTTAAACTAGCCAATAATCAATAAAATAGGAAAAAAACCATGTATATGCTTGCAAGCTTACAATGACTAAACCCTAAGTACCATCGTTAACCCCTCCAAATGCTATTTCAAGTCAAGGGAACACCTAACACCCCTCCCGATGGTCGTACATATATTCTACTATCGTCGACAAACACAAGTAACACGTGTAAGTGATTTAGCCACAACCAATATATATATATATATATATGAAAATCAAAATTTGTGTGCAAACCCATGTGTGCCCACTAGCAGTCACACATGTAATTCGATATTGATAAAAATATGCCATGAATTTTGTGAAGCTTTCTAATGAGTTTACACACCTCAATAGGTGCTCCGACTTCCCCATACTCCTGAATCTAACCTCGCCTAGCTCCCCCATACTCGAGCTATAGTCCCTCTAGTTTCTTGAAGCTCAATTTATGTGTTTAGTATGTTTACTAGTTGATTAGAAGTTTATTAGATCAAGTTTCCCTAAAAAGCCCTTTAAATTGAATTTTCATTTGTTAGTAGCAAGCTAAAGGGCTTACCTAGTGAGTTAGGTTTGGTAGTACATTAGGTAAGTACCTAGCGTGCTACTTTCTTCATTTCGAAGAATAGTTGAGCGCCCAGATTTGATAGCGCGCTAGCCTGTCTTGATGGCATGCTATCCATGAGGGTGACAGGATCCTCAACTAGAGAATTCTGTCCCCAATACCCCAAAGGGCTATCCCAGCCTTGTCGACCCATTCTCCACTCCATGTGGACTTTAAAAACTTCATTTACAATATCAAAACAACAACAACTCGATCATTATTAACTATTAACATGCATTCATCCAATTTCCCAATTTCAACACAAAGCCCAATTTGTAGGTGTGTTTATCACAATTACAAATGAAGATCATTACAAAGGTAGAGAATCCAAGTTTGAAATTAGTTTTTGGCCACAACCCCCAAATTGAGTTCACATGATGAATTAAAGGAGATAACAATGGATAAAATGATTACCTAAGATTGAATGCCTTCAAATTGGGATTCTAAATCTCTACTTCTCTCTAAATTCTTTGTCAAAATCCAGGGTTTGCATGTGAATCTAGAGTTGGATTTGAAACCAAAACCCACAAACTTGATATTTATACTTGTTGTAATCTAGTGTACATGTGTATCTCGAGGACAATCCTAAGGCTTTCTTTCAAACTGTCTAGTTCTCCTAGTGACATAAATCGATGACACATCTTACATAGTTTCTCTAATCTATGATCATCTAGATGCATATCCAAAGTTCACATTTAATTATACTAACTATAGGTCTTATATGATTTGATCTAATTTAATTACATAGGCCCTTTCATACCTATGATTAATGTTCTTAGACATACTTATTGATAGTTTAGTGGTCCCACCAATCCCTGATATTCGACACCTGGTAACCTGCGGCTCAACACGCATATCGAGGTGCACCATATTTTACTTTATTTAATTTATTAACTTAAGCCATGGTTTAATTATGCATCACACTCTAGTTCTTAGCCTCCAGTTTAAATTGAAAACTCATATCCTTACATACTGGTCTTGCCAGACGATCCTGAGATCCATATGCTTAACCTCTCTGGTATTGAGTCTTTCCTTGTTTTGACACTTGAGATACTGATACTGCACATGCTCTATCTATCTTTTCATCGTCCCTACGGCCTCGACCATGCTATCTATCCTTTCTGTCCTCCTATCTCCATCTCTTTAGCCTAGAGCTTAATTTTAATTGTCTTTTATCAACTATAGATATATGTCGATATTCGTCAATCGATAGGTCTAATGCACTAAGGTCTTATTGTAGATCTTCTGAAGTTCTCCCTTATCCTCAGCTAAATCTTAATTGAAAATGTACTTGTTGTAGAAGACTTGTCTACACTCTGCTCCTTTGTTAGTCCTTGTACTCTACTAGATTAACATTAGTTCATTAAAGGTGGATAGGTGTGTCGTTGCACAAGTCAAAATACACTTGTATGTCGAAGTCCTCTTGAAGATACTTGGTGCACCACTCTGGAACAACTATGCTTTAGCGTAGTATACCACATCGCACGTGTCCTCTAAACGTCTAGCAAGATCTGATCATCCTTCCATCTTGAGCAAATACCGCGTGTTTGATTATCTTCAGTATATATATATATATATATACATAATATATACAATTAAACACATAACACATATATAAGCCCTATCGCTAACCAACTAAAGTTTGCTTCCCAACAAGGATTCCAAGTGAGGGTCTTGTGGTTTCCACATCTAATGCTTGTTTTTTTAAGTTATATTCTCTTTTCTTTAAACTATCCCCCAGGCTCCATCGACCCTTACTCTGATACCAAAATGTGGCGGACGTAAACTTTGAGGCCACCATACGATCCGCCATGTTGCATCACACTTGGCCAAGTCTCACCACATAGTGGCCTGCTTACATATGATGCCTTACGACTTAACTGGTTATTTACATATTTTCCATTAAACCTATCTTAGCTAATTAATCTTTATTTAAGTATTAGTGATTTAATTATCCAGTTAATCAAATTAACAAGTTATATTACAATTTTATAGCGGAAGTCTTTAAGTGAATGGATTATGCAATATTTAATAATCCTAAGTAGTGGAATACACGACAAAAGGATACCATGTATGTTACAAAGGCACAAACAAGTAAAACAAGAGATTCATATACATGTATTCAGTGTTCTGTAGTCCCCAAAACCTAACAAAAATGTAAATATATACATATTGTAGTCAAACACAAGCTGGTGTCTTTATCTCAAAGTTAATGCCCAATACCTCCTTGCCATTGCCCTTACTCGTCAAAGGGTCTGCACTCGATCACTCAATAACTATAGTGACGAGTCTAGTGAGTAATACACAAGAGAATTCTGCACAAAATTCATGACATAAAATCGATAATCTACGAGACATGCGAATATGACCTCTGGCAACAGTAAGTCATACTCCCAGGAAAGTAGGTGGCATACGACAAGCGAAAATAGTATGGTTAATAAAACAATAAAGATTAAATTCATAATATCAAAAATAAAGTATTAAAAATTAAACAATCGAATAATCACAAGAAAATCCTGAGCTAAACTAGACTATAATAGATAAAATAGGATAGGAACCACGTACATACTTGGAAGCTTACGGTGACTAAACCCCCAACAATAGTTAACAAGTGAACCCTTCCATAAGCTATTTCAAGTCAAGAGAACACCTTACATACCTCCCAATGGTCGTAGACATAATCTACTACCGTTGACACAAACACTAACACAAGTAACCCCAATTTCATAAAAATCAGTTTACAAAACATGTTTTGTAGGTGTGTTTAACTTATTCACATATAATCATCATTAAAAAGATAAAGAATCCAAGTTCGAAATTTTTTTTTGGTTACAACACCCAAATTTAGTTCACATGATGAATTGAAAGAGATAATAATGAATAAAATGATTACCTATGATTGAATGCCTTCAAATTGGGATTCTAAATCTCCACTTATCTCTGAATTCTTCTTCAAAATCCAGGATTTGCATGTAAATCAAGAGGTTGTTTTGATACCAAAACCCACTAACTTGATATTTATAGTTGTTATTGTAATCTAGTGTGCATACATATCTCGAGGACAATCCTTAGGCCTTCTTTCAAAATGTCTAGCTTTCCTAGTGACATAAATCAATGAAACATCAATCTAGGATCATCTAAATGCATATCCAAAGTCCATATTTAATTATCCTAACTGTAGGCCTTATATTATTTGGTGCAATTTAGTTACTTATGCCTATTTATACCTATGATTAGTGTTCTTAGACATACTTATTGATAATTTAGTGGTCCCACCAGTTCCTGACTACTCGACATCTAGTGCCCCGCCTTGACACGCATATCAAGGTGCACCATATTCCACTTTATTTAATTTACTAACTCATGCTATAGTTCAATTAGACATCACACTCTAGTTCTTAGCCTAGTCTAGCATCCACAGGTCACTCTTACCCTATTCTCTTGTCGACACACTTCCCAAGGTAACTCCTCGACACACCAACTCACTCGATAACAACATACACACATATGATGCAATACCATCATAATAATTTTGAACATCTCATATAAACAACCATTATCCATAAATAACATATTCCCTCAGTTCTCGTGTTCGAGTCAATCGAGTTATCTTCGTAATGCCCAAATTACAACCGTTAATCCTTGAAATTAACACTAATCCTAGTTTAATTAATTTTGGCTGTTATAGTTTGTCTGAATTTTTGTACTAGTTGTGCCTTTCCTTTCTCCTTTCGAGAGTTTCTACATCTTCCTCCTCCGGCCATTGTTTCAACTTTCTGAAAATCACAACTTCAAAAACTAAATAAACATGTAAATGATAGAAACAACATTGTCGGAAATAGTTTTGTAAAATTCAAGACTTTATTTTAAAAAGAAGAAATCTATTTGCAAAGCTAGTTTGAAAATCATTGGACATGTAAAATAAAATTGGCATTGAAGTGCTAAGTAAAAATAAACTTGAAAATCGATTTTCTAAATACTGTGAAGCATTTAAGTGACAAATTGTAAGTCTTTTCGAAAATATAACAACTTAAGTTGAAATCAAACCATAACTAAACCTCCAAACTCATTCCAAACTAGTTTTTGTAAACCATTTAAGAATATATGTAAATATAGCAAAAATATCAAAATCGTTGATTTTGTAAACCAATGATCAATGTGATCTCTATTCTTAGTCTATTGGAATCAATAAAGCCATTTGTGAAATATAATTGAATAAATTCCAACAAAATAATTTTGAAGAATATTAAAAAATTTATGAAATTCCTTGAATTAAAAATTTGTAAAAGTAAAGAGCTAGAATTGATGTAACTACCTTCTTAAGAATGAATCTCTCAAGATTGAAGCTCTTACACTCTTATAGATCGTCCCTTTCAGCTTTAAATCAAAATTTCCTAAAACCTTAGTTTGATTTAACACCCCTAAAACCGATACTTTTGGTTTGATTCAGACTAGGTTGAGGCGGGAATCACTTAAATATTATGAGTCTTAGCTTAGAATGATAGAGTCTAGGCAAGAAATTGAATTTTTGTGAAAATATGCAACAATTTGTTAGTGTTAATGGTTTAGAGTGTGTAAGGATTTAAGGTTTTGCTTTTAAAAACCAAAAATCAGACCCAATGATTCCTGTATAAGTGGAATCACTATGAGAATCAGTGGAACTCGTCTCACGGTTTTCACTGATTTTGTCTGTGATTCCCCTGTGCAGGCGAATCATTAAGAATTGCTAGACCCCAATTTTGTAGTAAGTTTTCATGTGTATGCTACCAGTTTTGCTAGCGATTCCTAGTGTTAATCCAAATCGCTGGAAATTGCTAGGCCATTTTTACTATTTTTTGCAATTTATCTTGTAATTAATGTATTCATCATTCATAATAACTCATTAAGGTAGAATTGAATAAAAATCTGAAAGTTTGAGTGTGACATGTAACTAACTAAATAGTTTTATTAATTAAGTAAATAAATAAATAAACATATAAGCAAGTAAGTAATGTGACTCACATAAAGGAAATATAAGCAAAAACAACTCGATCACTCCCCCTCAATTGAAATTACCTTGGAATTTAAATTCTAAGAATATTTCCAATAGAAGAGTCAAAATGTGAGAGAATAAAAATATACTAAACTAAACTAAACTAAATCCCTAATAAATATAAAACAAACATAAAATATGGGTTGCCTCCCATAAAACACTTTTGTTTGTCACCGTTAGCTCAACTTAACCTTTTTGGAATTAGTTTGGATCCCTAAACTTGAATTTATGATTTTTCACTCTAATGAAAATTCAGAAAGTGAGTGCTCAACCATTAATTTTCATACTAATTATTTTGTTTAAATATCCATATCAACATGAGTAGTGGCTAAAAAATATTGTTCTAATATTAAAGGAGGATCTTCATTGATAAAATGTAGCATGACCAAAAAGTCTGTGGGTACAGTGTTGTTGTCCATTTGACTGGCACATCCTGGTAAAGAGAATCGTTCATAAGCAAGTGAATTCAACTCCAATTGAATGTATAAAAAGAAATGTATGGGTATGAGATTTGTATTAGAGTTCGTATCACACTGAGCTCTATAGTACCAAGCCCATTTGGTTTTAATGTGCAAGTGTATACCTCCAGGATCACTTAGCTTTACAAGATTAAAGTCATGCATTTTCTTTTTCTTATTGTACTTAGACTTATAAACGTTCATCTTGTTCTGTTTTTCTCATTTCTAATTGCTTAACTCTCCATTCTTGAGTTACTTTCTTTTCTTTTAAAGTATCTTCAACTGATTCTTTCTTTTGAATCTTCTTATCAGTTTCCATTGTTACTGCATTGATTGCATAAATTTCAACGTTAAAATTATCATAATAGTTTAATTCTAAAAATTCATTATCATCTATTTCATTATCAAATAATTCATCATATTATTCTTAAGAGTCATAGTTGTGTTCATTATTAACCTTCAATTTGACAATCTTATTTTCAAACTCCATAGACATTGTTCCTTCATAAATATCTATTTTAGTTCTAGCCATTTTTAGAAAAGGTCTACCCAATAGTATAGGTAAAGGATTTTGTGATGTTGAATCTTCCATTTCCATGACATAAAAATCAGCTAAAAAAACTAAATCATGTACTTATTCTAAGATGGCTTCCAATAATTCATATGGTTTAATAGTGGCATTATTTGCTAAAGTAAGGCTATGAGGCATATTAGTTAATGATCTTATTTTCAATGATTCATAAAGTTTAAGTGATATAACGTTAATTGATGCCATAAGATCACACATAGCAAATTCAACAGAATAACTACCTATTATGATTTGTATGACAAACATTCTTGGGTTAGAACATTTATCTGGCATTCTCATTAAATTTGAAATCTTTTATTCTATTTTTCATTAATTTGTAATTTCCTAAATAGTTCAGATATGTCTTCTTTAGGTTCTTCCTCCCTAGCATTTGCTAATTATTGTGGAACGGTTAAATTAGAATGCATATCATCATTCAACGTATGATTATCGTTTAATTTTTCTTGTTTAATTAATTCGTAGTTTTGTAATGATTTTTCGTAGGCTTCCAGATTGGCTAAATACCATGAGTATAGCCTTTCGGGAAAGTGTGTATTTCAATTGTTCGGCCATTCATTCCTTAGTGCGGATGGCATTTTTCATTATCTCTAATTTTTATCATTCTATTGTTTGGTACTATAGTTTTCTTTTTACCTTTTTTTGGTGTTTTTTCTTGCGTATTCGTTTCTTTTTCATTTTCACAAAATAAAGTTTTATCTTGTGCTTAATTAGTAGTGTTTGTAGGTTGAGTAGTTACCTAAGTTTGTTTGATTAACTTGTTGATTTGTAGAGTCATTTAACTTAATTTATTTTTCAGCTCATTAATAGAATTATCGGTTTTAATTTGATTTTGAAATATTTGCATAAATTTTTAATGACTTTGGGTCATAATGTTGTGTAATATTTATTGTATATTTGGTTGCACAGGTTGATTAGTTTTTTGAGGTTGTAGCATTGGCGTAGATTGTGTTGGTGCTTTTGGTCTATATGTGGTATAATTTTGATTTTTTTGATGGTAGCTAAGATTTGAATTTGATTTTTTAGTGTAATAATTGTTGTTATTATATTGGTTTCTAGGAGGGCCAGAATATTGGTTCATAACTATGTTGACTTCTTCATTGTTATCTTCTTGTAAAGTAAGACACACATCTGTACGATGTGTAACTTCATTACAAAATCCATATGATTTGATCTATCTTTTAGTATAGCTTAACCATGTTAGATAATTTTTCAACTTTTTCATCAAATTTATTATTAGTTCTATTATTAACTTCATAAAGTTTCTTTCTTGATGTATCGGTCTTTTCACCATATTGTTTAGATTGTTTGGCCATCTTGTTAATAACTTCTTTTGCTAGAGTTAGTGTAACATCAAATAATTAGCCACCATATACGGTATCTAATATTCTTTGTTAAAAATGATTTAATCCTTCAAACAATTATTCAAGTAAAGCTCTTTAACTGTATCCATGTTGTGGACAAGATGAAATTAATCTTTGAAATATGTCCCAAAATTCATTAAATTTTTCATCCTCTTTCATTTTCATGACTGTGATTTGTCTTCTATAAGAACTAAGTTTTCTATTCTAACATTTGAGTTCATGTGGTTATCGAATCTTGAGGAAGATAAAATAACCAATCTTGTACTTAATCTTTCAATACAAAAGAAAAAGCTTTAAGTTTGACTTGTTCTAGCATGCAGTCTTTAGGATTCATCTCATTGACTTTGTATTGATATTCCCTTATAAAGTTTGTAGGTCTTCGTTGCTCTTACTGTAGAAGTGGATAGACCATACAACGTCTAAAACATTTAAGAAATTGTGTTTAAGTCATCAGCAACCATTCTAGAAATTGACATGTGTCGGACGAATACAATAATTTCCTCTTTTATATTATACTTTGAATATTTTGTAGTAGTGATAAATGGCAATTGTCTCCATATGGATTTATCAAACTTATCTAGGAAAAAAGATTTTTAAAGTTTTTTATTAATTTTTTTTATTTAATTTAGTTAAAAAAGTAATTAAACTAACTAATAATTAATTATAATATAATAATACTTAACTATTATATTATCTTAACTAACACAATCCAAACTCACGATCAATCAAATAGATTCAATTTAATAATAATTAAATATGCAAACAAACATCCGGAATAACGAAACATAAACTCATTTGTATTCCAAATATGTAACTCCAATTAATATAGTTATGAGCATATTTCATAAAGTAAGATAGATCATTAAACTCTAATCATAAGTAAGTAAACATCCTTTAGCCAGCCATTAGTTCTATTTATACCATTGAAAAAGTCAAGTTATAATTCTATAGAGCTAACCCCTTTCAATACATAAAGACATTAACTTCATGCAATAAAGCCACATTACACTTTATGAGAATTTCAAACTAATAAATCTAACATCTTCGGAAAGCCACTTCAACACTAGATTTAGATCTCAAACTCACATAGGACATTTAAACGGTGCTTGCATTTAAAATAATCATAGTTACTACTTCAAATAGGTAATGAAAACAAATATCACAATACACATTCTATACTATGTGTGCAATACAAAGATCATGATTAAAATCAATAAACAATAACCTAATAAATTAGTGAATCAAAAAATATGATTTGCTCAAAGCATTAAGTACATATTCATCTCGTCATAACTACATTGCAAAGTGGATCTAGTTCACATTCGGACTTTGTTTAGATCAAATAACTAGTCACTTATAATCATAAATAATTGCAATAATATAAATAAAAGAAATAGATAAATGCATCTAAATTAAATGCTTTAAATCTTCAAATCTTCTCCAAAAGTAAAGAGCAATAAAGTAAATAACTAAAACAATAAAGAATGACTCCTAGAGCAATGAAATATTGATCTAAGTACTCAATTGCAACTAATTTTGAAACCCTAAGGTTGTATTTATAGTATTCTAAGTAGTAAAAATCTCTAACCAACTCAAACAACTTATAGTTATCTTAAATTTTTGAAACATACTCCAATGATTCTCAACAATTTATGTAACGCAAAAATCGCTGAGAAAATCTTACAGGAACAACCAATTTCGCCAGTGATTTGGAATCGCTGGGAATCACTGGTATACTTTTTCAGTTCTTACTTTGTTTCCTTAGTAATGAGTCTTCTCACTCTTTCCGCTTGATTAATTCTTTCAGAATCTTCTCTTTTTTTGTTCATTTATTCATATTCACTATTTATTATCTGAAATATCAAAATCAAGATAAAAACCTATATATGTAATATAGTCTTTTACATCTAAGATTGTCCTAAAATTAACTACAAAACATGTTCAATTATTGACTTGTCACTAAACCTAGATCGTTTATGCACTGGAGAAGTTTAGAGGGGATTGATTACTTAGTGTTAGACATTATAATGGGTAGAAGATTGAAATAATGATAAAAGATAAACAAGACAGATTGTTAAGAATCTTATTATACAAAGATTATTGATCAAGTTATATATATATATATATATGTATTGAAAAAAAATTTATGCCACAATAGAATAGAAAAATAAGAAATTAGCGAATAAACTTTACTTAGTTGAAAAAATGCTTCTTCGACTATAGTGGAAGCGAAAAGAGCGAACAAAAGTTTTTAAATGAAAAAATAAAGAGACCCATAGATTCCAAATGAAATGGAGCAGGGAATCAAGTGGTGGAAAAAAGGAGAGGACAAATTCTTATAAAAAGAATAACGGATTCCAAAGGAAATGGAGTAGAGAACCGTAGGAATACAATATAAAGAAGAAAATGATTATATAATTGAAGAAGAAAGAAAGAAAGATATAAAAAAGAATGGGATGAAGTTTATAAAAAAAACTCTTCAAATAAAGGTTTAACTTGAGTCTTATAACTAAGTTGAGTGAAGTATATTTTTTATTCCAATAAGTGATTATGAAATGATGATTATTGGTGATTAAGATTTTTTATCGATTTTGATTGTAGTGATATTTTGAATATTGTTTGAAAATGAGATTAACTTAGTGATTTTTGTATCTTGAAGTTCTATATTAGTTATCATAAGTTTGATGTTTGTCAGTGGAGATTAAGAAATCTTATGTAATGGCTTGATCTTGGTGATTGATTTAACTTTAAATTGTGAGGTGTATTACATAATTAGAAGGTTGAGTTGTCAAATAAAGGGATTGTTCTTTAAATCTTTCTATTCTATCATGATTCTAATTTTTATGACTGTAATATATTTCTATTTAAAGATCACTTCCTGTAGCATCCCTTAACCAGATTAAAGCGATATCCGACCTGAAACTAATTAAGCCTAGATTACCCTTACCAGACTTAACCAGATCCAGCAGCCTTACCACCTACACCTGATCTCCATTAATGTATATCCATTATCAATTAAAATAAATATTGTACGCAGTGGAAATTCAAAACCTTTTTGATAATCCAAAAAAAGATATACAGTATTTAAAACAAAATCGGAATAACCATCGGTTATACAAAACTCCCATCCTATATGATATTACAAAATGTAATTCAATACAATATATAAAATAATAGAAACTCACTACATAAGAGAAGTTCAAGACTCCTAAAATTTCTCCATCCTGTAGTCGTAGCGCTCATCGAATCTACCTAAAATTGTTGATTGGGGTGAGCGCTCCAACTTGCTCAGTAAGTAGGGATTCACATAATTATCAACATTCCATATAATATTCAAATGAAACATGCAATAACAACATGAAACAATAATATCTAACAAGAATATGAAAAACATATAGTTCAATACATAAACGGATGCAAAGCAAATATTTTTGGATTAGTACACTGTGATTCCCATTATTTTATAAAAACTAGGGGTGATTACCCATCAGTGCCATTACTGCGATTTCTAGACCAACACATTGCGCATATGTGCTCTCTAGCCCATCCACTAATGCCCAATGATTCTATCTTAAGCCCTCTAGTGTGTATTTAATCCATACAACCTATCGAATTGAACATGAGTTATATATAGGCTAGGAAGGGAAACCATCTCCTATAAACCTATTCGCAAAACCAGGAGTTATATCATGATCACATCACACATCGTTTTCAATTTATTGAAAACCACCATAGTTTACGTAATCCCCCATTCCATTCCAACAACTACATGAGCTAAATATACCACATAGCTAGACAATATTGATAAATAAGAAAATATGTACTTACCTTAAGTTAAGTCCACATTACCCAAACTCCTAACTTTTTGGTACTCTCTCATTTCCTCGATGTTCCTCAAGCTATCATCAACCATTTGTGATCAAAATAGGTCCATTACAATCTTTGAGGAACCCCTAGACAAATCCCTAAGTCCCCCATTCAGAATTCATGAAAACACAGCTCTTTTGGTTGTTTTTTGGGTAATTAGCGCGCTAATAGGGAAATCTAGCGTGATAATTCCATGTCTAATCTCTTGTTCTTCATCTCCTGCACATCTAGTGCGCTAATTCCCTGATCTAGCGTGCTAGATCAACAATAACACCGTTCTGATGCCTTACCAATCCAATCCAAAGCCCTTCTAAGTCGTCCTAAAGAACAACAAACTCATTCCCTATTGTTTAGATACATCAAATATAATTGAGGGATTAAGTTAGATTAACAAAACAACTCAAACAACCACGACTTAGTATCACCTATGACTCCAACTTTGATAAACACCTAATCAAAACATACCTATGTGATGCTCATGAGCCGTTTTATCAGTTAAGCTCTTCAACTTAATCGAATTTGACTCTTGGAATGACCTCCCGTCACGCCAAATCCGGTCAAACCCTCGGTTTCTCTCGTTTGATTGAAATGAATCGATAAACATTTTTTTATATATATATATATATATATATATATATTTCGAGATATGCAACGCGTCATGTCAAGATTGATCGAATTGTTAATGTGTTAAAGTGACACTTGCTATCGTGACATGAAATTTGACACATCTGTGACTTCCACTTCGTTCGAGACGATCAAATGATATATATAATTTCTTTTTTCTTAATTTTCCAATAAATATATATTCATATATATCCTCATATATACAAATATATATATATATATATATATATCATGTTTATCTCTTGCGATAAAACCATCGGATACGCCTACATGCAGCCATGAGCATGCACATCCTTGCAATGTCTCCCTCGTCGGTCACTGTGTACCGATATTTCATATATATATCGTGTATTTTGTCCCGTATAGGCTTGTATATACGACATTATATACACAACCAATTTATAGTTTAATTTCACAAACTAAACAAACACCATACATCATGCAAACGCACACACACACTGATCGAGGTATGCCTAGTTAATCACGAGCCTAACTCGGATTAGTTAGGATTTAGATTAACACTAATCACCAGCTTAAGGTAATGGGTCATTACAGTCTCCCAATTTAAAAGCAATTCGTCCTCAAAATTAATGTAATTAGGTAATTACTTATAGTTTCAAAGAAAACTGGAAACTGTTCCTTGTGTTTTATGTTCTCCCACTAGTTCCTCATCTTTGTGAAATCACCATTTCACTTTAACCAAAAGAATTTCTTTAGTTCTCAACTTATGAATCTTACGATCAAGTAACCTACATGACTGTTTTTCATTAGATAAGTCTTCCCGAAGATTACATTCATTTCAACTAATCCTTAGAATGAATTGATTTTTCAATCCACTAAATATAGACATATGGAAGACGGTATGAACTTCAATTTAGCTGAGGAGGCAACTTTAACCTATAAGTAACAAGACCATCCCTTTTTCCTTCTGTACTTTGAACGACTTAACGTATTGTAAAGCTAGTTTACCTTAAAATCCAAACCTTTACCATTTCCTTAATAGGTGAGGCTTTCAATAGAACTTAATTGTCCATTAAAAGCTCCAACCACCTATGATATTTTATCGGTGTATTTTTTGCTTCTATTGTGTTGTAGTTAAATGGTGGAGAATTTGTTGCATCTCCTCTATGTAGTTCTAAATCAATTATGCCTCTAATAAACTTGCATCTCAACCCCTGTACACACTCCGATGAATGACAAGGTTGACCATACACATTCAAAGGAGCATTCCATTCTAGCTTAACGAGTTGTTTATTACAAATGAACTCACAAAAAGAAATGTATCTCTTCCAGTTATTGTTGGACTTCAAGGTACATACTCGAAGTATATCATCTTACACTAAAATCAATTACTCTGACTACTCATTAGTCTGTCGATGATATATCATACTGAGGTTAAGAACAGTTCTAAAGTTGTCATAATAGTTCACTCCATCCTCTAGACGTGAATCTCATATCCCTATTTGAAAATAATCGACACTGAAGCACCTTGAACTTTAACACCTTATGTAGGTAGATAATACATAACCAGTCAATAAGATATTTCATCAAAATTGGCAAGAAATGCTTAAACTCTATCCACATGTTAACTACAATCCTTCACCATATTGTGCTTACCCTAACTCAGAGATAAACTGAAAATAAAATCCACCGATCTATGTTCCCATTTCCATTCAGGAATAGGCATCGAATACTGTAAACTTCCGGATTTCTGTGCTCAACCCTAACTTGCTAACATATCTCATATCTTTTTATTATCTTCTCTTCATCATTTTTTATCCTAGATTAACAATAAATAATGGCACCTCATTTCATGACATTTCTTAATGCTAACTAAATGAATGCAATAAAGATATTTATGAGATTTCCATAGCACTTCTTGCATCACCTGATCCTGAACTAGATTCTATAATCTATCCCCAAATCGTAATGCACCATTATCCAAAATTGACTAATCAGGATACTTTTCACTATTTGTTAACCTCTAACGCTCTATATAATCCTGATTAGCTATTTGACAATCAATCACTACTGCATCATCTCCAATTCAATTTAAATTTGAACTCAAATGATCAGATTAGTAGCTCTGCAATTAGCTCTCTCAATTGATGACGTGTTAGCTGAACTCACACAAATCATCATCTGCATCACTTTCTCGTGAAGTATAAACTGGGAAGCTCTATCAATAGCTACATTTTCTCCATATATTAGAATCGCAGTTGTATACTGAAAGTCTAATAATACTATTTGCGTAGTTCTTCTATTAGTCAGGCTCAAACTAATTTGTTTCTCCAACTATTGTCCTCACACAGAATGACGATGAAGTAAACCATACAAACTCTTAAGTTAAATACCTTAACATTATATATAGCTTGCTAAACTTAACCCCACATAACTCACACAATACGTATTTCTCCCAGTAACTCATATTTTCCAACTCACAAGCTCGAAACTTTATAGTTTCTAGAAACTAAACTCAACCGCAGCCATATTATGTGAATATTGACTCTTTCAGCTATTATATATCTCTTCTCCCTTGAGAAGCAGATTTTTAGTTCCTTACCGAAATAATAATATTGATTCTCCCTAACTTTCAACTCTTCCACACATATACATGTTGTTCACGGGCATTTGAAACCACCATACTGGCAAGAAATCTCAAATTATGTTAGTTCTACAATTCTATTATCAATAACCTTCAATTGTCACCACAAGTTGATCCATCACGAATTATTGAGCATGAAATATCATTCATATATAAGCATGAAAAACCCTTCAGGTTACCATTATTCAGCTTCTACCTGGTGATATATCTCTTGGTTCTTTATAAGATTGACATCATCAATTTTTCATTTCAGGTCATCAATACAATTCACTTTCTCATCACAATGAATTTTGGAATTTACATGAATAAATATATGAAGAAATCATTAGATTTTTACAACATTCTTGCTTCACTCTTTGTTTCAAGTTCTGAAAACTTTCTTACATGCTCAATGTTCAAATTGGAGATTATCCTTTTTACCATCAATAATTAGTAGTCATCCTTGACATACTTGATAATCTCAATCAATTCTTTCAATAATTAATAACTCATTTGATCATTATTAGCTCACTTCAACTTGAGTTTCAAAGAATAGACATAATGATCTAAACAACTCAGCTGATGATGATGTACCTACGCAGGACTTTCACTTGGTCATCAGTAAACCTCTCTCTTACGAGCTATTACTAAGCAGCTTTTATCATAAATATAGCCACTGTCCTTTTCTTTATTGAAGGCATTATCTACATGATCACTTTGCTAATTGACATCTCAGAGTGAATTCCTAACTCTTAGGAATTGTCAAGGTACCTTCTTACCTTTTATCTCTATCACTCTGACTTTTCCACTTTTCAAAATTTCACAGTTTGACACTTACCATTTTAACTCTTACACTAGTTCACTAGTGTTATATTTTAAGGTTTTCTCTTAATGATTCTTCTAAGATCCTCATTAATCGCAAAAAATCCACAACCTTTTTTTATTTACAAGTGATGCCTTATTGTATTTAAGACAACAACCAAATAGCTTCCTCAGGATTATCAATCTCCAGTAGTTCTCTTCTACTCAAGAACTATAAATATATATAGTTGGAAGTATGAGCTACGATTTTGCTTTATGGTATCGTCACCATTTTTACCTAAATCAGAAGTCTTAGGACAAACTTCTAACTTATTCCATAATTTAGGTATCGTTGAGCAAACATTATAGTCAGACTATACTTCCATTTTCCAAAGCATCCTTACATTTCATTTCAAGTTTTAACAATTTCATAATTGAGTTAATTGAATAAATTACACAACGATACTACAGATCCCCTGGATCAATCATTTGTAATATTCAATTCTTTCAATCTTACTTTTCTTTTTTCACTTTAGTCACTTAACTCAAGTTCATTTCTTTTTACCTTTATGTGGAATATGGGACAATAATAACTAAACTTTAAACCTTAGCCCCTGATTTACCGTTGATATTCAACACTCATTTGATTAACTAACCTTGCATTTGCAAAATTCTAGTCTAAACCAATTTACCGTAACTAATCCACAATTCTGTACAGTAATTGCTCGTGCACTTTCTAAGTTTTCAAAGATCCCATGTCATTATTGATAACACAATAATAACTTCATTATTATAGGTTTTCTCTTCACTTAACACTCTTAATTTATGCAAATAGCATGAGTTCTAGTAAGTTCCAGTGGTTTCCACCATCTACTTAAAATGATCCAGCCCTCCTTCTACAAGTATTTTATAATTATATCTTTAACTCTGATCTATCACTATGACAATCGGATCTCAACTACCTATTGAGAACCACTGATTTCACTTCTTTTCCACGATGAGTTGTCAATTTTGAGTAACGAATACTCATTTCGACTACTACACCTTTTATCCTTGGATCGTTCAAGTCCTCGGATTCATTGACAATTCATTCTCCTTAATTTAGACTATAACAATATAATAGATCAGATTAGGATATCTTACCAACTCATTGCTATATTCTGGATTACAATTTCTTTTATTTTTTGACAAACCACCTGTTATTCCAATATGGGACTACCATAACTAGAATATTAACTTCATAGCCCCTTATGAAGTATAACTGATATGGTTTCCTAATCTTCCTTAGGCTTTACCACCTTACTAGTCTCAATACTAGTATCAATTACCTCTTAAAGTGTTCCGCCATCGTTGAGTTTTACCCTTAAAAGTCATTCATTATTTCATAATTTCATGATTTCCGTTTTCCTAATACACATTTCAAGGTCTTGATATATAAATACTTCTTCACTGAGTATTATTAAATAATAATATCAGTAAGAATAAAGGCCATTGAAGATGTTACTTGGAAAAGAATCCTATTTCATCATTTTAAGTTTTCTTTATATTTTTCCTTGTTATTTCTCTAAGGTTAAGACTTTCCGGAGCTCTTACCTCAAACTCTTTCTCATATCATAAGAAATAGATGAACTTCAACCATCTTATTATCATTCAGAAAAGACATAGCTCTTATATGTATCCTATAGATACAATATACACAACAAATAACATATCTCAGTCTTTTATCTGTTGTTTACCCCCCAAAATCACGATAAAAATCATTCATTCAACCCTAAGCTTATCCATAACTCGAGACAACTCTTAGAGTCGATAAACTTAGGTTCCATTATTAGGGTAATTAAAATATTTTAACCATTACGGTTGACTTTCATTCACTTCAAACACCATCCAACATTAAATGTAAGACCATAGCATTGTCCATGATACCCAACTGTATCACTGTTACCACTTTATCCTTAGAAGTGAGAAACATAAACTCTGGCACCACACTTTATCCGAGTTATTCAATATAATAAAGCTCTTACACCTTATATTCACAACCTAGCTGTAAACCAACCTCAAAATCTCCCTATCACAGAGCTATAACCTTAACCTCTGAACTTAAGCTTTAACATACTAAGGTTAACTAAGGTTTTAAAATCTCCGGCTCTAATACCAAGCTGTATTAGAGCTAACAACCTTAAGCTATAAGGTAGGATATAACTGTATCTACCCTTATCTCTGATACCAAACTGTATCAAAGCTAACAGCCTTAAGCTCTTCGATAGGGTCTAACTTTATTTTCTCTAAGCTCTGATACCAAACTATAGTTTTGGTATCACAATTTTGGACAATTCCATACCCTATCCTTAATATTCCAAAAACCTAAGCTCTGATACCAAACTGTAGCTTTGGTATCACAATTTTGAACAATTCCAAACCATGTCCTTAATATTCCGAAAACCTAAGCTCTGATACCAAATTGTAGTATCCCCTAACCAGATTAGGGCGATACCCAGCCTGAAACCCTAATTAAGCCCAAATTAGTAGTCGTACTACCTACACCTAATCTCCATTACTGTATATCCATTATTGACTAAAATAAATACAGTATGCAGCGAAAATTCAAAACCTTTTTGATAATCAAAATAAGATATATTGTATTTAAAATGAAATCGGAATAGCCATCGGTTATACAAAACCCCCATCCCATATGATATTACAAAATTTAATTCAATACAATATATACAACAATAAAAACTCACTACATAAGAGAAGTCCAAGACTCCTAAAACTTCCCCATCCCATAGTCGTAGCGCTCGTCGATCTACTTGAAATTGTTAATTGGGGTGAGTGCTCCAACTTGCTCAATAAGTAGGGATTCATATAATCATCATCATTCCATATAATATTCGAAGGAAACATGCAATAACAACGTGAAACAATAATATCTAACAAGAATATGGAAAACATATAGTTCAATAATAAACGGACGCAAAGCAAATTTTTTTCGATTAGTACACTGTGATCCCCATTATTTTATAAAAACTAGGGTCGATTACCCACCATCGCCATTAGTATGATTGCTAGACCCACACATTGCGCATATGTGCTATCTAGCCGATCCACTAATACTTAATGGTTATATCCTAAGCCTTCTAGTGTGTATGTAATCCATATAACATATCGAATTGAGCATGAGTTATAAATAGGCTGGGAAGGGAACCCATTTCCTATAAACCTATTCTCAAAACCATAAGTTATAGCATGATCACATCACACATCGTTCTCCATCTATTGAAAACCACTACAATGTACATAATCCCCCATTCCAATCTAATAACAACATGAACTAAATTAACTAAATAGCCAAGCAATATTGATAAATAAGCGAATCTGTACTTACCTCGTGTTAAGTTCACAAACTCTTAACTTTTCGGGCCTCTCTCATTTCCTTGATGTTCCTCAATCCTATCATCAACCATTTGGGATCAAAATAGGTCCATTACAGTCTTTGAGGAACCCCTAGAAAAATCTCTAAGTCCCCCATTCAGAATTCATGAAATACAACTCTTTAGGATGTTTTATGGGTAATTAGCGCACTAACAGGGAAATCTAGCTCGCTAATTCCCTGTCTGATCTCTTGTTCTTCATCTCCTGCGCGTATAGCGTGCTGATTCCTTGATATAGCGTGCTAATTGCGCTAGATCAGCAATAGCAGCGTTCTCCTGCCCTACCAATCAAATCCTAAACCCTTCCAAGTCGTCCCAAACAACTACAAACTCATTTCTAATAGCTTAGACACATCAAATATGAGTTGAGGGACTAAATTAGATTAACGAAACAGCTTAAACAACTACGATCCTAGCATCGCCTACGATTCCGACTTTGATAAACACCCAATCAAAATATACCAATGTGATGCTCATGAGCCGCTCTATCAGTTAAGCTCATCAACTTGATCGAATTCGGCTCCTAGAACGACCTCCCGTCGTGCCAAATCCTACCAAACCATCGATTTCTCTCGTTTAATTGAAATGAATTGATAAACATTGATTTTGTTAAATATAGATTCCTCAAGATACACATCGCGTCATGTCGAGATTGATCGAATCGTTGATGTGTTAAAGTGACGCGCGCTATCGTGACACGAAACTTGACACATCTGTGACTTCCACTTCGTTTGAGATGATCAAATGATATATATAATTTCTCTATTCTTAATTTTTCAATAAATATATATTAATATATATCCTTATATATAAATATATATGTCATGTTTATCTCTTGCGATAAAGCCACCGGACACGCCTACGTCTAGCCAAGAGCGTGCACATCCTTGCCATGTCTCCCTTATCGCTCACAATGTACAGGTATTTCATATTTATCATGTATTTTGTCTAGTATAGGCTTGTGTCTACCACATTATATACATAACCTGTTTATAGTTTAATTTCACAAGCGAAACAAACACCGTACATCATGCGAACGCACACACATGCTAATCAAGGTATGCCGAGCTTAATCACGAGCCTAACTCGAATTAATTAGGATTTGGATTAACATTAATCACCAGCTTAAGGTAACGGGTTATTACACTTCCATTTAAGAATAATGGTATACAATTATGAAATCAAAACGAGGAAAGAAAAGAGAATATGATTGAGATTATTCTTTTGATCGAGATAGTAAAATGGTGAGTTTGGGGTTATTTCGTAAGCCAATAATTAGACAAGTTTTATAGTATATTTTAAGATGATTTTAGATGTAAAGGACTATATTACATGAGGTTTTCTCTTGTTTTTGTTATTTCAGGTGATAATTGGAATATGTGAAGAAATGGAGTAAAAAGGGAAGATTGTAGAGGAATTGATCAAGTGGAAAAAGTGCAAAAGAATTATTAACAAATCAAGGAAGAACTGGAATTCACTGCCAACGATTCCTGACCGATTCTCCTTTATACAAGAATTGCTACTCAGATCGGTAGAACACCGAGACTACTTTTTCAAGGATTCTTCTAGCGATTCCTCTTAAACCCCAAATCGCTAAGGAATAGTTGAGTTTGATTTTGAGAATTTTAGATAAGCATGTGACGATTAAGATAGTTTGGAATATGTACTACCTAGAATACTATAAATGCGAACCTAAGGCTACTAAATCAGTCGCCTTTGAGTATTTAGATCAATATTTCAATGCTCTATGAGCCATTATTTATTGTTTTAGTTTATTGCTTTATTGTTCATTGATTTAAGAGAAGATTTAAAGATTCAAAGTATTTATTTTAGATGTGTTTATCTATGTTTTTTATTTACTTTATTGCAATGTTATTTATGAATATGAGTGAGTAGTTTATTAATCTAAATAAAGTCTGAACATGAACTAGATCCATTTTGCAATTTAGTTATGATGAGATTATTATGTGCTTAATGATTTAAACCAATCATGTTCTTTTATTCACTTATTTAATAGATTATTATTTCCAGATTTTAATCATGAGACTTTTTATTGCATGTATAGTTTAGAATGTATATTGTGATATTTGGATTCATTATCTGTTTAAAGTGGTAACTAGGATTTTTTAAAGTGGCATTCCGAATGTATTAGATTTAGTAGTTCAAAGTTCTCATAAAGTGTACTGCGGTTTTATTGCGTGAAGTTAATCTCTTTGTGTATTCAAATGGGCTAGCTCGATAAAATTAGAATGTGGCTTTTTTCACTAGTATAATATGAACTAAAGGCTTGCTAAGGGTTGTTTACTTATGATTTGGTTTTAATGATCTATGATACTTTATAAAGTATGTTCATAACTATATGATTGAAGTAACATGTTTGGATGCAAAACAGAATGATGTTTCATTGTTCTGGAAGTTTGTTAAGATATTTATTTATTATTGAATTGAATTGAATATTAGTGAATTTGAATTGTGATATTTAAGTATAATATTAAAGATTGAATTAATGATTTTTAATTCATTTTTTAATTGAATCAATTAAATTAAAGTAATAATAATAATAATAATAATAATAATAACCATTGAAAGACCTTTCCCTAGAGAATTTTGATAAATTCTTGTGGAGATAATCTCACTTATCACTATTACAAATAATAAGGATATAAGGGAAACTTATTGTCACTACAAAAAATGGTCTGCAATAGCGACGGGTCAGCGACTGCCTTTAACCAAAATAGCGACGGAGTTAGCGACAACCCCTGTCGCTATTTTTGGGTGGGAAAACTCCTGCCCAAGCCCAGTTCTGCTCAGCCACATGGCAAGAGTGCCGCCACGTGGTCGTGTTTAAGAGGGCCATGTGGGGGTATAGCAACTGGAACCCCGTTGCTATTCCACATTGTTATTCGTCATTTTCCAGAAATTAAATCAATTTCTCTCCCTCTCTCGTTCATCTCCATCACTTCGTTTTGATCATCTCCCTCACTCGACTGGTCGACCCTCATTGGTGGTTCATCTCCCTCTCCCTTTGCGTGCTCGAACCTCTCCCTCTTTGTGCTTCTCCCTCTCACTTGAACCCAAAACCCCCGAACCCATCCGGTGCCTTGCTCGACTTGCCCCGCCCCGCCTCCGCTTCTGCCGGTCGCCCTACTTCCTCGTCACAGCCACCACACTCCCATCTCGTTCTTGATTTCTAATTTCACTATAAATTTTTATTTATTTTATTTATTTATGTTTTTTGCTATTTAAGTTGATTTATCATATTTTTTGTGAGAGTTTGTATTTTTTGTGAAAATTTGTATTTTATGTGAAAATTTTTATTTTTTGTGAAAAATTGGGTTTTTTGTATTTTATGTTAGAATAAGAATTTGGAATAAATTTTGTAGATATATGCATGTTAAATTAAAAAAAATGTGATAGTTTGATAAAAAAAAAGTTGTAATTTTGTATTTTATGTTGGAATAAAAATTTTGGAAATTAAATTTGTATCTCATGTATTTTTTGGTGAATAAGATTCGTTAAGTTGATTAAAATGTAGGTTGGAATAAATTTTGTATATTGATATTTATTATTTCTTTATTTTTATGACAAATAAAATGCATGCTTGTTATTTGAATATAATAATTTTTTTTGATTATTTGTGATGTTTATTGCATGATTTTTTTGTAATGTGTTACTATTAAACTAGTTGAATTTCAAATATGTCTATTAAACTATTATTTAATTATTTTTTACAGTAAATAAAAAAATCAAATTAAAATCTATTTAACTATAATAAAGAAATTATGTTAAGTTGAAAAAACATTTAAGTATAAAGTTAATTAAATGATACAAATTAATTGGAGAAATTAAATTTCGATTAGGGCCAAAAAGAAAAGAGTATGTATAATATATTGTACTATAAATAAATATATAGTATTTAAAAGCAATTTAACTATAATAAAGAAATTTGTAATTGGTTGAACAAAATAATATTCATATAACAACGCTTACATATGATATATATAGATATATATAGTATAGGTAGGGAGAATTGGTATTCATATATATAACTATATATATAAATTATGTTAAGTTGAAATTAAAATAAGTATGAAGTTACAAGTTAAATGAAATATTAATACAGTAAATGGTACTGATAAAAATTTAATAAAATGATGCAAATTTATTGGACAAATTAAATTTCGATTAGGACGAAAATAGAAGACTATAATATATTATACTATAAATAAATATAAAGCAGTTAAAAGTAATTTAACTATAATAAGGAAAGTAGATTTGGTTGAACCAAATAATATTTATATAACAATGATGATATACGAGATATATATGTATAAATGAGACAAAATGAATTTATAAACTGCAAATATTGAAGTAAATTTAAAATTTCAAAGGAAAACTTTAAAATTAGGCAAGATTACGCAAAACGATGTGCATATATTGCAACCAATGCGACTAATTACGATAAAAAATTGATTAAATGTATAAAATATATTACGCAAAGTATGTACAAATGCAATCAATTCTACTAATTACGATTAACACTCGACTTAAATTTATATGGTGATTGATGTGTACGTGTATTCAATTGGGGCTTTTAGGTCTTTTGAGATGTCTGTGTCTCGAGATTGGATGTACAACCGTGTTGAATGTGGTTACATTAGATTAGAGTTTGTGGATGGCGTGAAGGAATTTATAAAAATTTTCATGCAACACTACACCACTTACTTGAACGAAGCAAAAAATCGATGTCCTTGTCAAAAATGTCGCAACAACAAATACTACGATGTAGACATCGTAGAGCTTCATCTAGTGAGGGGTGGATTCGTTTCCGATTACTATCATTGGACTGGGCATGGGGAGGAAGAAATAGAAAGCAATGAGGACGATGAAGGTGATGATTCAATGGAAGAATATCCGACATCATATCATCATATGATACACGACATTGCGGGCCCTAGTTTATATTAGAATCGTGAATATGAGTCGAACCCTGAAGCGAAACATTTTTTTAAAATGATACACGTGACGAATCAACCGCTTTGGCCGGGTCGCGAGAAGATGAATAAACTCTCAGTAATGGCACGTTTATTGACGATAAAGTCGAATCATCATATTTCGGAGCAAGCATTCGACGAAATTTTGCAAGTATGTAAAGACATGTTGCTTGAAGACAACTGTTTAATAGATATCTTTTACAAATGTAAGGGCTTGATGCATTGGTTTGGTTTTCCATATGAGTGAATTGACTGTTGTCCCAACTTATGCATGCTTTATTGGGAGCTCGACTCGGAGCTTACAACTTGTAAATCTTGCAGAGAATTTAGGTTTAACTTTAACAAATGCATGCATAAGACAATACTTTACATCCTTTTAGCGCCTCATCTCAAATGTTTGTACGCCTCAAAAGCTACTGCGAAACACATGTAGTGGCACGCAAAACACATTTGAGAAGAGGGCAATATGAAGCATTGCTCCGACTCCTTGGCATGGAAGATATGCTCCTAATATTGAAGCCTGCACATGTATCTGCTGAGATCTTCGACCACTATAAGAAGATGCGATCCACTCCCGATTTTAAGAAGAATTTAGAGCGAGCAAGTAAAAATTGGAGAACAGAAACAAGGGGACCTGGTACAGGGATCGCAGTGCATACTGGTGGCTCAATATCCATTTATCAGCACGCAGAGAAGCTGATAAATTATGTTATATTAAGTTTATATATAATATACATTGATTTAGTCTCAAACTTAATACTCTTTAAATATATGTTTTGTAGGTGGAGAAGATGAGTCGACATCCGACTGCTTTGGAGTTATGTCGATACTTCCATACAAAAGATCATGACGGCGTAACTTTCCTCGATTCAAGAGTAGAGAATATCGTTGTAAGTAAATAGTTTTGCTTTTAAATTTTGTTTAGTTAATTAATGATAGGTATTCATGACTTGTAAATGTTTTTCGTTCTTATTTTAGACGGCGATCCAGCGTTGGCGGATTGAACAGACACAGTCGCAACCTGACACCCCGATAGATGAGACCAAGCTATATTTGTCCATCATTGAGCGCGAAGACAAAAGACGGACATATGGACTAGGGTGGACACCGTCAGGGTCACGACGCAGACACGCTACTACTGCAGAAGCTGGAGGAGGAGCTGGAGGAGGAGCTGGAGGTGGAGATTGAGCTGGATCTTCTCGGCCTATTTCTTCTCCTAATAAGCCCGTCAAGCTTTTGCGGAGGGACTTCCAGACGATGCAGACATACATTCTTCGGGTTATGCGGGACCGCACTCTAACCCAAGATCAGTTGCAAAAGGTCCAAGGCCAGTTGTGTCGCAAGGAGCAGGCTTTAATGGACAGACATAAAATTTCATTCATGTTAGTGCCTCTAAGAGATGTTCATGCTGATGACTCAGAGATTGGCGACGATCCCGACCATTGAGTTGACTTCCTTATATATTTAGCCTTAGGTTGTTCATATCTTGTTTTATACATTTTCATACTTGTAATTAACTTTTTTGTTGTATTTAATTCATTTTGATTGATGGACTTCACTTATTAACTTTAATTTCCTTTAATTTTCTTGTCCGTATAGTTATTTCGAATAAATTATATAGTATAGATTAAAATATATTATTTTAATAATAATTTTTAATAAAGTTTTATAAAGAATAGTTAAATTTAAATATTATTTATAAATAATATTATTTTCAAACATTTCATATAAAATTAATTTTAATTGAATCTAAAAAGTTTCATAAAATTATTAAATATTATATATAATAGTTTTTGGATTTATATAAAAATATATATAATAGTTAAATATTTTGAATATTTATATTTAATTTCATTTGAAATTTAATAATTTTTAATAAAGTTTTTAATATTTAGTTTTTAATAAATTAATTATATTTCAAATATTTAATTTTAGATTTTTAATTATTATGTTATAATATATAATAGTTTTCGCATTTTATAAATATTAAATATTATATATAATATCAAACTTTAAAAAAAAATATTTCGTCAGTTTGCGACGGGGTTCCCGTCGCTAACCCCCAAACCACGTGGTGGCCAACAAGCCACGTGGACAATTGGCGACGGTCTTTTAATAACGAGCCCTGTTGCTAAATATCCACGTGGCATGGTAAAAAGAGATTCGACCACTACCACGTGGCAAATTTGTGACAGGACGTGGCGACAGGATTAACATCGCCAAACTTGACACACCGTCACTAAAAAATTTAGCGACGGGGTTTCCCGGCGATAACATGATATAGCGACGGAAAATACCGGATTAGCCACGAGTTTCCCAGTTGCTAATTCAGTATCCTTTTGTAGTGTGTACACACTCGATACTGTCAAATGTATGCAAACAAGTACCAAATACACCAAAAGGAACAAACCGGATAGTCACATAAATCGAGGTTCAGTTAGTTGTGAGCTTCGTCACATCAACTTATATATTTGTCCATGAGTTATGTTACATCAGCCAATAAGGAATGTCAACATCCCCAGGGACTCTAACCCTGTGTTTCGTGCTCATTCGTAAAAAATGAAGGAACCCAAACATGTGGACTACCTTATAAACACTATAACACTCATGTATCATGAATCCAAATATGACTAACATACAAACATGTGAACATGGAGGTGAACAACACGAGAGGATAGTACGTTAGCATGCTAGTTCACAACACACCATTCAGGAGATCAACAATAATAAAGAGTCCAAACAAGGATAAGAAGATGAATTGAACGAAACGCCATGAAACAATTCAAAACTATGAATTCAGTACTTATACTAAACGTATACATTTTACTGATATATGCTGTAACGACCCGTTGCCTTAAGCAAGTGATTAGCACTAATCCAAATTTTAACTAACTCGAGTTAGGCTCATGGTTAAGTTTGACTTGTTTTGATTAGCGTGTGTATGGATTTGAGTGATGTTTGGAGTTTGTATGGGTTGTACCATTAATTATGAAAACAATTGGATTTGTTGGCCTATAATTGAATAATTGACAAATTATGGGTTGTCTAATACCATGCGTGGGTCAAGTAAGACGCACACGAGTCACGGGGTAATGTATACGCCCGAGGAAGCTCATTTGCGCACACGAAAAAGTTATAGGCATGCTAATATAGGCTTATATATAAAATGCATATATAAATATATATTGAAAATAAATAAATAATTAATAATTGGTGAGCGCCTAGTGACACGCGTGGGACGTACAACAGTATACACGTCCGAAAGTGCTTATTAGCGAGTGTGGTGAATTTATTGGGGTGAAAATACATAGTTATATATATATTTGTAGATCATTTATATATAAATGTGTTAAAAAGAATCCTAAATTTTAAATCGAGATAAATTGTTTAAACTATTGGATTTCCTCGAGATACGCATAATGTGATCATTGAGGAAGTGAATTGTGTAGATGTTGGTGTTTTAAAGATTATCTACACCTCAAGATGTGTGTAACTCCATCTCGAGAGTAATAATAGGCATGTGATATTAAAGTATTATTTTAGGATCAGCCTCGAGGTTCATGCGTATAAATCTCGAGAGAAGTTAAATTTTAATCAAACTTAAGTCGGTCATGAGGTAATGGGTTGGTTAATAGCCACAAGATCGGCCTAGAGATACATAACACTTATCTCAAGAAATATCAAAATAAGAAATGAAATATTAGATTTTCCTCAAGATTCGTAGGATACGAATCTCGAGAAATCTAATATTTGTTTCCAAAACACAACCGCATCCTTTGTACTGTTTCCATTGGAAATTGAAAGAGAAGGAAAGAAGAGAGGAACAAAGAGAGAGAAAGAGAAAGAGAAAGAAAGAGAGAATTGAAAGGAGGGACAAAGATGCAAAAAAAAATGATGAAGGTATGATGCTGTTGATTGTTGTGTTACTGTTGTTGTTGTCGCTGGTTGTTGGGTTTTTGACAGTTGTTGCATTGTGGGTTGTTGTGGTGTGTGTTAATGGAAGTTGAGAAAGGAGAGGGAGGCTCGAGTTCGGGGAGGGAGACGATGCAGGAGGTCGTCTCCCCTCCCAAGTTGAACTGAGGTTGAACCACAGTTCAATCTCAAAAAAATAACGAGGAACAAAATAGGGTTTAAACCCAAACCAGACCAAACCAGGTCCAGTTCGATGGTCAAATCCCTATTCAAAAAAATAAAACAGAGAAAAAGGCAAAAAATTGAAAAAAAAAAACTCCAAAAAATAAGGAAAATCTGTAAAAATAATACTTTGACAAAATAAATAGAAATTAATTAGTTTATATGAAAAATGAAGAATTCGAGATTCATGCGGGACTTTATACCGGGGGTTCACCTCAAAAAACATGAAATGGTCATATTGACCTAAAATTTGATGAATTGGTTATGGATTCGATTAGAACTAATTTACAGGTTTTAATTAATAAGTATTGGACCTAAATAATGGTAATTGGTGTAATTTAGGTTTTTGTCGATTGGGAAAGGTGTATGAATCTCGAAAATCGTACAAGTCAGTATAAAGTTAGGAAAGCTCAGCACAGGTAAGTGGGACTTGTATTCTTATCAATTATGCATCATAATTAGTTATATTTAGTTCACTTAGTTTATGGACTGGGATATAGAAGATGTGTATATACATTGATTTGGTTTCATACTTGTTGTACGCACTAACACTGAGTGGACTGGACTGTCTTTAGTTGTGTTACAACTCATTACAACTCATTACCTTAATGCTTAGTAATGTAGTTGCTTACTATCGTGCTTATGTCGCAAGGTCATTGTACAGTGTTCGGTACACCATACCCTACTTGCCCATGACACATAGTCTTCATAAGAATTATGGTTGTGTCGCGATAGGCCACGCAATCGCTAAAAAGCTCACTATGCGCCAAGTTGAGAAGGGTCACTAGCGTATGAAAACAAATTTGGGTTGTTTAGGGTCAGAACCAAGATAACATGAGATGCAGGTATTCTTGTTACGGGCGTGATATTGACTAGTGGAATCTATTAGAATGGTTAATCGGCCACCCCTGTATTGAGCAACTACATATTTGTATGAACATGAGCTATGAAATCAAATTACTTGCATTCTGTTATGTATTGTTAATATCATTTTCAATACCTGAATACATATGTTTTGGATTCATATTTCAATTTATTGAATCATTGATATTAGATCATAGTTGATTGGTTTACGAGCATCACTTACTGAGAAAGTTGGAGTGCTCATTCACCAATTAATATTTCAGGTTAATGACGTGCGCTTTAACTTAGGAACGAGGAAGATTAGGAGTTTATAGCCTTCTCTACGGTGAATTGACTTCCATAATGTTTATATAATGTATCAAGTTAATATTTTGTAATAAATAGGGTTGGGATATGGTTTTATGACCGAAGTTTATGCCAATTTTTGTATATCATGTGTTTTATGGAAAAAGTTTTAATTCCACTGCATTTTTAATAATTTATTCAATATAAGATACAATGTATTGTGAATATCAAGTATAAAAGATGGTTTTACTATTTCTCTAATTGAGTTCGACTGGTGATAAGTCAGTATTTATAGGTATTTAATACTTTATTTTAGTACATTTAAATATGTAATGTCTTTAGAATATATATTTATTGGTCATTTTCAGGTGAAACTGATTGCGCATTTGAATTCGTGGCAAACAAATACTGAAAATATAGTATTCACTTGCAATGATCGGATGTCGGAAAATTTGCCTCTAGTTACGCGTTGCGCGGTGGATAGGATAGAAGACATCATATTTCAACCAATTACAGGCTGCCACGTTAGCGCATATCTTCTCTCAACCAATCACACGCTGCCATGTCAGCAGTTCTCCATCCCAGCAGCAACCAACATCACTTCCAACAGCTACCAAATGTCGATTTCTCACCTTCTCCAAGCACGTTACTCATTGGTTCTCGACCAATCCCGTGCCGCCACATCAGCGTTCACGTCATGTCACAAACCAACAACATTCCATATGTTTCAATAGCTCTTCGATTTCCTCTGGATGCACGACAGCATAGTCTCCCGGAATTTCGGCTGAGTCACGCGATTCACCACAGCTTCCTTGCCCTCCACGTGTTTGCTTTACACTCAACCACCACGTCACAAGCTCCGATCTCAACCAATCAAACGATGCCACGTCAACGCGTGGCATCACTCTCGATCAATGCGGTGCAGACACGTGGATAGAACATATTTTCAAGCCAAAAATAGCCTTACGATGCTCCTAGGCGCACGAGTCACCTCCCTAACCTCCAAAATTAGTTTCTCTCACCTCCCGAGACCAATTTTTAGTAGTTTTATATATTAGGAACTTAGGTTTTACTATTTGGAACACTGACTATTATATTTTTAGCATCGACTTCTCTCGACGATGGCCTAGGTCAGCGGTGAAACAAGTCGAGATTATGGATTTATGGAGTATTATGTGAGATCTTTTATTTTATTATTTAATTTAGTTTAATTCTCCTATTTCATCGTTGTTAATTTTAAGGTTTATGGTTTAGATCTAGGGTATGTATGTGGCCAGTGCATACTTTAGGTGGACAACCTATAGTTATTTGGACCATTAGTATCGTGTAATTGTGTTTTTGGACCAATAAAGTGACAAACACTCACCTATTTGTCGTAAAGCCCTTTCGGTTCTTGAGTGTGCAACAATTGAATCTAGGTTAAATCAGAAGTGGATGCGATTCAGTTAATTAGGATTAGTGTTCTCACAAATCTAAATTACTGCGGTTAGTGTGTTAAACCTGATTGGTGGATTCTAGGGTTATGCATTGATTAGGGTAGTAGTTAGTGGCGCACGTCCTGGCTATCGAGATTGGGGGAACGAGGAATTTCTGGCGGATGTCGATTTTCTATAGCTAATCTAGGATAGTTTAAATTAATAACTTTTTGGGAAAGATTGAAGACCATGATTGCCTTTGAATCTTGATCCTGATTTATGGAATTGTAGACCTAGGTGTTACTTAAGTGTTCATTAGTTGTTTTTAAAATCAGTTTAGTTAATTTATTTATTTATTTAGTTTAGTTCGATTAGTTGGTTAAATTATTTATTTTAAAACCCCCATTTTTTCCTTTTTGTTATTTTTAACCTTAGAAAGACCACCAATCTCTGTAGGATCAACCCTTTGCCACTATTCTATAAAATAGTTGGTTTAGGAAATTTTATTCTATTAGCGCCTTTGGCGCGCATCAACTGGTGTGTTGTGGCTTAATTAAAGTTTAAGGCCGGCTATCACCCCAATTGGGATAGGGGATGCTAAAGATGGTATCGGAGCCTAGCTTGTAGAGCTAGTTTTCCTATTCTTGAATTGATTGAGAAACAAGAATAACTCTAATATAGTTTAGTATTAGAGCCTGATCTCATTATCTATAAATTGAATAGAAGTCTAGGTTCCCTAACTTGGAGATTGATTCTCAAGTTATTGATAACCTAGGACTTAATAAATGGTTTTATCGATGTTTTGGAGGGATAATGAAAGATAAAAGACTAAGTTATGGTATACGCATTGGGTTTTGGGGTTCATACACATTGGAGATTACGAAACAAGTTTGACAAAAACCCCAACAGGATCCGAACCTAATTCCATTAAAACGTTTAAACCAAGAAAACTTAATCATACCTCGATCGCAAAATACCTATCGGAAGGTTGATCAATCTCTACGGCGCTGCCAACGACGAACGCTCTCTATCAGCAGTCCACACACGAACGGCGACCGAGATTCAAAGTGCTAGCTTCAAGAGAATACCTAACCTTTTTGTGTCTCTCCAAAATGATCCAGAGCATACCAGAAATCCCAAATTCGTTTCTAAACGAAAATAGAGTTTCGGACCTTAATCTTTTGTACATGTGTTCTAATTTAAAGCGTTTATTTATACAACCCTTGCATATAGACGATTAAGTAAATTACACATATACCCATACTTAAAGAAGTATAAGCGTAATACACCACAAGGACGTTTTTGTCACTAATTTATCATATAAAATTCATTTTTCTGAACCAGCTTAAAATCTCGCAAAACCATTCTTAGTGTGCGACCCAAAAGGCTCATACAATGTTGGAAGTGTACCAAAACACATTTTGGTATACAAGTCATAAGCGGCCTCTAGCAAGACATTATGACTACCCAAGTTGTACGAATATCAAATCGATACAACCTAATCAATAGTGTGTATAACATCCTTTTGTCACACAATATCCTTTTGATCAAACATAAGGCATGGAATTGTCATCCAACATGTTCAATCGTACTAGTCTCGATCTCTAGATAGACTGAAAACATCCAAATGACATTGATCAATATTAATTCACTTAGACTAGGCCTTTTAACAGTCTAACACATTAAGGGATCCACTTAATATCTCTCTTTATATGAGAGGGACAAGTTCTATCTCGATTACACAACTTCGTCACATTACTCACACAGTAACCAATCACAACATTTATAATCGTCTGGTTAAAGATAATGTTTGATTATGTCAAATCACTGTGTTTCTAATGTTGAAGTCTCTAGTAATCTCAAGTTAGAGGACTGAAAAATATACCTATCATGAGAAATAACTATGACTTATTCCATATGATGTTCTCATAGCGGGTCGATCCAGTACTTTGTTCCCTCATAAGTACTCGTGATCTTGATTCGTATCGCTATACGTATAATCATATTATCATCATCAGCCAAGACTCGCACTAGTCTTAATTCATTATAGTTCCTAGTATAATGACCAACTAGGGACATTTAGGATATTTCTGTAAATACCCATGGATCTTATTATAATGTAAACATGCAAATTAATTATAACAAACAGCAAAAGAAATCATCTATTTTATTAACTAAAAGTATTCATAAAGACAGTTAATGGATTGACCTAGGGCACATGCCCCAGCAACTCCCACTTGCACTAGGGTCAATCATACATGCATCTAATGCCTAATGATCTAACATGACCATCATGTTTTTCTTGTGGAAGAGCTTTTGTCAATGGATCCGCAACGTTGTCATCAGTTGGTACTCTACAAATCTTCACGTCTCCCCTCTCAATAATTTCTCTAATGAGATGAAAACGCCTGAGTATATGTTTGGAGTTGTGGTGTGATCTAGGTTCCTTGGCTTGTGCTATTGCCCCGTTATTGTCACAATACAAACAAACAGGGTTAGCAATACTTGGAACCACACCTAGTTTAGAAATGAACTTTTTGATCCAAACTGTCTCATTTGCTGCATCGGACGCCGCAATATACTCAGTTTATATCGTAGAATCTGCCACAGTCTCTCGCTTCGAACTTTTCCAGCTTACCGCACCCCCATTCAAAGTAAACACATATCCAAACTGCGATCTAAAATTATCTATATCAGTTTGAAAACCTTCATCTGTGTAACAATTTACAACTAAATCATTTTCAAAACCTCCATAGACCAAGAACACTTTGATAGTTCTTCTTAAGTATTTAAGAATTTTCTTTACCGCTATCCGATGACTTTCACCGGGATCTGACTGATATCTGCTTATAGTGCTTAAAGCATATGATACATCAGGTCGAGCGCGCAACATGGCATACATGATAGATCCAATAGCTGATGCATATGGTGTCTTATTCATACGGTCTCGCTCATCATTTGTCTTAGGACATTGAATCTTGCTGAGACTTATGCCATGAGACATTGGCAACAATCCTCTTTTAGAGTCTTGCAAAGTGAACCTATTCAGCACCTTGTCTATGTAAGCACTCTGACTTAGACCGATTAGCCTCTTAGATCTATCCATATAGATCCTTATCCCTAGTATATAGGTTGCATCTCCTAAGTCTTTCATTGAGAAACACTTCCCTAACCAAGACTTGACATTCTGCAATGTTGGAATGTCATTTCCAATGAGTAATATATCATCAACATACAGTACCAGAAAAATAACTACACTCCCACTAACCTACACAAGGCTCATCTTCATTCTTAATAAAACAAAAATCCTTGATTGTTTCATCAAAACAAAGATTCCAACTCCGAGAAGCTTGCTTTAATCCATAAATGGATCTTTGTAGCTTGCATACCTTCCTAGAGTTCTCAGGTACAAAACCTTCAGGTTGTGTCATATACACGTCCTCAAGCAGCTTTTCATTAAGAAATGTTATTTTTACATCCATTTGCCATATCTCATAGTCATAATATGCAACAATTGCAATTAAAATTCTTTCTCTATCCACCAAACTCTAGTATACACATACTAGTTTACTTTTTCATCACTAATCATCCCTTATTAGGATTGTCGATTGACCAATACTTAGATTATAATCGGTCTAAATATTAGTGATCCAAATAATATTTGAGCATGACATTAGATACAAAGTAAAGTCATGTGTCTATCTGATCCATCACCATTCTAGTGTTTCTTAACAAAAACCTTGAATTATATAAGTTATCTCAAGACCATAGATCTATAATTACATTTTTCATCCCATGACAAGAGATCTCAAATTTCAATATGATTAAAAAATGAAACCTGACATATTGTGCAACTCTCACTAGTTCTCTAAATGTCTACTCACAATATCATTTATATTATGGGCTAGAAAACTACTACCAATTTCAACTCATCGGCAAATTCAATTAACTTTTCTTTTGAATGGTTAGAAAATAATTATCGAGATCTCTCATAATCTTATGTCTTAATCACTTATTATTCACCAACAACTTTCATTACCTGAATAGAGACAATTATCCTTCTCTTGAGTAGATATACGTTTCTAAATAGAGATATCGACATATTCGATGATTATACTCTCATAGTATAACTTTTATCTTGTATCTCATACAAGTTATAAATATGATCTCTCTTTGCCTTTACTCAATACGGTAAAAGAATACACAATTCTTTCAACATATCAAGTCAGATATATTGTCCTCTATTTAATATTCTACAAACCGCCAGGAATAATATTAAATGACCGAGTTGTAAGTCACACATCTCCTTTCATTTCATTTGTATATTCAAAGTCATTTTGGTGTCTTACATAAACTCTAATTTACAATAATTAGTGTTTTAATTTAAAACTTCACTACTAACTGATCACGTGGTGTAGCACTACAATTCAACCAATAACAAGATATTCAATGATATTAGTTGTAAATTACTTAAGTTCAAAACTTTCAACATTTGGAGTTTGATTTCTCGTAAAGTCCTAGTGAAGATATATTAATTTTCATCATACTAATAGTTTGACATCTTAATTTGATTGGGACTTGTTAACCTGAAATTCTCCTTTTTCATATTAATGTGAGAGTTTATTGACCATTTGTTTACTTATAATTAAGCTTCCAATTGACTTTAATGAAACTTCATAGACTCTTTTATTTTAACTATCACCAATTCATTCGATCATTCAAAGACAAGTGAACGCGTTACACTAGTCTTCTACGATGTGAATGATCATGATTATAAAACGAAGTTACTCAGACTTTTGGTCAAGCGAAATTACTCCAGCGTCTGGCCTTGACTAAAGGAGTCTATTCGTGTCACTTCAATCAGTCATAAGTCATCTCTACGTCTCATTTCATTTTATGCACAGAGTATATTCCTTTCGATTTTTGTCAATCTTATCTATTCTCATATTAATCTCAATCTTGGTCCCTTTATAAACTTACCACGACCGTCGCTCAATAAACAGGCCACTTACAGCTCCTTAATCTTGACGCAGAAAGGAAATTTATATTTCTTCTCTTTTTGAGAATATTGTTAAGGACAGTGCGACTTCTTATGATCATTCAATCAATTGAAGTCTTCCTTGCTATACTTAATTCGAAACAGAGAAATTTTGTGATTCAAATAGTTCTACTGTTTGTTATTGCTTTAATTTGTTTCCATTACTCTCAGATTTCTCGACTTTTCTTTTTCTCAAAAAGAAATTCGGTACTTTTCAAGAGGCTGTGTAAGATAACTTTGTATCTTACTATTCATCAAATTACCATGAATTCACATGTCCGTTGTTATTAAATTGAAAAGATAGAAGAATTTTAATTTCTAAATTTTGATTTACTTAATGACTAATGAAACTATTAAAGGGTATTGTTTCAATCCTTTAAGTCATATAAATAGAAATTCTTGCAATATAAGAACTCATACTGACGTCCTATACCAATCACTTACTAATATTTAATAAGTACATATATCTCTTCATTTATTATACTTTAGATCGTAGTGATAGACATCATTACTCAAATTCGTTAGAAATAATTATTGGGTACTTTGAATCTCAAAACACAATCGCTTGTGTTATGTTTAATAGCAAATCCAAGCTATTATTAGACCATTTTCCCAATACTTTAACTTCTAATACATTGATCTTGTCACTATACTTTAACTTCTTTATTCTATAACAACGCCTAATTTGTTGTTAGCAAAGACCACTTCTAACTCATATAATTCATTTTGTCTTATTGGTTTTTTATTCGAGTCATATAACCACTATACTCAACGTCACTTATGGATATAGTAATAAACAATCATAAATTTTAGTATTTCTTTTTAAAATTCATTTAATTATTTTAAATTGTGGTTCTATTTCATATTTCACTTGATGTTTTGTTTCGGAAAGGAGACAATACTTTACGTTAAAATATTTTATTTGAATAGCAAACCGACTTAGACAACTTGGCTAGTTCTATCACAATCCCATTGTGATTTTTCAGTCAAATTCAGTTTGCCTAATCAATTTCTACTTTCAAAACCACGTGCTCCATTTTCCTTGTTGAGACTATTTAACATTTTTGTAAGTGTTTTATAATTGTAATAGTTTGATACTTTTGAATTCCGAAAAATCCATGTCCAGTACTTAGATATTTGAATCATTTGGATTTCCTTTCCAACCAATTTCCTATTGGTTTCATAACTGATATTTTCATCAACTATATTAGTACCGAACAACTTACAATATCTTTGTGAATTTAGACTTCCTGAGTCTATTTCGCATTCATTTACGCTCGGCTTCATTTCATAAGTATATTCTCTCTTTATTTATTTATTCCTAATCTTACTCTGTATCTTCAAGTTAAGTATTGAATGGAAGAACAGAATAAACTCTCTATCGCATATCTAGGGATAATACGTAAATACACATCATAAATATTACACAATAACAAAAACATCTCAGCTCATAGTCACTTCCCAACTAATCATGCTCAATCCCCTTTTGATTCACAACTAAAGTTTATCCTTAAGTAAGCCTATCGTAGGCTCTGGTACCAAGTATGTCATCCCCTCGTCATTAAGACGATTGACCAGCCTAGATTACTTTAATCCCAGATAATATAGTCAGCATAATCTTTGAACTTTAATCTCAAAGTAATATTTATTTCAATCTTTTGCAAGGCTTCAAAATTAAATCTATATACTAAATGAAACTCAATTCATGATTTGTTCAATTGGAGCAAATTAGAAAATCATGTCCGTATTTAATAAAAATTTCAGCACCACCTCCCTTAAAAGTGGTCTGCTGAAAAATTCATTTAATAGATATTAGAATTGGGGAGAGGCCTAGAAGGACGCATAACTCCCCACAGTTCACAATATGTATCAAATTTAAATTGGTAAAGTAGCTTAGAGTCTCCAATAACTTAATTTAAACTTGACAATCTGAAATAGATTGAAATTAAAACATAAACCTCTCAATTCGTTTTAAACCAACTTAGGATACTCTCATAACCATTTAACTAAACTTCAAGTCCTACATTCATCCCAAGAACTCAAAACCAGATACATAAACAATTTACAACTAAAATTCACTTAAACTTTTGAAAACGATTACCGCAATCTTCTAGCCTTGTCCATTCTTCCCTTGTCTTCATATATAATCCGACACCATCAAAAACAACTCGAAAATGTGAAGTAAATAAATTCCTATATTGATCTGTACTCCTGTAATCGTTAGTCTGATACATAGAGACATGTAATTGCATTTCCAAATAGACATTAAGATATATGCGTCAACATGAAATTCAATGAATTATGTCGTTGTCTCCTAACTACAATCAGACGTCGACTACCAAAAATAGTACATAAATAGTATTAAGAGATCACGAAATGCAAAGATAACTTATCAGTGTTAGACTCCACTAATCTCACTAGATGGCGTGTAGCAAAATTGAAACCTAGTTTCAATAAAACCAAACTCTAAAACAAGCTTATCGCCCTCACTCACTCTATGTATGCATGATCAAAAATAATAAAATGCAGTGCATACTATGATACAATTACAGATATAAAGATAAATTCCATAAATAGAAAAAATCACCGTAGGGTTTAGTTAAAACCAATCCATTTTAAGCTTATTTTTTGGGGTCCTTGGAGCATCAGATCACCTTGAAGATGGTTCTAATAGCTTTCCTACATACCCAATTATATTATAGGTTAAGTTTCAAGTGAAGCCAAATCACGAAACCCAATGAAAATTGTGGCTGAAGTACGCTTGAGAACAGTTTCCAAAAATATTAATTTTTATAACTGTTTTAACAGGCTTTCAACCAACCAACTTAGGGTGGCTTTTTAACCTTTAAAACCTCAATGTTTATAATGATGACCTAAAAAGAACTAAAGTACTCATGTCATACTTTCTATAGACTCTAAGAACACTCAAATTGGATCATCAATGGATAAGTTGTGAATTTTCCAATATGTCTTGTGGCGGCCCTCGCCGCCCCGGGGTGACGTGTCTCCATGTACCCCTAGCCAGCTGGCTCTATACACGTGTATGCCACCTGCCCGTCCTTTTCCATCTCGAAATTCGTACGTACATGTACGTACATTAGATATATGTGACAAGCAGCGGAAGTTGTACGTAAATTATAAAAGTATTAAGCAATTTTAAGGAAACCTACTGTGGAAAAAAAAACCCTGAATATTTCCAAGTAACCAAATTGTACTACAAGTTCCCAAACATTTCCAAAAGACATTAAAATATTACACATACAAGTAGTTCTCAAAGGTAGCAATCAAATGTAGTCGCCTAAGATTCCTTTGCCTTTACTGGTATTAGGATCTGCACTCAATCATCACAGAAGAAATTGGATGACGAGTCCAGTCAGTAAAATCCCAAGGAACTCCTCCGAGCATTCATATCCATAAATAGAATTCAATAAATACTGTTAAATAAACATGCAGAATGTAACGAGACAACCGTAAGTAGAGCATCGCATGCGTAAATAACAATAAAGTGCAACCGTGTGTATGTCTATTCCAAATCATACTAAACCATACCCCGGGACTTCCTTCCGGGATTCCACTAGTGGCGTACCCAACTAGCTATCACCGATCCCCCTCGGTGGCCGACATAAACCAACGACGCACCGACAACCGTATCAATTCCCTCGGGTCGTTATCCCCGAGCACTCCTGATACACACGCCATGGTATAGATTGTGTAGACACACAACGGAAATCCGGTGGGAATAACTCACCAACCGTCCAAAAGAGAACATAATATGAAGTAAAAAAAAGGACAGAATATCGGAATTGAATGAATATACGAAATAAAGTAAATACTCGAGAGTTTTTCCTTTGGGTTTTACAAACCTCACAACGCGCTCGTAGTCAATTCCCCGAGTCCAAGTCCACTGGGTCTTTGGTTGCCAATTGATCACCCTATGTCCATTATCAATAATGTCATTTATCATGAAAATTTACAACTAATTCCTACAATTGTTTAGGCCAAAATTGTCCATTTCGCGTTTTTCAAGGCAAATTAGAAATCCTCAATTCCCATTTCTTTGGCCATAATTTTTCCGATTTTTTCCGAAATTTTCCATGATTTTTCCTTTCCTTTTTTCTTCTTCGTTTTTTTGTTTGGGTCGGGTCGGGTCCGGCGACCCGTCCGGCTGGTCCGAGTCGCCTGGACCGGACCGCCCTCGGTCCATGCGGGCAGGCGAGCCGCCTTGCGGGCTGGCTCGCCTAGGCGAGCCCAGGAGCGACGCACACGCGCGTGACGCGCGTATGTGCGTCGTCTCCCTCACCTCCTTCTCTGGTTTTTTTTTTTTTTTTTTTTTTCCGAACCCATTTTTTTTTTTTCATTCTTCCTCGAGTTGGGGTGGCTCTCCACCCCAACCATGGTGGAACCCATGGCGGGGAGGTACCCCTGCCATCTCCTTGCGACCAACGGGTTCGGCCACCATGGCCGAACCCGTCGCTCCACCATCACCAACGAAACAACCATAATAACATAATAATCATCACATCATCCTTACCACCAAGGTATGTTTGTTGTTCTCCTTTCCTCCTCCTTGACCAGTTCCCTCTCCCTCTCTTTCTCTCCAACAGAGCCAATTTTTCCTCCCCGATTCATTCTTCTTATAAATCCACCCCTCTCACATCATTTTCCAACTAATTGAAGACTTTTGATGGGAGATCCGGATTTTGGGGAGAAATGAAGACTTTGATCCGGAATTTAGGGGAGAAATGAAGACTTTGATCCGGAAATGAAGACTTTGATCCGAAAATTATTGGAGAGAAAGACTTTTGTGTGTTTATTATCCCACCAAAGTGTGTATTTCCCCAACTTAATGTTCAGTCCTATCAACTGCCTTGTACTCGCGTCGACACGCATAATCGCACGCATTTTTATATAACATACACATGTATCAATATATTGTACTGCAAATAAGCATGCAACACACAATTTCATAACATACCTAAGTCCACATGTGTCCTAGCCCACTGCGACGTTTACATGGATTCGAGCTGGCGTCCACATCGGCAATTTATAAAAATGGGCCGTGACATGTCTTGTCAACTAGGCAAACTTTATTTATTTTGAGTTGAAAAATGTCTCTAAATCAATATTTTAACAATTAAATCATTAAAACTCGACAACAAACACCACAAAAGCACTCAATACCAACATCGAAATATTTTCACAGCATGTGGAGTCAAAATGGAACAAAACCAATGATTGATTCATCCAAAAACCCAAATCAATATCAACTATAAAAACATCTCCAAAATAGTTATCAGCCGAATCTAATTAGTTCCATTCATCAAAACCTTAACCCACGTCGGTGGGATTTATTCTAAATTGGTGCACATAAACCTAATGCATTAATTTTCAACAATTCGTACTAATTCCTATCAAAACCCCACAATAGAAATCGAGAAATCGCGATAATTCAAATTGAATTGAGAAAAATGTCTAGCATTGAGTATTTACCAAATTACAGCCCGAATACATCATTTGTTTCCGTAGAAACTTAGCTCAAATTGACTGTCTCGCAATGCTCTACAGTTTTGCGCAAAGAAACCATACGAAAATCGGACGTTGGGAGCTCGAGGAGTGAAAACCCGAGTTAGAGGGTTTAGAAATCAATGAAATCAAAATGTTCTGTTGAAACGTCTGATTTTTTTGATTTTTAGGTTTTTCTATGGAGATTAAACCCTCAGCTGTCTGTCAGTAGCTTAATTTCTTTTTATTCATTAATTCCCGAAATCCATATTTTAACCTGATTTAACTTTCGGTACTTATTTTCGATTTGATTTTTCACCAAATTGAACCAAACTTTTGACAAAATAGTCCATCTTCATAAAAATGTCCATAGCACTGGCTTTGGTCACACTAAAACTCCAAAAATCCTAGCTTTGTCCAAGACATAATGAATCCTTATAGACCAATTTTCTTGCCGTACTTGGCTAAAGTTGCACCAATTTAGACCCAATCTCAATCGCGACTATCATCAACTAATACGAAACTCGAGGCAAAGTCTTTTACATCTTTTGTTCTCACATTACATTACCACCCATCTCGACTTGCACGTAAATCGATATGAAATCTTCATGTGAAGATTAATACTTGGTTAATTAGTTTTTGAGCAACTAATAATTTATTTTCAGTTGTGCCCTTCAGACACACACTTGCAACCTCAATTATGACAAATTGAGGATACACCTCAACACACCCCAACTTCACGACAAAATAACGTATATTACATCCACTAGGCATGCAACATGAAAAAATTATTTTTAAATTTATGATATATGATCTGTAATACACCTTGGACACTCAAATTGCATATTAAATCTAAAACACTTAATTAGCCATCTAATCAAGTTTATCAAAATTCTTGGATGTCATAATATGAATATAATGTTTGATAATGGCTTGATCATGTTGGGAATCATGGTAAGAAAATATTAAAACTCACTAGAGCTCATGTTATATTCATAAATGAAAAACATAGAGTTGTTAAACTCTATTGGAATAAGATTAGCATTGTGTTATCAATGATAATACAAAAAGGTTGAAACTTAGTAAAGGCACAGGCATTATCATAGAGTTATGTGAACTTTAATGATAAACTGGTTTATGCCAACGGATTGCAAGTGCAAATACTAAGCTTCTAATGTAAATTACTCATATATGTGTTGAAAATTAATTACACGTCAATAGATTTGACTAGGATTGAGACAATCAAAGAATTATCATATATTCAACACAGAATCAAAAAATGTAATGTTATTTTTGAACGATTAAATGATATGAACAACATATACAAAGATTTGCAGCATTGTTATGTTATATGTTCAATTAATCGAAAAGTGAACTTGAGGTGAGTGGCAAGTGACATAAGGATGTCGTAGAAGGAAATCGAAATGTAATTTGACTACAATAATTGCTTGATTATATCTGGATTATAGAAAAGGTTAGAGGTTTATCTTAGTAATTATATCCAGGTAGTTATGCGTTGACACAACGAGGCAAGAGATTGTAATTTATACTTTTATATAGTTAAGGAAGTTTGAGTAGTTAAGGAAGTTTGAGAAGAACTATTATGAAATAATTATTTTGGTAATAGTGCTGAACAATTGAAGGCATCGCTCGTAGAGTATAAACTTACAAGGTATTTCAAACAATGAATGGAATGGATTGCAAGTATAAGTCTATAGTTATGACTTAGGTATTATAATATATTGGTGTGGAGCCCAGTTTAGATATGAAACCATTCAACTAGATAGATTGAGCAGATTCATTCATTCATCCTAAGGTTTGAAATACATATATACATGTAAGAAAGGGTTTTGGAGAGTCTTTCAGTTATCTGTAGGGTTAGAGAATATTAGAGGAAACACTAGAAGACAAATGAGAAGTATGACAACTAAAAGAGTTAGTGCAATGTGATTTGTAGATTTTCAAGCTCTTAGATTTGAAGAGTATAGTTGTCAGAGTGAAAGAAATTAGAGGTGAGATAAGTAACTTAAATCCATGAATATAATAAATTCACTCTGAGAAATCACCCAAACAAAGTAGTTTGTGTTATTAATACTTTAAATAGAGAGAAGTGCACTTTGTGTAATTATAATAGGAACTCCTTAATACTATCTCTTGAGATATGTGTATTAATGATGATGGAAGGAAATCCTATAGGCACATCATCAACTGAGTGGCTGGAATTGATAATTACAAGTCTGTTCTTTAAAGTTCAAATTGGAGTTGAACCAAATGTTTGATTTACTGGGTGATATGGTGATAAAGACGTCTAATTGGACCCACTGCGTCTAATTGGACCCAATTGATATGCTAGGATTTGGCTATTAAAGTTTAATATCTAGATTAGACTATCGAATGAAATCATGCTGGATGCATTAGATTTTAAAATGAAATCCCAGTTCATAAAGGATTTTAGGCAAGAATTACTTTGAAGATCTCATAGATCTCATTATAATATTTATCTAGGTAATGCCATATCGTATTAGGGGATATGATGAGATTACGGATTGTCTAAGGCAATGATTTATGTTATTTGCATAAAGAGATATGTGAGCTATTCGATAAGTTGAGACTGGATAATACGAACCTGAAGGGTTAAGTAAGTTCTTGTCTATACCTGATGGTATAAGTAAAACATAATTGTAGATTATGTAATAAAATTAATCAGATTTTAGCGTCAGCATAATATAATGGAAGTTGTAGTTGATAGATTGATTAATTCTACAAATTCTTATCAATGAAGATATATATTATTCATTGGACGGATTGAGCAAGATATCTATATGAGGAGATATGAGATGGTTCAGTGTTTAAATCTCCCCAGATGGAGATACGAGACTTGCTTTCAGTGTTGGAAGAACTTAATGAAATTAGCTGAAGACCATTCTTAATCTTGATACAATATATTGTTCTTCGTGTGTACGAAGAGACTGAGTTGTTGATCCCAATTTCAAAAAATATGATTTGAGCTTGTGTCTCATCATATTAAACCACTGAAAGAATAGACGTCTCTGTATGAGTTCTTTAATGATGATGGTAATATGATGGATTACAAAAATAATATTGTTTAAAGTACTATATGCTCGATCTTATCATACCATAGAGGGTACGGGATAAGGATAGGAGATACATGTAGTATGAGAAAAAAAGGTAGTGAAAGAACTACATAAGAGAAAGTATCGTACACTAAGTGATATATAACTAAAACTTGATGAAAATAAAAAAATACTGAGGAGTCAAATATTATAGATTTTTGAAAAGTTCAAAAGACAATTTTATTGTGCTTTTCAAAAGTCTCGTCTATGAAAAGGGCTTTGTAGGATCGGAACATTGTGAATAGTTACGACATGAAAAAGAAGAAATAACCTAGGGAAGAGAGTTATTAATGGAAAATTAATTTCCATATCTCTTCAAAACTACTGGTAACATCTATGTTTACTTTAATCTCAAGAATGAAATTGTCTTAAATTGGAAAGGTTATAACGATATGTTACCTTAAGCAAGTGATTGTTGAGTTACATATTAGGCTCGTGGTTAAGCCCGACTTGTTTCGATTAACATGTTTGTTGATTTGCATAATGTTTGGCATTTGTATGGTTTGTATTATTAATTATGAATCTAATAGAGTTTATTATCCTATAATTGAATAATTGATAAATTATGGGACGTCTAATATCGTGTGTAGGTCAAGGGTGACGCACACGAATCGTCCGATAGCGTGCGGACGAAGCTATAGGAGTGTTAATATAGGTTTATATATATATATATATATATATATATATATATATATATTGAAATAAATAATTAATTAATAATTAGTGGGCGCCTAGTGACATGTGGGGTCGAGACTGACACGCGTAGGACGTATGTGCATGCCCAAGAGTGTTGTTAGCGAGCGTGGTGAATTTATAGGCGCGAAAATACATAGTTATATATAGTTAAATATAGTTTATATATAAGAATCCTAAAGTTTAAAACAAATTAAATTGTTTAACCATTGGATTGCATCCAGATATGTGTAGTGTGATCATCAAGGAGGTGATTGGTGTAGACGTTGTTTTGGAGAGTTATCTATGCCGCAAAATGCATGTAACTCCATCTCGAGAGTAATAAATAGGCATGTGATATGAAAGTATCATTTAAGTTCATGTTCCCTTAGATCGGCCTTAAGATTCGTGCGTAAGAATCTTGAGAGAAATTAAATTTAATTAAACTTAAGTCGATCAGTTGGTAATGGGTTGGTTAATAGCCACAAGATCAACCTCCGGATATGTAAAACTTATCTCAAGAAAAGACCAAAATAAGAAATGAAACATTAGATTTTCCCTGAGATTCGTTTGATAAAAATCTCGAGGAAATCTAATGTTCATTTCCAAAACACAACCGCATATTCTATATTGTTTCCATTGGAAATTGAAAGGGAATGAGAGAAGAGAGGAACTGAGAGTGCGAGAGAGAGAGAGAGATATATATATATATATATAGACAAAAAAACGAAAGGAGGGACAAAGATGCGATAAGAGATGATGAAGCTATAATGTTGTTGATTGTTGTGTTAATATTGTTTTTTGTCGTTGGTTGTTTGGTTTTTGATTTTTATTGCATTGTAGGTTGTTGTTGTTTAATGTTGGTATGTGTTAATGGAAGTTGGGAACAGAGAGGTAGGCTCGGATCCGATGAGGGAGACGACGCAAGAGGTCGTCTCCCCTCCCAAGTTAAACTAGGGTTCATGTTTGAACCCTAGTTCAATAAAAAAATAGATTTGCATAACAGATTAAGGGGATGAAAAAGATGTGGTATAACCCCAGACCAGACTGATTCGGTTCATGGGTCAAACCCCTATTCAAAAAAATAAAATAGAAAAAGGCTGAAACTGGAAAAAAGTTCCAAAAAAATAAGAAAAAGATTTGGAAAAATAATATTTTGACAAAATAAATAGAAATTGATAAATTTCTATTACAAATGAAGAATTCGAGATTTATGCGGAACTTTATACCAAGGTTCTACCTCGAAAAATGTGAAATAGTCATATTGATCTAAAATTTGATTAATTAGTTCCAAATTCAATTAAGATCAATTTAGGCATTTTAATTAATGAGTATTGGACCCAAATTAATGATAATTGGTGTAATTTAGGCTTTTGATCGAAGGGGAAATGTGTATGGATCTCAGGAGTCGTATAAGTTAGTATAAAGTTAGGAAAGCTCAGCACAGGTAAGTGAGACTTCTATTCTTATCAATTACGCGTCGTAATTAATTATATTTTGCTCATTTAGTTTATGGACTTGGATATGGGAGCTGTGTATATTTATTAATGTGGTTCATGACTTGTTGTACGCACTAATACTGCGTGGACTAAACTGTCTTTGACTATGTTCCAACTTAGTACATTCATGCTTGATAATGTATTCGCTTACTATTGTGCTTGTGTCATGAGGTCATTGTACTGTGTTCGATACAACATACCCTACCCGCGCATGATACGCAGCCTCCGTGGAAATTGTGCTTGTCTCGCGATAGGTCACGCGATCGCTGAAAAGCTCACTATGCGCCAAGTTTGAGAAGGGTCACTGGTGTATGAAAACAACATTTGATAGTTTAGGGTTAGAACTTAGATAACATGAGATGTTGATAGTCTTGTTATGGCTGTGAAATTGACTAGTGGACTCTGTTAGAATGGGTAATCGACCACCTCTACATTGAGCAACTACATATTTTTATGAACATGAACTATGAAATCAAATGACTTACATCATGTTGTGTATTGTTTATATCATTTTCAATACCTGAATAGATATGTTTTGGATTCATATTTCTATTATTTGAATAATTGATATTAGATGAAAGTTGATCGCTTTACGAGCATCACTTACTAAGCAAGTTGGAGCGCTCATTCCCTAATTAACATTTCAAGTTAATGCGTTTTAACTTAGGAACGAAGAAGATTAGGGATTTATAGTCTTCTCTATGGTGAATTGAATTCCCTACTATTTATATATTGTATTGAGATAATATTTTGTAATAAATAGGGTTGGGATATGGTTTTACTACCGAAGTTTATGTTGATTTTTGTATGTCTTATGTTTTATTGAAAAAGTTTTAATTCCGCTGTGTTTTCAATAATTTATTCAATATAAAATATATTATATTTCAAATATTAGGTATAAAGGATGGTTGTACTGTTACTCCAATTGATTTTGTTTGGTGCACCGAGGCATGATTGTGTTTTCAGGTCGGGTATCGCCCTAATTGGGATAGGGAATGCTACACATGTCATGGCATTAGGATAGGGAATGTTACACATGTCATGGCATTGGGGGATTCAAAACAGTAAAAAAAATCGAAGTGATTATATTCCAATAATAAAAGGGGATTGAGATTGAAATGAATGCCCAACATGTTTACTTACCTCAAATGCACCTAATTCTTAGCCTAAACCGACTCTCGACCACTCCAAACTCGCGTTCCATACCCCTAAGTCATTTCTAAGATCCTGAGGTGTCATAAAAAATTGAATTCATAGTGTATAAGGTTGGTTATGTGGTTCAAATTCCAGCTTTTATAATCAACCCCCCTAATAATTTGTTTATGTTGAAATCTACTTTATTAAAATAAATACAGTTTTTGTGCAACAATATGTGAGGTGATTTCAATTATCAAAATGTTTAAATTTTATATTATAGTCCAAAGAGAAGTTTTAGGGCTATGTCTTAACCTTTTGAAACTATAAGGTTTGCACATTTTCGATAAGAAATGAGGGAGATATATCAATTTTACTACAATCACTCAAAATAGTTTTATATTCCGACCAGCAAAATTGAATAATTCATTTCTCTTAAACCGTAGCTCCAAAAATCATAATTTTTTATTGAATACTACAAACATACTCTAGGATGTCATACTAAAAGATGAGCTCAATCTAATAAGAAATGAGGGAGTTATACTCAAAATATCAGGACATTATCAAAACTGTAAAACCCAAAAATCGCATACTCATTATCAAAATTGCAGAGCATTTTTGAATATAAAGGAGTTCAAATCTTCAAATGGTGCATGAGATTAAAGTTTTAGCATTATGGTTAAGCATTCCAATGTCACCAGAATAAGTCAATTTGGATTTAAAATGAGGAATTTATGGCGAAATAACAGAGATTGGTTCAAAATTTGAATATGCAAGATTTTTGTTTTTGTTTTCAAGAACTTCATGAACTTGAGAAATTCATAACAAATTCATTTCTTATTAAAAATAAAAATTCAATATAGCAGATTGAGTGAAATCTCATGAAGAATCTTAATATCAAAGTTATTTTATGAAAACAATGACTTTAATCATATTAGAATTTAAATCTTCAAGTCATGTTGAAACCCTAATTTTTGTAAAAATCTTAAAAGCTCAAAATTTAAACTTGAAACTCGAATCGTGCCTTCAAATTGATAAAAGCTACATCAAAAGACTTCAATTTTCTTTTCTTATCAAAAGCCCTATGATTCATGACTTAAATCTCTCATGCATGAATGAAAATGTGGGCATAGTAGTGGGTTTGCTCACCTAGATTCTTGATCGTTAATTCTTGTTGTTGTAGAAACTAATGTTGATGAATTCAGCTCTTTTGAACCCTTAAATTCTCAAATCCCAGTAAGTATTTCACCTCATAATTTTAGTGATTTCATTGCTTGACTTTGCATTTTTTGTAAACTAGGCATGCATTTTTAGGCTTTAATTTAACATCTCTACTTGATGGTTCATCTCTATGTAAATCTAAGGCTCATAATCATCCCATTATCTCCACTTTTACACTCATTTTAACACCAATGTTTGACTCAAATCTCATGGATTACATTCAAATTCGTATATCGAGATATGTCCATGGTCTATGTTTTATTTTCATAACTTAGGCGTTTGATGATTTGATTTGATTTTTCTACTATAGTCCATATTTAAATTGACTCACATGATTTAAATTCAGAAGTGCATGTACTCCTTAATAAAAAAAACTCACTAAATTAACCCAGTCCCCACACTTACATGCATCTCGAGGCGTATTTCTGCTCGTGTCTCGACGCCTATAAAAATAAATAGAAATATGATTTGATAATCCACACATATACACAAACTAGGAATATCATCATCCAAATATAGAATACATCTCGGCCTTTGCATCGAGTGTTGGATTGTGTACCCATTGTCGGCGACCCTTAATTTTGGACAAATCCACTATTAGTGATTTAGGCTGTTACAAAACACTAGTGAAACATGTAACAAACAAAATATAATGTGATTTGTAATTTTAACATATTTGGTTAATTATATGTTTTGTTTTGAATTGTTTGCAACTATATTTATATTTTACAAATTTAAGATCAAATGAGAAAAATTGAAAAAACCTTATTTTATAGGATCCGCTTAAGCTTTATTTCTTGGACCCCGAATGGTATTGGTTTTATATATAGTTTATATTTATGTGTACATGTCTTGAATTTGTAACTTATAGACATTATTGTTTTTTAACAATTAAGAGTCAAGAGGAAAAAAAATATACATCCATTATCAACCACAATAGAACTTCAACCCTTAATCTCAATTCTCAAATTATGTGGGTCAACTGCATGGAGCATACTCTTTATAATATGATATTTGTTAATAGTTAGTTATTAAGTTATTTTTAAAAACTTATAAAAATATATATTTAAAAACAATCTCGTCATTGACCATGTCAATGATTAATTTGAAGTTGATGATGACTTTGTGGTTTAAAGAGATAGATATGGAGTGAATTTAAGGAAGAATAATTAAAGCCCTATGGTAAAAATGTTTTAAATTAGTAAAATAAGTTAGGTTTTTTTTATTCGCTAACTAAGGTATTGTAGCTTTTGAAAATGCATCAATAATAGGAAAAAATCGCATTGCCACGTAGTGACATGAATGGCGCACTCTTCGAATGCATCATTCTTGTTATACATATGGTTCTATTGTAGATACACGAATGGAACATTCGGAGAATGCATCATTCGTGTGCGCCATCTGTGTTATACCTATGGAACAATCCACGTGGACTATTATGTTGTAGATATACAAATGGTGTATTTTTCAAATGCGTCATTCGTGTTATACCTATGGATCTGTCCACTTAGATTGTTCCATAATACGAAGAACGCACCATTCATGTTATAGTCATCTAGCCCGTGACTTATCCCATCTTCACGGACCGGGGCGTCATCAAGAACGTAGGGAATATATTCCATGCGTTCTCGAGAATATGAGCTAGGAGGTTTAGAGGTCAAATGAGTTAGGGGAGATGTATGTAACTAGGTCGTCAGAGGGATTGAATGAGGTGGGTGAGTTAGTTGTTTATTCAATGGTGTTGTTTAGTGGATGTATTTAGAAGGCAAAAAGAGAGAAGGGCGGATGGTGAGATGAGAAGGGTGTGTGTTTTGTTTGATTTGCGTTGAGTGATAAGACGAAGAGAAAAGTAAGGGAACTTTGTGAGGGTGGAGGCGTGAATGTGTAGTTGTGAGTGTAGAGGGATCTCAGAAAGAGAGAAACACTTGAGACAGTTGCAACGTGAGAGGGGAATAAAGATTGAGATAGAGTTGGGTCAATCGTTGGAGGGGGAAAGGACTAGGGATCTTGATAGACCGTGTGAGAGAGAGAGAGGATCTTGAGAAACCGAGCGAGAGAGAGAGAGAGAGAGAGAGAGAGAGAGAGAGAGAGAGAGGGGGAGAGAGAGAGAGAGAGGGGGAGAGAGTATATTGGGTTTAAAGGGTTAGGTTGTGAGAGTTGGGTAGAGGTAAGAGGCGGAGAAGGGATATTGAAGGGTTGGGTTTAAGATTTAGTGTTAGGATTTTTTTTTTTTGCAGAGGTTGTTAAAAGGTTATGATTTTGTTTTAAAAGAATAACACTGTAGCTATTAATTTTCATTTAAATAAAGGCTAACTTAATTTTATTTTGCATGGAATATTAAATTGAAGATCAAAAGGGGAAGAAAATAGTAAGTACAATAATTTATTTATTTATTTATTTATTATTATTATTATTATTATTATTATTATTATTATTATTATTATTATTTACTTGGTTTTTTATTATTTTTATATTATGTAGTTGCGTAGTTTTTTCTTAATAAAAAAGTAGTTAAACCTTAGCTTCTATATCCAACTGTTTTTGCAACTTAATGATTAATTTGTTGTTATAGATCTTATGTCAATAATGGATTGATTTAACAAAGCTTTTTTCATTGAATATTTAAGTTGGTAAATTTAGTTGTTTTACTTTATTTAAAAAATATTAAAAAAACAATTGGAGGATGTATTCAATTTTTTTGACCAAATAATGTTTTAGCATATATTTTTTAAAACAAAATTGAAGCTTTAATTAAACTGGAGGAATAAAATCAAATTGAAGAAATCGTAATGGGTATTAACTTTATATATTTAGTTATGATATGTTTGAAAAAGGAAAAAAAAATAAAAAACTTGAATAAGTTCAACTAATATTGATGAGAAATATAGTATATATGTTAGTCTTTGGAAAGAAGTTATAGTATAACAAATTAACTCGACTATAGTTAAACTTGTTAAATTTGTCCATCTACTACGTGGACCAATCAAAATTACCTTTTAACACAAATCAGCTAGAAAGACTAAGACTTGAGAAATGGACTCTATATTAATAACTTTCTACAACGTTATATGTTGTCACGAGAATACATAAATTTCTTCTATTTGTTAAGTTTCTAGTCTACCCTCATGACCATAAAAGGGGATCTTTTTCTTTAAAAAAGATAGTAGTGTTATTTGTTTCTTAAGTTGTACATTGTATGGTATGTTTACTTTAACTGTGTTTTAAATATGGTATGATTGGGCTTATACTTACACCATAACAACTATCCAAATAAGTACTTATGTAACTTATGAGTTTGAAATTTTGTTGTGCCACAAAGTGCAATACTTACACCATACATATTGTTCACAATCATTGATATATAGATTTATGCATTTAAAGTAGTATTAATTTTTTTTCCGAAAGTTTAATCTTCATTCTATTTTTGATTGACTTCATGTGCAACTTTTTATATCATTATTTAGGTTGTAAATATAAGCTATTAATTGGTACTTCAAGCAAACGAAAGAGTATCTTCTGTAGTTACACTATTAAGGCGATCCTCTACATCAGAATGTTCGATTGCGCTTCAAATCCCCAATTTGATCAAATTTTTAGCTTGATATATATGTAATCATGTTACATTATCAATTCGCTAAATTACGTAGGTCATTATTGGTATTTCAAGCAAACAAATGAGTACGCTCTGTAGTTGCGCTATTAAGGTGATCATCTATATCATAAAGTTTGATTGCTCTTCAAATCCCCAATTTGATCAACTTTTTAGCTTGATATATATATATATATATATATATATGTAATCATGTTAAATTATCAATTCGCTAAATTATGTATGTCATGGAATTATGTATGTTTACGCATGTAGCCCACGATCATGTGTGTGTGAGAAAGAAAAATAAGCCCCAAACCCCCAAACTCTATGTTTATTCCTTGAGAGAGTGAGAGAGACACAACTGAGTGAAAGATCAACAATGTGTGTGTGTGTGTGTGTGTGTATGTTAAAGATTGACGACCCTGACTTATTTGCTAGTTTTTGGCTTGCATGATGTCAACGGTTCATTTCCCTAATTTGCTCAAGATTCCGAGTCATCTATGTAAGATGATAAGATCTTGATATATATATCCTTAATTACCCTTTTGAGGACCAGTCTTAGTTTCTTAACTAGTTATTACATGTTAAATGTATATTGGATTCCATGACAATTAATAGAGACTTATTTTAAAGCATTTTGTGACATTATTTTCACCTATACATATGTATATATGATCGATCAACTAATTAATTTCATCAAGATTTCTCAAACTTTGATTACTTCTTATCAAATATAGAGATATATCTAGGTATAAATATATATATACATATATGTTGATATTTAGTAGTAATGTTCATGTAAAGATTACAATAAATGTTCTAGGGAGGCTTTAGCTAAATTAATTGTTGTCCCTTATTTTAAATTGCAATCAAACTGTATGAAGATATAATTGCATGCATGTTGGATCTTGAGATTTTTATATTTTCTTCAACTTGATCTTGCTTGAATAAAAGTATAATTTAGGTGCATGATATTGTAGTTTACAATTAACACATGATTTTCAAACACCTAATGGGTTATAAGTATATTATGGAGTTTTTATTGAAAATATTAAAAACGTTATGTATATTTAAAACTTCTTACATACCTACATATATGGAAGAGCCAATTGGGGATCAAACAAATATACCATATGAATCTTAATATACAGTTATCCTTTTATAAACTTTTAAAAAAAATGGATTCCATGATATATAATTAAGTTTGGTTTAGAAGAAAAGAAAGTAGTGACTTATTGCGCTTAAATATTTCTTCTTATGTACTTGCTTGATGAACCTCATCTAGAGATAGATTTTTCTTTGATTTGTATATATATGGTGTTAAATATGAGATATAAATTAAGAAGATATATAACTTTGATGAAATACATGCTCCTTTTTAATTAATTTGGTAATACTGATTATTTAGGATGTAAATATGAGTTATTAATAGGTACTTCATGCAGACGAGTAAGTATGCTATGTAGTTGCGCTATTAAGGCAATCCTATACACTAGAAAGTTTGGTTACGCTTTAAATCCCCAATTTGATCAACTTTTTTGCTAGATATATATATATATATATATATGTATGTAATCCTTTTACATCATCATTATCCAATAAATTATGTAGGTCATGGAACAAAGGAACATCTCATTTATATTTTATGCATACGGTAAAATTGTAAACGATTTAAATGGCATAGGGTACAACACACCCCCGAGGGAGACCCGATGGAATGCGAAGGTAAAACGAGATGGATCTTCCTAATGTTTTGAGGTTATTGTGATGTGGCATATGTCATCTAGAAAGACATAAATGAATATGTCCTAATAGAGACCGTGCTCGAATCCCTACTAGGAAGAATCGGTGTAGTATTTGTCGTGCAGATGGTCATAACAAAAAAAGATTAACCAACTAGAGCTCAACCTTCCAATCCAAACCAATAGTCGATTTATACTTTGTTTGTAATTGGCGTAAGTTGGTAATTTGATTACATTGATTTTTTTTAAGTATCCTAAAATGTTGCATCATGAAATGTTTAGGTATTGGTTAATGTTTTAATCTATATTAGTGATTCGTTGTGACTTTCCGAATAATACCACTAATTTTCCTAAATCACACAATTGTAGTTTGTACACTAATGGATCCAAGTCCATCAGATCCTTCACTTTTACATTTCCAATCTATAAACAGATCCCGTAAGCCTAAAGGGATCAAATAAACTTTTTAAGATGTATACGTCCAATGTTCATGCACAAACTTATAATACATATATATTGACTAAAATGTTTTCAATTATAAGGTGTACAAAACAATGCGCGTGTTGTTAAGACGAGATGTTGTTGATCGAAAAGTGAAGTACCATTCTCAAATGATCCTATATTTATGTTTCAGTGGCTTCTACGGGATTTCACGCATATTGTTTTTCAGCCTTGATTGGGATTTGATTACTGTATTCATTGAGAGATGGCGCCCAAATACACATACATTCCACATGAAATGTAGCGAATGCACAATTACACTCTAAGACGTAGAGGTACAGCTCGACTTACCTATTGAAGGTACGCCTGTGATAAGAACCACCGATACCGATAATGTTAAGGTGTGTGAGAGGCTACTTGGTAGAATTCTTATTGGAGATGACATTATTAGGAATCGACTTATGGTCAAATAGCTTCAACGTAATGTACCAGCTATACAAAACGACAACAATGAGGAAATGGTGCAACATTATGTTCGGTCATACATACTACAATATATCAGTAGTTGTTTATTCGCCGACAAGTCAAACCAATTTGTACATTTGATGTTTCTTCCATTGCTCAAGGACCTTTAAACATCTAGATAGTATAGTTAGGGAACTGCGTGTTTGGCTTATTTGTACAGGGAGTTGTGTCATGGGTCTCACTCGGGTACGTAGGAGGTTGCAGGCACGTCAATTCTTATATAGCTATAGGCATGTAATAGGTTTATACCACCAAGGCGCCTGGGTGTTTCTAGAGTCCGACCTCGAACAGCTGATGGAGAATACATGCCAATTGATGTTTCATTGGTACATAGGTAATAAAAATATTTTTCATAATTTCTATAATATTAAGTCCATTTTATTTTTAACTAGTTTATTGTTTTGTATACAGATGGATCGATGCATTTTGCGGTTACTCAGACTGCGACACACGTCTTATCATCTTACCATGATGCATTGGACTCGGAGAAGGAAGATTTTGTATTGCGACAATTTTATGTTGATGTTATCGAGTCTCTTCCGCAATATTGTACAGAAGATCGCGGGAGTTGGTTATCAATGTGTCCTCTAATTTGTTTCCACATAGTCAAATGGCATCGACTAGAAAGGGTAATGAGTCAATTCATAATGATATAGGTCGTGCCACCAAACTGTAAATACGACACTCGACTGCAGCGCATCGAATTGCAAGGACAAACTCTAGAAAATCGTGTGGTTTATCATGTAATTTATAAAAATGTGAGAAAATCATGGTGATAACATAGTCACAACGGAATAAGAATGAGGATATGATCAAGAATACTACATGATGTAGTATCGATCAGTCACCAGACGATTCATTGGACACGATGAAGCTCTACGTGACTATTTAGTAAGCTTGAAACTATTAGTTTGTTTTCCTCAAGAGTTATATCTTAAATTACGTATATTAACACCTGATTTCTTATATTAGTGTAACTTGGTGCATCGACAACAGTGAGTGTTCACTGAGGATGGGCATGAGCAAGGTTTTGCTGCACTTAATAAAGGCATTAAAGCCTTAGATGAAGATGAAAAGCAGAGGTCTACTATGTGGAATGATGGAAATATTGTCGACCTGGAAATACGTGATAAGACATTCAAACAAGAAGATGGAGAATAGGATCAGGGTCGATCAAATAGAGGGATGAAAAGAAGAACAACACAGATAGAGATTATGGACGAGAGCAGCAGACATTCTCCTCTACCATATCCATCTCGTCGGATAAAGATTGTTGCTGAGAGCTGCAGGCGTTCTCCTCCACCATAACCATCTCGTTTGAGACCGAGAAAGACAGAGATTGTTGATGAGAGTAGCCAACGCACATTCCCACCACGTTTTTCTTCTCATGGGTACATTCCTACAGTGTCTCCAATGTAACTAGAAGCTCATATGTTTGTACACATAGCACCGACCATGAATCTTCCACCTTACTATTTCGATCCTTATGCACTTGGCCCGTCGTCTTCATATATGGATCATGGAATGCCTAAACATTAAATGTATTGTTAATTACCTCAATACATGCCTAGTCCATTTACTCCACCATGTTATAATTACAGTATGTCATATAGTGGAGATGGCTCATTCATGAACCTGTTAAGCATGTCGCGGCCTCATGTTCTTTTCGGCCAACCACATATAGGAAGTCAATATTTATGAACGGTTCGACATCCTATCTTTGATAGCATTGGTACTAAACGTGAGAGGAAGAATATTAATTGATTCAACGAAATTCAAGGCAAGATCAACAACCTCAACAAACTCAATCCGGTGTACAAACATAACGTCCAACTCGACATAAAGTACGTCCAGTTTGCATCATGAACCAGCAACGTCAACGTAACTATCGATAGACCTCTATGAATTTTTGTATGTCGTGGTGATTTGAAAAAAAAATTATATCTTAGGTGAATGAAACTGTAAAGTTTATTTTTCACGGAATGAACTTATTTTTCAAAAGTTCCTTATTGTTTTATTTTAAATGAATGGATGTTTTGGAAAGGTCGATTTTGTATTTTTAAATTTGAGAATCAAGATGGGGGTTTGTTGCTTTGATTATCTTACCATCTATTTGATATTATGCTAATGATTTTTTTTAATTATCAAGTCAATAACAAAGGAGCATTTTCCTTCGATTTTGTTAACATACTAGTATTTATATATGTAGCTTAAATTGATCATGAGAGTTTCAAATTAAAGCAATAAAAGGATTTTAGTTTTTATTCGACCTCTCATTAGTCTCTCCGTCTCTATCTCGGTTCTCCTAATTTGTATAGGATGCATGAGGTTTGCATGGGGTTGCATGGGATTACAATTGCAATTGGTATGCGAGTCGTCTAATCTACCTCGAGATATGTGTATGAGGTTGGCACGGATTGCATGGGTTTGTATGAGGTTTGCATAAGGTTGCATGAGTTTGCATGGGTTGAACAAATAACTCCTCAAAAGGAGTGTTTCATACACTTTTTAGGTTTAACAAATAACTCCTCAAAAGGAGTAATTCATACACTTAGTATTTTGTAAAAATAACTTCTTCTCAAAATGAGGAATTTATACAAAATAGACATTAGTATTTTGTAAAAATAACTTCTTCTCAAAATGAGGAACTTGTACAAAATAGACATGCACTAGAAATACATTAGTTTTGTAATTTTAAAGAAACCTACCCTATTTGTTGAAAAAAATCCCACATCACTTTTTGAAATAGCCCATTTAAGGATTATTTGAATTTGAATTGTTCTTTTCACTTATTATTGTCAATGATTTTGTCAAAAATTAATTACAAGTATTGTAAGCACTTAGAAGTTAGAACTATCATTGCATGATACGTTATACGTTATATTCGTTGAAATTTCCAACAATTGTAATCCTATGTATGCACACATTTTTTTATAATTCTATTTTGAGAAAAATTAAGTAGGAAGAAATATTTCTCCTCGGTGATTTTTCATAAAATCCCCGCCAGGATTCCTAATGAGGAACGAAATGGAGAAAAAAAATTCCCACGCAAATTCTCCATCGTCGTGAGGATTAGATGGGTATGAAGATGAGAATGAAATATTCATCTCCGCATGGGGATGATGGAATGAATTCTTAAGTGGGAATAGAGAGGAAGGTGAGGTCCCCAGCCACTACCCTCCCTATTTGCATACCTAGTAAGAAGTATGCATTAGGTCTCAAGCAAATGGTTAACAACGTACCTATGTAAGCAACGAAAGTACTAGTTAAAGTAACACACTTAAGTTTGACACGTACATTTGATGATTAGTTACTATGGTCTCTTGAATTCACTTTCAAACAAGGGACCACTCATCTTTATGCAAAATTCAAAAGATCAAGACAACTGGTAGCTAATGCGAGTCTCAGAATTAGTAGGTGAAGCAATTAATATCGTTTTCCTTTCCCATAAGCAAACACGCAATGCAAGTCGATGATGGCGTGAATCGAACAACAATGAGTCGTTTGTATGGCAGGCAAGAACCATGTGTCCCCACCAACCAAATCTAAGTATACTTATTAGGGAATGTGCTGCATTGAGGTCACCAAATTCACACCCGAACTCCCATCGCCCTTGGAAACCTTCCCTTCTGGCCTCAAGATACGTGCACACGTATACTGCTCTCAGTGTATAACATTTCGGGTGTGTATCCCAAAGCACACACGAGGGACTCCTAAGAACAATCTGATTTCAAGGTGTGAGTTCAAATCACACACATTATATATATATATGGTTCTTCTACCATGGGTATCAAAAAGATACTCATGCCATGAAACTAAATTTCTTCACCTGCTTATCACGTAACATAGCATCAATGAGCACTTGAGGTAGGACCCACTTAATTCATTTCTTGCTAAAAAAAATCATGACTTTCTCTCTTTTTTAGTTAATGCAATAAAACAAAGTTCTTTAGATAGTATTGAAGCATATGTATATACATCATTATGCACATCAAGAGACTCAAACAAGTATGTGACAAATGCAATTATCAAAAAAATATATCAGTTTACTTCTAAAAAATTGCAAAGCTAATTAGACAGTTTTTTTTTAAAAAGGAAGGTAAATATATTATAACTTAATTTAAAAAACTTTCATATAATTTTTTGAGATAAAATATTATATAGCTAATATTATTTTTTAACTAGACATATTTTTGAATGATCTAATAAACTTTGCAAAAATAATGATTATTTTATTTGACAAGAAATGATGCTTTTATTATTTTCGCAATTGATTAGATGTGCTGTAATATATCGTATTTTTTTATTCTCAGTGCCAAAAAAGTAATATAGTATTGATTTTTTTTTCAAAAGAAAATACAATATTTAATATAAATTATGGTCAGTTTTATTTTTTATTTTTTTTTAGAAGATGACTCCAACATAAGTCAAACTAAGTACCTCTATAATCTTACATTTTACCACGATTCTTGGACAATAACGCTCAATAATAGTATATGTGCACTCGATTATTTCTTTTACTTTTTATAATTAAAAAACTATATAGAATAATTATTTTTTGTGTAATGGGCGAGGCATCACTTATCAAAAAGTAAGTTTACGGTCAGGGGCGCGGAATCAGGATTTTATGTCACCCTAGGCTGAACTATATATGTGTAATGAATATATCAATTGCAATCAATTATAATTAAGCTATGAGTAAAGTCGTGTCATTGTCAATGTACAACAAAAATTCATTGGCATGCTCCACCCCAAATAAATCACTATAAAATCAATAATTTTATAAAATTTCTCCATAATTTAAGAATTATTTGAACAGAAAAAATATTCATACTATTTATTTAGGAGAATTACTTGGGACAAAATAGCTAATAGCAACATTTATTTTATTCAAATAATAATATCATCAATTTTTCTTGAACTAATAATAATATCATCAATCAAGTTAATTGTGCTCATATTTTTTTAATTTATATTATGGGTAGTGATATTTGGAGTCATGAGTCCGGACTAAAAAAAAATTAATTTCAAAATCATCCTCAAGTAATTAATGAAGCAAACACAATCACTTGTAAAACTCATTTGATACTCCTTAAATATTTGTGGAAATTTTAAAAACACACCTATGAGTCTTGACTCATAAGTCCAAGTAGATTTATTTGTATATTATTTTCATATCACATTGGATTTTGCATATAGTTATTATGGTGTACTTTAATGCATGCAATTAAATGAGTATGAAAACTAAAAGGTATTGTTTAATGCATTAATTACGTTCATTAATTACAATGTGACCAGTCAAACTGGTTACTCACTTTGAAAGAATCAAACTAAAGTGTAGTCTACACTATTGATGCAAATTCGATGGCTATTATTTAAGTTCCATGGCATGAGTATTTTTTTTTATACCCATTGTATAAGAACCCATATATATATATATAGACACACACACACATGTGATTTGATAGTTTACATAAAATGGAAATAAGATGAAAAAAAGGAAACAATTTAAACTATTAAATATCTACAAATGATTGTGATTCCTTGATTGTGGGTTTTCCTTTTTCATCAAATGGCCTTTGCAACTTTTCTTATTACTAAATAATCTCAAATTAATATTTGTGCCTAAATAATTTCAAACTTTGTGTTTTGTGTCAATTTTGACCCAATTAATTATTTTTTTAGGCAAATTAAAGTGTGACATATGAAATTGATAAATTAAGTTGCTAGCTAAATGAGGTAGTTTAAGTTTCGACATCAAAATAATTTCAGATTTTGGGTTCGATACGCATAAAACAAATTGTTTGTGTCTTTGTAGGTTTCAACTATTTAAATTTACAATCAACTTCTTTCATTTTTTAAAATTTAAACAACCTCATTAAAAAAAAACTTTCTTTACTGATTTCATATGCTACATCGAAATCAATTTACTTAAAAAAGTAATTGAGTCAAAGTTGACAAAAACGCATAAGATCATCTCCAATTGGTAACATGGATTTAGACCATGGATTGGTGTCACATCATGGATGTGAAGATGATATATATCTTATGTGGCACTAGATAGACATTCACCTCTTAAAATGATCTTCAATGATAATGTGGATTTAGACCATAGTTTAATTATTTGGCATTTTTATTTTCAATTTTCATAATATTAATAAAAACTCGAAAAAATAAAAAACTTTAAAAGAATTAATAATGCTGATGTGGTACTCTACCACAATGTTTAGAAGTAGACATTGTAATACACCCTCCACTTTGATTTCATGTCACATAGGATAGACTTGTGAATCCGTGATTCTATTAAAGAGCATTTTTTGGATTAGATGTAGATTGAATCCTAAGTGGATCTATTTCTACCCCAATTCTTGGTCCCATTGGAGATGCTCTAATTGTTAGAATTATTTAGATATAATTATTAATTTAAAATTATTTAGACATAAAAGTGAAAGTTTGGGATTATGGTGACTATATTTGCCTATTATAAAGTAATGCTACAATGATATACTTTGACGCGTACGTTTGCTACTAAGTTGTTGATGTCCGTTAAATACAATATGAAGCATGCAAAAGCACATATCAGCAATGTGAAAATTCAAATTAAAGACATCAACCGCGCGTGTAGCAAATACATGTGTCAAAAGGATGTCACCTAATTGTTTCCCTATTTATTATGTTTTAACGATGTTTTTATTGGTCTAGCAAAAATTAACTATATACTTTACTTTCATTCTCTTTGTTAAATAGAAAATTAATGCTTTTGTAACCGAGCCAAACAACTAGGGCTGTAAGTGGAGCGGAGAACGAGGATTCTCCACAATGAGGACGATTATGAGAAATTTAAATGGGATGGAGCGGGGATAAGGTAAAGATGGAGATAAAATTTCATACTCAAGTGAGTATAGGCACGGAGATAAAAATATATTTTTTTTGGTGGGGTCCCATGGAGAATCCCCATTGAATATCCCTGTGGGTATCCCCATTGGGAATTATCAATGGAGATATCCATAGATAATCTCACGGAGATCCCCATATATCAATTATGTATATACATACGATATTATATATATAATATTACATGGTTTCCATCCAAAAAATCAGTGATACACATAACAAACGAACTCTAATTAGATTTGTAATTTTAACTTATTTGGTTAATTATATATTTTGTTATGAGTTTTTTGCAACTATATTTATATTTTACAAATTTAAGATTAAATGAGAAAAATTATGAATCTTATTATATATATGTCAAATAGTGTAGACTTATATATTAATAGACATAAAACATAGTGGAAACCATAAGGGCATGGTTCCTAGCTAAATTCAGTTGTCCATTTTGGTCATGGCATAGGCTACCAAAGCATGAGCTTGTTGATTACATTACCGTGAAAGAAATATAAAGCTAATTATAGGAGGGAGATCCAGTAAGATAGAGTGTATATCATGAAGTACAGGATCAGTGTTCACTTCACTTGATGAATTAGCTGAATTTATATTTATGCATACATGTTTAGAATTTGTAACTTATTGATATTATTATTAATTTCTTAACTATTAAAAGTTGAGAGGGAAAAACATACATCCATCATCAACCATAACAAAAACTTCAACCCTAAATCTCAATTCTCAAATTAGGTGGGTCAACTACGTGGATCAAACTCTTTATAATATAACATTTGTTAACATTTAATTATAAACTTATTTTTTTGTATACTTATAAGGAATATATATTTAAAAATAATCTCCTCATTGATGATCAGGTCAATGATTATTTTGAAATTGATGATGACTTGGTGGTTTAAAGAGATATATATATATATATAAGGAGTGACTTTAAGGATTATTTTGAATTTAAATTGTTCTTTTTGCATATTATTGTCAATGATTTTGTCAAAACTTAATTACAACTGTTAGCACTTAGAAGCTAGAACTTTTCATTGCATGACATATTATAATGTATTTTGGTTAGAACTTCCAATAATTGTAATCCTATGAATCTGTACCTTATTTTTTATAATTATTTTTTGAGAAAATTAAGTGAGAAAAAATATTTTTTCACAGTGTAATCGTGAAAATCCCTGTGATTATTAAATGGGTATAGAGATAGAGATAGAAATTCATCCCCGTATTAGGATCATTGGGTATGTGGATGAAGGGATGAATTCTTAAGCGGGGATGACCATCCCATTTGCATCTCTAAGAACAACTACACGAACACACATGTATTAGTGTCACTTGATTAATTTTCGCATTGGACTGCTTACACATATTGTGTATCACTTAAAGGGCAGCAAACATGTGCCAACATATGTTGCATTTCAGTGCTTAGGTTACACTAGAGGGTCGTTATTAAAGGGAAATGCTACGATGGCAACCTTATATCACATCCCAACACATATGGGGTCTAGGGATGCAAGTGGGTCGAGGAATCTCTACGTACGGTGAATGGGGATTTTCCCAATGGGGGTGGTTATTGAGAATTTAAATGATGGAGCGAGGATGGGGAAAAATATATTCGCGGGGATCCCCATTAGTAAATCTCCACGGGGATCTTGTGGGTAACTCCATTAGGTATAAGATTATATATACATGGGTGTTTCTACCATAGAACTCAATTATATAGCATTTATTGCACATTTAATGTGTTTTCCATTAAATGCACTATATCAATTACCATTAGACTAAAACTTCATAGTAATTCAATGGTGAGATATATATAGTTCTCATGATATGGGCATATATTTGAGCTCCATTGTAAAATTACCATATATATACGTGGTCTCTAATAAATATATAATACACACGCTTTCACATATGTTAAAATCTATATATCATTTTACAATATATATATATATATATATATATATATATATATATATATATTATATGCATATGTTAGCAATAGACATGTATATTACGTGTATAAGTACTATTTAAAAGGATCAATACACATATGCATATGTATGTGTCTTGGCACCTTATGCTTTATACAATTATTGTTTGAGAAAAGTTAAATGAGAAGAAATATTTTTGAGAATCCCCAATGAGGAGTTAAATGAGAAAAGAATTTCACTACGGAGATTCCCGATCCTTACGATAGGGATGAGGATGGAGATTCATTCTCGCTCGCATAGGGATGGGTATGAGAATGGAGTAGGGTGGGAAAACAACCGTTTGGTGGTGAAAACCACCAAACCGTCACCAAACTGAGGGTTTACAGTTTGACGGCTTTGCAAACAACCACCAAACTGCGAACCCTCAAAACTGCACCCAAACTGATTGAGGTTTGCGCGGTTTTAGTCACGACTTTCATGCGATTAGTGGGAGGCATGATTATTGAGATGGGGGACTGGCAGCCACTGGTGGTAGGAGACAGCGGTAGGTGGCGGCTATTGGTGGTAGGAAATGACGGTGGCAACCGCGGCGATAGGAGGCGATACTGGTGGGAAGCGGTGATAGGAGGCGCGGTTTGTAGGAGGCATGGCTGGTGGTAGGCGGTGATATCACAATTAGGAGGGGTAGTTGGTGGGAGGTGGGGCGGTGGGAGGCATCGACTGAAGTGGTGGGAGGCGTCGACTTGCTAGCGCGGTGAGAGGCGGCAACAACTCGTGGGAGGTGGCGGTAAGAGAAAGTGACAGGATTTGAGATGTTAAGAAAGATAAACGGTTGAAGAGTAAACAATGTCATTGTTTACATTGTACAAATGTAAATTGAAGGAATTTACTAAACTACCATCGATTTGGTGAACCGTGATTTTTTAAAAAATGAAAATCGTCGCCAAACTGCGATTTCGTGGTTTTCAAATTTTTCAAACCACCCACAAACCGTAAGTTTTAAGAACCAAACCAGATCATGAGGTTTGAGCAGTTTTGCTGAGGCCGCTGCCCACCCATATAATGGAGGGATAAATTATTAATTGGTAATGAGAATGAAAATTAGGTCCCAGCTCCGTACCTTCCCCATTTGCATCCCTAATAGCTCATACATGGCATGTGGGGCACACAAAAAATTAGGTGTGACTTTATTAGGCGAGAGAATTAAAGCCTCGCCTGACGTGATGGACGTGACAACTCTAACCTATTGCAACTGTCCATCTTTTTAATCTATCTCTCTTTATCTTTCTATCTCTCTATCTCTTTCTCTCTCTCTTCACAACATTTTTTCTTCATCCTCTTTTCATAACTCTTTTTCATCTTCGCTTTCAAATAAGTCATACAGCCTTCACAAACCCCACTTCTAGCAACTCACAAAGTTTCATATACAGAGAGAGCAACAACACTAAAACCAGTTGACATAAATCTGCCAAACATACATCTTTTATTCTTCTCTTTTCCAAAAAAGAGAAACAACGGTAAAAATCTGAAAACAAATGCATAAAACCAAAACAGAATTACAAATTTATGACCATCATTTCATATATTATCTATAAAACACAAGAAACCTTTCAAAACCTCAAAAAAAAGTCACGGCTATTCGAACCCTATGACTTGCTCCTTTAGCTCCATTACTTCATTGTACCCCATTTTCGAGTTTTTTTTACTATTTTTACCTTAAATTTTTGTACTAAAACTACCATTTACCGTCAATAAATGTTTACTTTGTTTCCTACCTTCATCCCAACACCCTTAAATCCTTTTCATTTTTGGATTTTAGTCAATGTAGAACACTTGTACTGGGTCACCAAATGTCGAAGAAGTGTTTTTTTTGTTGAACACAGTCGAATGTGGTCGCGTCGTGTCCAAGAAGTGAAGAAGTATCGCCCACAAGGTTCAACCGACTCCGACTGATACCTTTAAAGAGGGAATGTGACGGCCCCAAATCCCAAGGCAGCCACGTGGAGCTTCGTTGCCCCGTAGTCCTGTCAGTTCATTGACCCACTAGGTCCCACGTGCCACTAACGTCCGTTTCAAAGTCACTACTCCTCGATATGCGCGTTAACTTATTTCGTTCAATTTATGTAGTTAGAAAGTCTAATCAATTTTAGCATTTAAAAGAGCGAAAGTCTTAAATTTCGAGTAAGTAAAACTAATAAGTTCATCATCATGTAAAGTATCATTTATAAGAGAAAGTCCTAATGTGGAAAAAAACTTGGGAAAATACTACGTATATAGGCGACAGTACTAATAAGCAGTAATATATACAAGTACATTGACTTTCCAGCCTCCCCAATACCCAAAAGTAAAGCAAAATATCAAAATAACACATACTAATGGGTCATCGATCGTGGTCAATTAGATGAAGTTGCAAAGAATTCCCTTGCCCCTACTAGTACTAGGATATGCACTCGACCATCACAAAAAGCCAGATTGAGAGTACAGTGAGTAAGATTCCAAACGAAGTACACCGAACATTTATAAGAAAGTAAATAGATATCAATAATCATGTTAAATAATCATGCGAAAACTAAACAGACAACTATGCTAGAATCATCGCATGAATAGATAACACAAATGAAACTGAGTATATGCTCGTACTGGTTAGACTAAACTGTACTTCGGACCCCTAAGATCCTTTCGGTGGGCGCCCCCACTTCCTTTCAACTGGTTCCTCGCGATGCTCATTCGACACGTGCACCCTTAGTACAACTCGGGTTAAAATTCACCTAGTGTCTGAGTACACGTGTTACAACCTAGTGTGCCATAAGTACACGCTATGAATATCAAGTGGGAGTAACTCAACCACCAACCCAAATGTATCACGGAATAGAGTACAATAACAAGGAATAGGAAATCAACAATGGAAACGTAAACCCTCAGTAACTTTCAAATAGATTCTTACGTACCGAAAAACACACTCCGAAGTCCTACTTACGTCTCGAGATACGCGCCCGACTCTTGACTATAGTCTCCTAAGTTCCTGATGTCCAATTAAAACATTTCAACTAGTTTAGAGTCAAATTAAGTGAATTTACAACGTGAGACCAAAAATATTGAAGTTTTATTCCAAAAAGTTTGATTTTGGCACACTTTTCTAGTTATACCGGGTGTCAAACACTCGAGAAAATCTTGAATACTATTTTTCTATCTTTTTCTCATTTTTTTATACTTTTCCTGATTTTTTTGGAAATTTTCCATAATTTTCTACCCATTTTTATTATTTTTCTGTATTTTATTTTATTTAAAACTGTTTTTTTAAATAAGTTTTTAATAATTATTTTATTTATATAATGGGGGGTTGGTCCTTAGACCGAGTCTGACCCGATCCAACTGAGTCAGTCTGACTCAGTCCGGCCTAACCGGGTCGGGCCCGGTCTAAGGGACCGCACGCATGCACGCGTGCGTCCTCCCCTCCTCCAGATTTTCTTTCTTCTTCACAGAGAATGCCTTATTTTATTTTTATATTTTTTTCAACTTCAACAACAAAACAACTAAAACAACATCTATACAACTACATCATTAACAACAACTAACACCATTAATACCTCATTTCTCCTACATTCATCCTCAATCAACTATCACCATTTAAACCCCCATTTAAGCTTCATTTCAATGAGAAATTGAAAGAAAATATAGATGTTCGCTTTGATTACTTGTTTGATTGATCAATTCCCTTCAAAAACTCTAAGGATCTCATCAAATCTCACACTCTCAATGGTTTTATCAATTCTTCAACAAATTTCTCTCCATTAGATACACACTATCCCTTTTTCTTTATAGGTTGAAGAGAGTAGAAAGGGAGAAAACATGGAGTGAGAGTGTAAGAATGAGTGATAATCCTCATTTTAAGGGTATTAGGTGTGTATGTGGCATGTTCTCATTTGCACCTAATTAGACACGCAAAATTTTTATTCTTGTTCAATTATCTCTGGTTACCAAGTGTTCCGCCCTCGGCATGCATAACGAGGCGTGACTGGTAGGAGGTGGTGATGGGAGGCACGGTTTGTAGGAGGCATGGTTGTGTGTGGAGGGACTGGTGGTAGGCGGGGATATCGCAATTAGGAAGGGTAATTGGTGAGAGGTGCGGTGGTGGGAGGCATTGACTGAAGCGGTGGGAGGCGTCGAATGGCTAGCGCGGTGGGAGGCAGAAACAACTCGTGGGAGGTGGCGGTGTGAGAAGGTGACAGGTTTTGAGATGTTGAGAAAGAGGAACGGTTGGAGAGTAAACAATGTCATTGTTTACATTGTACATTGTTAGGGTTTTTGAGATGTAATTTGAAGGAATTTACTAAACTACCCTCGATTTGGTGAACTGTGATTTTTTCAAAATAAGAATCACCACCAAATTGCGATTTCGTGGTTTTTAAGTTTTTCAAACCACCCACAAACTGTAAGTTTTAAGAACCAAACCAGATAACAAGGTTTGAGCAGTTTTGTTGAGACCGCTGCCCGGGATAAATTTTTAAGTGGTGATGAGGATGAAAATCAGGTCCTAGTTCCCTACCCTCCACATTTACATCCCTAATCGGTCTTACGTGGCATGCGGGACACACAAAAAGTTGGGTGTGACTTTATCAGGCAAGAGAATTAAAGCTCCGCCTAACGTGATGGACGTGACAACTCTAACCCATTGCAACTGTCCATCTTTTTAATCTCTCTCGTTATCTCTCTCTCTTCAAAACATTTTTTTTCATGTTCTTTTCATAACTCTTCTTCATCTTCAATTTCAAATAAATCATACAGCCTTCGCAAACCCCACTTCTAGCAACTCACAAAGTTTCATATAAAAATAGAGCAACAACACTAAAATTAGTTGACATAAATCTGCCAAACATACATCTTTTGTTCTTCTCTTCTCCAAAAAAGAGAAACAACGCTAAAATCTGAAAACAGATGCATAAAACCAAAACAAAATTACAAATTTATGACCATCATTTCATATATTATCTATAAAACACATGAAACCTTTCAAAACCTCAAAAAAAGGTCACGGCTATTCGGACCCTATGTTTTGTTCCCTTTGCTCCATTACTTCATTTACCCCATTTTTGAATTTTTTTTACCACTTTTACCTTAAATTTTTGTAAATAATTCTAAAACTACCCTTCACCTTCAATAAATGTTTACCCCGTTTCCTACCTTCATCCCAACACCCTTAAATCCTTTTCATTTCTTGATTTTAGTCATTGTAGAACACTTGTACTAGGTCGCCAAGTGTCGAGGGAGTATTTTTTATTGAACATGATCGGATGTGGTCGCGTCATGCCTAAGAAGTGAAGAAGTATCGCCCACAAGGTTTAGCCGACTCCGACTGATACCTTTAAAGAGGTAATGTGACGACCCTAAATCCCCAGGCTGCCACGTAGAGCTTCGCTGCCCCGTAGTCCTGTTAGTTCATTGATCCACTGGGTCCCACGCGCCATTGACATCCGTTTTCACATCAGTACTTCTCGATATGCGTGTTAACTCATTTCGTTCAATTTATTGTCTAATCAATTTTAGCATTTAAAAGAGCGGAAGTCTTAAATTTCGATTAAGTAAAACTAATAAGTTCATCATCATGTAAAGTATCATTTATAAGAGCAAGTCCTAATGTGGAAAAAACCTGAGAAAATACTTTGTATATAGGCGACAGTACTAATAAGCAGTAATATATACAAGTACATTGTCTTTCCAGACTCCCCAATACCCAAAAGTAAAGCAAAATATCAAAATAACACATACTAATGGGTCATCGATCGTGGGCAATTAGATGAAGTCGCCAAGAATCCCCTTGCCTCTATCAGTACTGGGATCTGCACTAGACCATCACAAAAAGTCAGATGGAGAGTACGGTGAGTAAGATTCCAAAAGAAGTACACCGAACATTTATAAGAAAGTAAATAGATATCAATAATCATGTTAAATAATCATGCGGAAACTAAACAGACAACTATGCTACAATCATCGCATGAATAGATAACACGAAGGAAACTATGTATGTGCTCGTACTGGTTAGACTAAACTGTACTTTGGACTCCCAAGATCTTTTCGGTGGGTGCCCCCACTTCCTTTCAACTGGTTCCTCGCGGTGCTCGTTCGACACGTGCACCCTTAGTATAACTCGGTTTGAAATTCACCTAGTGCCTGAGCACACGTGCTACAGCCTAGTGTGCCATAACTACATGCTACGAATATCAAGTGGGAGTAACTCAACCACTAACCCAAATGTATCACGAAATAGAGTACAATAATAAGGAATAGGAAATCAACAATTGAAAAGTAAACCCTAAGTGACTTTCAAATGGACTCTTACGTACTGCAAAACGCACTCCGGAGTCCTGCTCACGTCTCGAGATACGTGCTCGACTCTTGACTATAGTCTTAAGTTCCTGGTGTCCGATTAAACCAGTTCAACTAGTTTAGTGTCAAATTAAGTGAATTTACAATGTGAGGCCAAAAATATTGAAATTTTATTTCGGAAAGTTTGGTTTTTGCACACTTTTCGAGTTATATCGAGAGCCAAACGCCCGAAAAAATCTTGAGTACTATTTTTTTATCTTTTTCTTATTTTTTTATACTTTTCCTTATTTTTTTTGAATTTTTTCCATAATTTTCTACCAATTTTTATTATCTTTCTGTAATTTATTTTATTTAAAACTATTTTTTTAAATAAGTTTTTAATAATTATTTTATTTATATAAAGAGGGATTGGTCCTTGGACCGGGTCTGACCCGATCCAACCGAGTTTGTCTAACTTGGTCCGGCCCAACTGGGTCGGGCCCGGTCCAGGGGACCGCACGCATGCACTCGTGCGTGCGTCCCTCCCCTCCTCCCCGATTTTCTTTCTTCATTCGTAGAGAATGCCTCTGTTTCTTTTTTTCTTTTTTTTTTTCAACTTCAACAACTAAACAACTAAAACAACATCTATACAACTACATCATTAACAACAACTAACACCATTAATGCCTCATTTCTCCAACATTCATCCTCAATCAACTATCGCCATTTACACCCTATTTAATGAAAAATTGAAAGAAAATATAAATGCTCATCTTGATTACTTGTATGCTTGATCAATTCCCTTCAAAAACTCTAAGGATCTCATCAAATCTCACACTCTCAATGGTTTTATCAATTCTTCAACAAACTTTTCTCCATTAGATACACACTCTCCCTTTTCTTTATAGGTTGAAGAAAGTAGAGGGAGGAAACGTGGAGTGAGAGTGTGAGAATGAGTGATAATCCTCATTTTGAGGGTATTCGGTATGTATGTGGCATGTTCTCATTTGCACCTTATTAGACACACAAAATTTTTATTCTTGTTCAATTATCTCTGGTTACCCAGCGTTCCGCCCTTGGCACACATAACGAGTCGCGCCAAAGTTTCAAATTTTGATCAATTGGCCTCGACTATGGGTTTATAATTAATATTTTGTCACATTTAATTAATTTGATTAACTAAGTTATTTTTTCCAACCTAATGTACCCACAGTTCGCTCGCTTAGTACTCGTATTGACACGTTTTTCGAGGCGAATGCCTGTTACACTATCTCGCTCGGTTCAACAATATAAATACACACATGTGATGCTAGGTAAAATAATTTTATATACGATATCACAAATAGGCAAACATTAAGCAAACAATCACTATTTACCTAGTTAGTCGCGCCCTGACCTATCTGCAGCATCCACGCGGATCTTAGCTGGCATCTGAATATGAAAATAATTAATAATAACGTCGTAATTAAAATTGGGCCGCAATAGGTAACGATCAACTCCAACCAATACAGGTAACGGCCGAATCTGACGAATAATGAGAAGTGAACTTGGTTTTAACTGGTCACAGAGGGGGTCCAGCTGAGACCTCTGAAGAGATGTCGACCATGTGTTTACGATGACTCTTTAGAGAAGGTGCCGGCTCTGTGTAGCCGATACCCGTGGGTAAGAAGAACGAACAACAAATTTTCAAAACTTCAAAAAAAGACATGATAATGACCAAAAAAATAATGGGTTTTGCTCGGAATCGCTTTATATTAACGATTTCACTAAGACTTTGTACCCAAAATGCAAGATTTAACCCCCAAATCAAAGCGCTAAATTCAACAACAAAATCACAAACAGTACGGACTCAAAAAATAAAAAAACTCAAAAAAACTCGAAATCGACACTAAAAGAGATGATGAGTGCACTTATGGCGTCGAATCAATGTGGTTTTGCTCGAATTTCGTCGGATTTGGGTCGGCGGCGAGAATGCAATTTTGAGAGAGAGGTGATTGGGGTATACATGAGTGGGGTGAGTAGGGTATGGGTGAGTATTTATATGGAGGAATAGTTGGGTCATTTCACTAGAGGCAAAAAAAAAAAATTCAAAAAAGGGGTAAAATGAGCAAAACGTGGGATCCGAATAGCCCCAGCAAAAAAAAAATCACTACTTAAAATTAAATCATTCAACATCACCCAAAAATTCAAAAAAATAATCTATGTGAATAGCTTATGAAATCCATAAAAAAGTACACCAAAAAAATCCAGTAAAATCATTTATAAAGAACCAAAACCCAACAAATAGAATCACAAATCAAACCTCTTTCTTTTTCTCTGTGAATAGTTGTGGCTCTCTGTTTTTTTTTTTTTTTTTTTCCTCTGCTTCCTCTTTTTTCTAAGCATTCGAAAAATCGTAGCAGGGTTGTGGGAATATGGATTTGGGGAGCAAGAAGCGATTTGAACAAGCTCAATGTGCAACAACAAAACTCACTACTATTTTCATAAAAAAATATAATTAATCAGATTAATTTTTATGATTTGTATATATGACTGATTCTAACTGTAGATCGTGATTCATCCAAATATATATAATCTTTAGAGAATGAGACACTCTTAAGAGCCCCAAAATTTTTATTTTTATTTTTTATTTTTTTATGTAACAAAAAGATTGCATATAACTTCAATGAAAGACTCCAACAGTTTACAACATATCTTACAAAAACAGTATTTTCTTCAACTTTATAGAGATTAAATATGAATAAAGATTTTGTTACCTTGAAGTTGGGTGCTCATCATACTCTTGAGGATGCTCATCGCTAAAAACGTCTTCTTTCTTGATGTTTTATATTTTGGGTTCTGTTTAACACAAACCTGGCCTGGATCTATAAACAAATTTTATCCCCAAATTATGTCTTCTTGTCTTCGAGGTGTACGTTCAGCTTTCAATGAGAATAAGAGGTGTGAGGCGGAAGAGAGTGCTGTGAAGAGAATGAGGTGAAGTGATGAGAGTTGCAGGTCTGCTGCATGTCCTATTGCGTCAGGCGGAGCTTTTCTTGCGCACTAAAGTCACACCCCAACACACCCACTTTCTGTGGGTCCTGCACGCCACGTAGGCCCGAAGTGTGTTCGGGTGTGACATAGTATTGTCATCCTATCACCAACCGTTCCTTGACATAAAAAAAAAAAAAAAAGATCACCAACCGTTCAATGTACGCCTATAAATATGTGTGCATCGATCACTCGATAGCCTCATAAACCAGATATCTTACTCTTATAATTTGTTCAAGCACTAGCTAGTAATTATATTTGGTTACACGATGGCTCCAATAGTATCAGAACTCTCAAATCTCACAGACTTTGTGGTCAAGAAGGGTAACGGAGTGAAGGGTCTTGCAGAAATTGGCATAGAAAGAGTTCCTGATCAGTACATCCAGCCCATTAAGGAGAGGATGGACATGCACCAAGCATTGCAAATGCCAAGTGACCTCGCCATACCAGTTATTGACATGTCGAAATGGGGTGACCGCAAGGTAGTGGATTCGATATGTGATGCGGCGGAGAAGTGGGGGTTCTTTCAGATTATCAACCACGGAGTGTCCGTGGAAGTTATGGAAAATGTGAAGACAGCCACTGTTCGGTTTTTCTCGTCGACAGCTGAGGAGAAGAGCAAGTACACCAAGGAGAATTCGCCAACAAACCATGTTCGGTATGGAACGAGCTTTGCCCCAGAAGCAGAGAGTTCATTGGAGTGGAAAGATTATCTCAGCCTATTTTTCACATCTGAGGAAGATGCTTCCACTCTCTGGCCACCACAGTGCAAGTAATTTACTAACTTCTCATCTTAATTATAAACGTTCCCTATATCATTCTCTTTTGCTTTATGTAAATATATATATACTAGTCAATGGGCACGCGCTATGCGCGTGAGACATAAACAATAAATGTATTAATAAACATTTGTGAAAGTTAATATTAAAATATTATCTTAATGACAAAAAGTCACAAATATAAATAGAATGTAGCTTCTTATATTATCTAAAAAGAACAAAAAAAAAAGATAAGTCCTAAGAATCGACTGATTTCATATTGCTATTAAATAGAACCGTTGCAATTAAATATCTATTAAATAGGTGTCTATCTAAATCAAAACTATATACAAAGAGAAAATTGTGGTACTAAATAGCTATTGAATAGCTATCTAAATAAAATTATTTCCAAATACATCCGGTGGTATTAAGTACCTAAATATAACTTTTCATCAAATTAGAATCCGATTCTAAAAAAAAGAAATAGAGTCCTAACAAACATTGTTTTCATATTGCTATTAAATATCTATTAAATAGAATCGATGGAATTTAATATCTATTAAATAACTATCTAAATCAAAACTTTATACAAATAGAAAAACGGTGCTACTAAATAGCTATCTAGTCAATGGGCACGCGGTATACGCATGAGGCATAAACAATACATGTATTAATAAACATTTGTGAAAGTTAAATTATGCATGGTAGTCAAAGTACGAACCCAATAAATTATGCATTGCAAAAAGTGAAAACTCTATTATTGAACTTTGAAGACGAATTAAGTTGAAGTTTTTTTTAATTATTAAGAAAAAGAATATTTTCATAACATAAAGTATTACTATAAAATTTATGAAAAATACAATGGCACCGCATGGCATCACTTTGCATCAATAAGATTGAAGTTACGTACCTTCTCAGTTTCCGAAGCAAATTAAAATATAATACTTCACAAAGATCCTCAAGAGCAACATGGCGAAAGTGAGTGCGCACTCTCCAATCGAAAGATTTGCATCTCTGCCATTTTTTTTTCATAGAGGTCTTCATGGAGGCGTGACGAATAATAGACTTGAAGGTGATGTGAAAATGGTAGCGATTAATGGAACTCATTAAAACGACATCTCAACAATGGTTAAAATCATCATTTTTTATTTTAGGAAACCATATGTAAATAAAAAAGTGAATGGAGAAAAAGGAAAGAACGCTAGAGGAGAAAGTGGAGAGAGAGAGAGAGAAGTGGAGGGGAGAGAGAGAACCGTGAGAGAAGTGGAGGGGAGAGAGAGAACCGTGGGAGAGAGAGAGAGAAACGTGGAAAGTGGGAGAGAGAGAGAGAAGTAAAGGAGAGAGAGAGAACCGTGGGAGAGAGAGAGAGAGAAACGTGGATGTGTGTGTGAGAGAGAAGTAAATCTCCAAATCCCACTTTGTTAGGAACTGGGGTACTTTTAGAAAGTAATTCAATTTCGGTTTGCACATTTAAATTCGAAATCGCCTATTAATTTGGAGTTATCGATTAAATTACTAATTTATCCCAAATTTTAAATATTTGGATCAAAGTACTTAGGGGCATTATCGGGACTTTTAGCCAAAAAGGCTTCACGGTTAACCGCTTTGGGTTTGCTATTATAATAGTATAGATATATATATATATATATTGAAAAACCCAATGTAAGGGCGAGGCGGGGTGTGAGTTAAGTGCAGGTTCTCGGTTTGATTCTCGAGCGGGGTAAGATCGTTCGAGCCACTGGGTTCTCACTATTGGTCGATAGAACTAGGACTTTGTTGGAATAGTGAGGGTAACCTCGACACCTACAACTATGTAAGAAAAAAAAATCTACGGAGGGTATGACGTGTAATGGCAAGGGATAGCCTTATATGATTTCTAAGTGTCTAGAGTTCTATCCTTGGGTATAGAGTCCCTTTAAAATCCTTGAAGGAGAGTTTTACTGCTACTTAGTGGTCTTGCCTGCCTCGAGCCCGAAGTAGTCAGGGTCTGTTACGCTTCTGATACTAGGTGCTTCAGACCAATATAAAATTAAAGTAGGCCCAAACAATTTAATTAAAATACGCACGTTTCCTACTTTTGACAAAATAATTTTAATTTTTCAGAAAAACCTTTGTAATTTTTAGTCAAGATCAATTAGCTTGTGTAGCGTATGTGTGAGCACAACACAACATCAATCAAATTAATAAATTAAATCGTGAAAAAAAAATTAATAACTCTAAACCCCTCATACACAATTGAAGATGGAAAGTAAGCCAAAAGTTCATGGGGATTTAATTGCTTAATTGCTTATTTTGGAAGGTCAGGATTTTTTCGCAAGAAGTTGTAATTAAATAGATGTTAGCATAATTACGACTTTACGAGTATCAAACCAATTAAAAACAACCAATAAAACGCTACGTGACATCAACTACATACATGAATAAGATATACTTCGCTGTTTTTTTTTTTTTTGACAAAATATATACTTTACTGTTGTGAAGTTGATTTTTAACTTACCAACAAAATGAATAGTCCATTGATTTGGTACGTAATATTGTTACAAGATGCTAAGTTGAGTTTGGACAAGAAAAAAATGGTTTACTTCCAATAAAAAAACGGATTTAACTTTTCAAGTGCGTACTTGAACATAAAAGAAGACTTCTGGTTCATGTCCATGTTATTAAATGTTACATGTACGCAACTCTGAAGATGATCAACTGTATATAATTTGATGCGTACTTATCCATGCACACCTTTTTGTGTACCAACTTGTAATTAATAACATAGGGATGAAGCACTGGAATACATGAAGAACGCCGAGCCTGTGATCAGGAAGCTTATGGAGGCTTTAATGACAAGACTGAACGTGACGGAAATCAACGAGAACAAGTCATCTCTTCTCATGGGTTCAAAGAGGATCAACTTCAATTACTACCCCAAATGCCCCAACCCCGAACTCACCATAGGCGTAGGACGCCACTCGGACATCTCCAACCTCACCCTGCTCCTCCAAGACGACATCGGTGGCCTCTACGTGCGAGCTCATTGCACTGATGCCAATGGCTCCATTGTCCAGAATTGGGTACATATCCCTCCCATTTCTGGTGCCCTTGTCATCAACGTTGGCGATGCACTGCAGATTATGAGCAACGGGCGGTACAAGAGCGTTGAGCACCGTGTAGTTGCGAATGGCAGCAAGGATAGGTTGTCGGTCCCTATCTTCGTCAATCCAAGGCCGTCAGATGCAATCGGACCGTTAGCGGAGGTGCTGGAGACAGGAGAGAGGGCAGTGTACAAGCAGGTTTTGTACTCGGACTATACTAAGCATTTCTTCAACAAGGCTCATGATGGGAAGAAGACACTAGATTTTGCCAAGATATGAAGAGTACTCGTTACCCTTCGATTGGCAAATTCTTATGGGAAAATCTTTTAAAGTACAAATCAAACGGTACAAGAAATAATGCACGGCTTTATCTGTATGTTTTTCATATATGGAAGTGAATGTTCCCACGCACAAAATATCAATTTGCCAAGTAAAATATATAGAGAAGTGCTAGAATGACAACAACATGTCACACCGCCAGACACAATGGCACACAAGAGCCATCTATATCCGCGACACCGCCAGACACAATGGCTCACAAGAGCCATCTATGTCCGCTTCAGAATGCGAGCACACAAAGATCCTAATGCATAATACGTGGGTCGAAGTCATATGAAAGACTATTTTGAGCTAATGTATCTTGTGGAGTGACATTGTTGTTGTCATTCAAGTATTTTCCTAATATATAGCAAGCAAACACACAGAAGAATGGGAAGTCTTTGGTTCTGCAGTTCAGTATGCCAACCTACGATTGCGGGGGCCTCGCCCAATATCGATTATATTTCAATACAAGAACTCTTAAGTCTTACACGAGAATCCCTTACCTGAACTCTTGAAGTTCGTTATTCTTTTTTACAACAATGAAAGAAACCCAGAATCCCTTGGAACTAAAAATTTCCATTGAAGTTTATCTTAAGCCATGCCAATTTATCTTGCATATTCAATCATCACAGAAGTGGAAACCGAAATCAAACACACAAACTATAGTCGGCTTTGCGTCAACATCTCACGTTTAATCTGATCCCTCAGATCTCTCCTCAACAACTTATTCGAAGCAGTTCGAGGGAAGTCCGACACAATCCTTACATGGCTCACCTGTCATCAGCAAATTGAGTTTACATCATTGCACCTAAGAGAAGAGGAATAAGCTCAACTGACGAGTTGAGGCATACCTTGAACAAGGGATTGAGACGCTTCTGAATTGCTATTGAGAATTTTGTTTTAAGCTTTTCAGGTTCAGAGTGCGAGTTTTGTTTCTTTAACACCACAAATATAACCAACTGCTCTGGTCCACCATTTACTGGAGGGATGCCAATCGCCGCAGTCTCCAAAACGTCTTCAGCACAACTATCACACACACGTTCAATTTCAACTGAACTAGTCTGCACAAGAAAACGATGCAAATTTTATAGGATATCCAAAAGATGTCGCGTAGAAGAGAAATATATGCGAAAACAAACACCTTAATGCCGCCAAGGTTCATGGTATCATCTGCCCTGCCCTGTACAATAAAATAGCCTCCAGCTGTTCGCTTAATTATGTCCCCATGTCTTCTTAGTCTCTGTTGTTCAAAAAAATTTCTATCATTTAAGGCAGCACCCGACAAATTGTAGATCCACTTTTTTGGCATGTCCACGCCTCTGCATGGCATTGACAGTTTGAGTCTCCCTCATAGGAGTTTCAGTCATTTACTAGAGCAGTGTAAGCATGTTTTTTATTTATTGCAAAAAAAAAAAAAGCAGCACAACAAGATACAGGAAATTGCTTCTGCCCATTTAGAGAGAAACAAATTCAGGTTTCCAAAACCATTACTTGAAGGGGTAAGCTTGCCTAAGCTGTACGTTTTGGCCAGCAACATTCATGTCACGTCCAAGTCTCAGCTCTAAAATAATAACATACGCATTTGATTTGAAAAGTAAAAAACCAAATTCCCAGTTAACTTAACAATATTGTGTGTAACATCAGACTGAATCTAAACTTAATCAATGAATAAATTAATAAAAAAGGATTTGTAAAATAACATATTCAAAAAGAGAAAATTCTCAAGAGCAATTCAGGTCCAACATTAATATAGTTTTGTGGTCTTAACGAAACACAACTCGCACCATTAATATCCATCTTGATAGCTATATTAATGACTCTTGATAATTACATGTTCAATAAAGCTGAAAGAGAAAACATCCATCTTGAGACTCCGCAACTAATAAAAACAGGAAGCAATTAAAGATGGCGTACCATTCCTTTGTATGTCGGCATTCCTTTGAAGTAAACCTCGTCATGCTCGGCATTGAGCAATCTGTCAGTTGCTCCCATATATATAGGGAACAGACCCACTTCTCCAACACAAGGTTGATCTGCTGGCTGTAATTGATGTCACCCTGATTATCCGACAATTTAAATCTAGCAAAGAATTTCAGAAAACGAAAGGATAAAATAAACACTCACAAATGCTTCCCCATTTTCATCAAGGATGACAAATCCTGTTGTCATTGTGGCAGAGCTAAATGCTCCAAAGGCTTGTGGTTGAAGCATGCTTCCTTGAATGTAAGAAGATGCAAGTTCTGTACCTCCACAACATTCAATAATGGGTCTGTAATATGCTCTTGAAGAAAGCCAGAGGTCGTCATCAGGGTTTGAGGCTTCACCAGTAGAAGCAAATAACCTGTGGATAAGAAAAGTTAGGTGGTGTTTAGTAACTCTTTTTCTCCATTTGTATTTGTACAAATACTGGGCTTTGAGTGAAATGCAAAACTACACTGCATGCATTTATGAAGTGCCAATATATCAAGGCAACACCTAATCAATGGATCCACTCTCAAAACATGTGCTGCCTATAAAAATCCAGTGTATAATATTGATAAGTGGTATTCGTATTCTTCAATTTCATGCCCTATAAATTTGAAGAAAAATATGAAAATAATACGACCTAGTATGTCCTACAGTCCAAGTATAACAATTTGAAATGTTATTTTTGATATGCTTCTTGACAAGAGAACAAAAAAAATTGTGCCAGCATAGAGAAAAAAAAAATAGAAAAGATATTCAAACAAATATTTACAGTGGAAAGCACATCAAGAAAAAGCACAAGGAAACAATAAAAGCAAAGGCACAAACAAAAACAAACTAAGAAAAAAAGAAGAAAGAAATACAGGGAAGCTGCAATAGAAAAAATAAAAGAAAGAGGTCTGAACATAAATACAATGCTTTTGGAACATGTGATAAACTTAGAGAAAACGTTAAGAAAAATATAAAATGACAAAAATATTTTGTACTGATAAATTGTAAACATCTCAGTATCAAGCTCAGTTTGGCATAGAAAAAATTCATTTGGAAAGTTCTCTATTTTCTATAGAGGAGACAAATATATACAGGTGGTCCTACCATGGTGATTTAGAAAAATCACCACGAAAGGTGTTTTTTATTTTTGACCGTTGGATTTAGGTCCAACATTAATATTGTTTTTTGGTGTTAATACACATATATAAGAGTCATTAATATAGCTATCAAAACGACCATTGGATCTTAATCAAACGGTCATAAATGCTGTCACCGTCCATGGTGATTTTTTTAATCACCAGGTTAGACTACCCTATACATAAAAATAAAACTTAAATTTACACTTAAGAGCTTACAATGCCATCTTAAGCTTTAAAAAATAAACATGAAGTATAATAAGTACATAAAAAGACCCATTGCCTACTTTTAAGTCAGTCTGAACGGACAGTATCACATATTGCATAACTAAATTACTAGCTATTGGCTAGGTGAAACTTCAACCAATGAGGGACAAAAAGTGTTAGAAGACAAGACGTGACCCATCTTGTCAAGGCTCAGTAGCTTGACACTAGAGTTTCTTCCAGGCAATATAACAATGAACAAGAGATCAACTGTTTCATTTACTATCAGAATAGAAGGCATCTTCAAAAGCTTATTGACAAGTCACTTCAATGTCCAAATGCAATTCATGAAAAAAAAGATGTTATTTGATTTACTTTATTCTACTCCAGTCAAGCCCTTCCATACATCCTGTACTCTTCCAGGTTTTCACTAAGCTTGGTACAGTACCTAATGTAGTGACACCTGCATCCTGAATTTATGCAATGAACATTTAGAATATAAATTCTTCATTTGCATAAAGTAAGACGAAAAAATAAGGAAGAATTTAAGTAAAAAAACATGTTTTGGTGGGTGTGGTCACCTGAATGAACTTTCCGAAACCATGACCCAGAGGAGATCCATGATAAAGAGCTAAGCAAGCACCATTCAAGAAGCATGAATACAGTAAAATTGGTCCCATCACCCATCCTAAATTTGTTGGCCAGCAAAATCTATCCCCTGGCTGCACATCACAATTCGCCCAAGCATCAGCAGCACAACGAATGGGAGAAAGATGTGTCCAAGGAATAGCTTTTGGATTCCCTGCAGGAAAATGAATCCACAAAGAACCATTTCATACAGACAAATAAATAATCAATGGAAGGGTGAAAGTGGAATGGATGTTTAATCAACCAGTAGTTCCTGATGAGAAAAGTATGTTTGTTACAGCCTCTGCAGGTTGATAAACTGGAGAGTAATCATTTGGTCTGCAATATAAGAATTGCCCCAGCAAACAGAATAAGGTTTTTAAAGAGTAAGACAATCAGAAAATATCAAAAATAAAGGAAAACATATACAACCAATGAAAATCTATGTACAAATAAAATAATAAAGACAAACCTAATATATTATTCTTACAAGCCCCAATTTCCTCACACTTACCTAAGAGGATGTTCAACTTGAGAAAGAAAACTATTCCATGATGAATCGACATCTCTTAATGGGATTTCCACATCATTCCCTGTGGCAGGGACCACAAAGACTTTGCGAGGATTTGCTTCTATGACGCGACTGCCCAAAAAACAAGATGTCAATAATAATAATTTTATAAGTTCATGATTTTTATTTGCTATGATGTACAAAACGAGCAAGGCTATTACAACAGAGAAAATATATCAAGAAGACCATGACAACAAATTGAGCAAGCGAATAAATTAGGTGTAATCTGTGCTCTCATGCACCTGTATAAAGGAATGCTTTTTCCTCCTCTCACCAAGAAATCCTGGAAGAAACAAAAGTTAAATATCATACTCAATGGTGCAGCGCTAAACGTTGGAATACGACGAAATCAAAGTACTGAAGAATTCATTGATTATCATATTATTACAGTGGACTACATCAGGTAACTTGAGTTCATTGTTCCTGAAAATTCTAGGTAATAGAACTACCAAGAAACGGTTCTATTAATCAATGAACCTGAAGTCTGATATTTTATACAGATTAAAAGCACATATTGAAGTCACCTGAGTAAAGATGCCTTTTGCTTGTGCTATTTTCAAGCGGGTAGCAATTTCCTTTGCAGAAAAGCTGTCAGGAATTGACACAACTATAAATCCTTCCAGTACAATTGCTAGATATATTATGACAGCTGTTGCTGTCATTGGCATGTTAATTGCAATTGCATCACCTTTCAAGAATGCTGCATCCAAAGCATTTGCTACCATCCTATTAACCGTTAGAAAAGTATAGAAACATGTTAGAGATATAATTAGTATGCATGTCCGGAGCACGGGATGAAAAGATTACCCCCTGAACAGAAATAGGAATTTTTTTTTCCAGAAAAAAAAAAAGGAATTTACCATCTGATACTCACATAACTTGACCCCGAAATTCTTCTAGCGTCATCTGGTTAACTGGGGAGTCATCATACCCTTCATCTCTCCATACCAGAACTACACTGTCATCATCTTTTCTTGGATGATTGGTGGGTAATAAGCAACATTCAGCAATATTTAGAACTGCGCCAGGCATCCATGCTCCCCCAGGCTTAGATTTATCAGAGGTATCCAGAATGCACTTGGGACGTTCACGAAACTTTACACTAAGCTCGTTAAGAAGAAGTGACCAGTACTTCTGAAAAATTTGAAACACCTCATTAAGCCAACATCCAATATTTGAGTAAAAGATTTAACAACATATCTTCCACTTGTCCCTTGCATTTGCTGAAAGAGGAAATTATGTCATCAAAATAATTAAACACTCGCCTCAGGATGCTGAACTGAGAATTTCTGAAACAGACTATAGCTTCTTATAGGATCCTCATAAGCTTTACCTATAAACTTTGGACCGTGAATCTCCATTAGTTTACCCAGATTTGTAAACTTAGATTGCAACCTGGAAATCAAAACCACCAGATAATTGACAAATAAAACTGCATATATAAAATTCTATTCTATTACTAAAGCTCAAATATCATATTTTTCGCAAGCTTACTATCTCCACAAAGTCTTTTAATGAACATGCCTTGCAATAAAAGGTAAACCTAATGCTGCATTAGTGAAACTTCCAGAAAAAGTGAATTCATAAATTGAAGATTAGATGCAACTGATATTCCATGCTTACCCATGGTTCATGACTGCTCGAGTAAAAAGAATACTCCTGCATTGGGAATATAGATCATAGAATCATCGGTTTCGTTACCTTACATAAAATTGCATATTTTCTCCAAATGATAAAGTGCGCAGGCTTTACTCAAGCTTGCAAAAAGGAGAGTGTTATCCAAAACTTATATCATCTTCATTTGTAGTTGTATGTGGGTGAAGCTAACAGTGAAGCTTGAGACCTTCACAAACCAAAAGCTATAATACTATATTTTTTCATGATTTAACATGAAAGCTATGACTATTAATTAAGATACCAGCAAATTATATCCAAGCATCCGACAAGGCTTGAGGTGGTTAAAGAGGAATGCTATCGATTATAATAGGTTAAATAATCTAAAAGAGGAATAAATACAAGCTAATTCCAAGTTTAAACTATAACAATGCTCCTGGCTCATAAAATACTAAGCCTTTGCCTTGACACTAATAGGCTTCATACTTATCTCACGATCAACAAGAAGAGTATTAAACTCTTTCAGATGTCCTACTTAAAAATAAATAAATAAATAATAATAATAATAATAATAATAATAATAAATAAAAAATCAACCATGCGAACTGCAACACAGTTCATCTTTACACTAGAACAGGACTTATGGTCCTACACATCATTAGAAAGAAGCAGTACTTCAATGTGTGAATACACAATGAGCAATTGTAACCAAGCTTGTGGTAGTCTGGCAGGACTGTAAGATAAATTAGATCATCCACTCACATGTTGAGCATCAATCATAAGAAAAAAATTACCACCAATTGCTCCAGTTTCCCAAGTGTGGTATGGCACCTTCAACCACCTCTGTGATCGGGTTCAATTCTTCTCATGTATGATGGGAGAAGCAAATGATTTTTTTTTTAATTATTACAATTTGTTTTCCACCTTAAGTCCTTATTGCTTAGCGTGTGCTTGATGAATAATAAAAAACCTTCTAGGAACCTGATTGCAAGCACTGTACTTGAAACATGAATTCAGATCTCAATAACAAGAAAAGCAAGAAACAGATTTTAAATTTCAATAAGCATACAGGGAAAAACAAATATAAGCAATGAGATCTGAATCCAAGATATCTAACAAACTAAAGCTCTAATGTCATGTTACATCAGTAATGAACCTAAAGTCTATAGCTGCTAGGTCTGACCCAACAATACATATCGACTTGCTCCAACATGCTTAACAGATCAAATTAAACAATGAGGCTCCATTTGGTACAGATTTTTGCAATGGCTGATTAGATAATTAGACCAATTTATTGGTTTATATGTTTTTCTTCACAACTTTTAAACTGGGAGTTATTTTTCTAATGGGGATTTGGAAACACTTCGATATGCTTTTTTGAAAATAATTTATATTTATATGTTTCTATACATGCCCTTGTTGTGCTTTTCATGTACTGGGCTAATAAATATAGGAACTTATTTGAACATCCATAAAACCAAACATGGTTTTCTTTTAATTGAAAAATTAATGACCATAATTGAAGTCAAGAAGTGTTTTTTTTACCCTTCTTTTCTTTTTCCAATGATAAACTTGTATACCTAATGACCAAGCAAGGAAAAGTGAAAGAAGCGCACATCTAAAAATAATGGCAAGAGCATAAATTGAGTTGGAAAAGATATTTTTGAAATCTTAATAATAAAAATAATGGCTCTCGCCTCGAGTTGTCTTCAAACTGACTGTACAAATGTTAGGTTTCAAACCTGACCAAGATATCAATAACAAACAGTGAAGTGAAGTCCATCTACCAACACTCTCTCCCCACTCTTTCTCCTCCCAAAAAAAAAGAAGGGTAAAATAGCCATCTTGCCTGTAAAATGCAATTCTCTTTTGAACAATTATTGTCATTATTTTTCAATAAGAAAATTGTGTTAAATAGATACTTGCCACACGCCCCCTTGGTGTCCGTCAAATGCGCCTAGCAATATATACTTATATGTAGTTCAAAACACATTTGAAAAACACCAAAGTGGTACACAAGCCAATGTCCCTCTTTGTCTCCCATTAGACCCTTTTCGAGACCATAAAAAGAAACTGCTTTTGATTTTTTGAATATAAAACCAGCAATATGCTTACCAACAATAGGGGTCTCACTGAACTGATATACGATTCCATCCAGAGAGCCAAAAGACCCATTAGAATTGTCCTTTCAGAAATCTAAAAGACTGCCCGCAACTGAAAGTTTTCTAGATTTTGATTGCCAAAATCCAACCACCCAAAAGTCGAGCATAAATCATTCGGATTGTAGACATATCCACCTTTCACTTAAATAAAAATCTCCATTTAGTATATAAGAGCCAATTTGAAGCCCATATTCCTTCAAATCCACAAGGATGACACTCTTTCAAATAGAAAAACATTTGAACAATAAGCTCTTTCCATTTTATAGAATAGGTACTCAAACCCTCCCATCACAAGTTAACGTGTAACCAAAGATGAAGAGACGACTCACTCTCACTCATCCAATTACACACAAGCATGCACAAAGCGCACGAGCGCTCAAAAATTCTCTCCTTCTTTGGTTGATGTGGGACTAAAAGCTTGAAGGAATCTCACATTCTCGCACATTCTAGCTTCTTTTGATGTAGACCTCAAGTGATGAGGCCCCATGGGAGGTACCCATGCTAATGCAGTGTTGTGGTCTGTCTTAACACTACAGCGCCAAGGCCAAGGTTTTTATTTAGTTAATTTTGATTAAATTTCTTGATGTTAGATGAAGTATTTTGTGTAATTAGTATAGAATTAAAGAGTTTTAAAAAGAATTCAATTAAGAGTTGATTTCTATTACAAGTACTAGATAGAGTCAAAATCAAGAGTTTAAGTCCACGTAGAAGTCTATCTAGGGTTTTTTTGTAGCATATTTAAAGGCAATGGTCTACGTTAAGGGGTGGTTGTTTGATTCGATCATTGAAAAATAAAATTGTCAGGCATCTTTATTTAGGGTGTGTGATAGCAAAGAAAATGAAAAAAAATTGTGAAAAATTATGTAATTTTTTAATGTAACCATTTTTATTAGGTGTTTGATAAACTTGATAACCGCATAGAAAAAAAATCCATCCTCCTTTTTTTCCTCGATTCTTTTATTCTATTTATGTGTGGAAATTCTATATTTTTTGTGCGTAACCAATCCGTGATTGACCGAAACTCCTTCTACAAGAACTCTTCTACCCTAGCTGTAACAATCTCCTCTCAAATCTCTTCCTTTATAAATTCCAAGTATCCCCTCTTAATCCTCACTTTTGCCTCTGTGGATCTCCTCATCTCGTCTCCCAATCTTCACCTCCGCATTCGACGCTTCAGGTATGAATCTCTCTTTCTTGTTTGAGCTTCAATGATTCTTCCATTCGATCGTATTGTTTCAATTGTGTTTTCCATATTTTGTTTCCTTATTCATGTTGTTGGGAGCTTTTGCGAAGCTTCAACCATCTCCAATCTTCGAATTAGGGACTGCCCTAACTTTTTGGGTTTTGAGGAGGAAGAAGAAGAACAATTAACTCCAAACCCATGCTCTATCGCCACAACAAGTTCACCAACAGCACCTTTGTAGTACACAGAATGACAGCACGAAACCTATCCTGCCCCGCCGTGTCCCAAATTTGAGCCTTCACTTCCTTCCCATCGATTTCCATGCTTTGCGTCTGAAACTCCACACCAATCGTTGCCTTAGAATGCAAATAAAACTCATTCCTCGCATACCTTGACAAGAAATACGACTTCCCCACCGCAGAGTCCCCAATGATCACAACCTTGAATAGGTACTCCTTCAATTCCTCATCCTCCATATCCAATCAACCAAAAAAACACCCAATTCAATTGAGCCTTCGATTGATCTTTCTACGCACTCAATTGACAAACCGAGAAATGGGTGTCTCGATCTTCGATTAATCTAAGTAGGTATTGAAGGATTTGTCAAAAGATTGAGCAAAACTCAAGATATGTGCATGTCTTGGAATGGCCTTTTGTGGGTGTGCTAAACCCTATTCAGATGAACACCATTAAAACCCAGTTGGGGATTCAGCTCCCTCCACAGTGATCTGAAGATGTTGTTGCACATCAAATAGGGATTTAAGGAGCAATGGTGGTTTTGAGGAATAGGACCGTGGTGGTTGGAATGATAATGGGGTAGCTTAATATCTTTCTAAGCATTAATGCCCCCTTTTTGTTTCAATTTTTGCACAATACCAGACAAGAGGTTAATGCGGGGGTATTTTTGTTGGAGGGCAAAGGGGAAAAGCATCAACTGCCATGACTTTTAGCGTGTTTTTGACTAAGACATGGGTGGCTGTCTATGGCTATAACCTTTTTTTTTGGGTGTTTTGTATATACTTTTACACACATATTTTTTGGAGCTTATACATTTACATATACAATACAAATATACATGAGTAGTATTGCCTCCATTACATATATAAAAAAAAAAAAAAAACAAGTCTCATGTCAAATAAGAAGTTTAAGTTTTACAGTTTTTATCAACTTTTAAGTATGTATTGTTTTATAAAAGCCAGAAGAGTTTTCTGCTTATCTAATATATGGTAAACAAATTATACGAAGGCCTTCTCATTTGCATTAATTACTTTCTTCTTGTTTAATTGTCTTCTTTCTTCTCCAATTCAAACATATATGATACTATTGAAATAAGTATCCATATAATTCTATCCAAATAGTGTTAAGAGTTCTAAGGGTTGTTTCCTTGTGTGTTTATCTTCTTGGCGAAACTTACACTAGTTAGTTTTGGGAGGCCCATGAGGCCTCTAGGAGCCAAAACGTGATTTTTTTTTTCCTTATGAGATATACTAAGATTTGGACTGAGGCTATGTTGTTGTTGTTGTTGTTGTTGATGAGATATACTAAGATTTGTGAGTTCATATTTAGAGTTTGTTTTAAGGATTGATTTACTATCATTCACTCGTTCATTAAGTTTACATGCATTTACTTAGATGCCTACTGAAGAAGATAGAAAAAAACAGCAGCTATAATGATGATGATGTTATTGCTCGATTACGTACAACGTCGTAACTCGTTGAACATACAACCTCGAGTCAATAGAAATGAAGAAAGGAAAATAATATTAAAGCATTTTTACAAAGAATCTGTCAAAAACTGTAAGGAACAGTTACGATTGAAACGAGGTCCATTCAAAGAGCTTTGCAGAATTCTCCGTACGCATGGGCTAGTTGACGGGCGCAGTGTAAAAGTAAAAGAACAAGTAGCTATGTTTTTGCTGATAGTTGGACACGATAATCGAAATAGACGAACAAATTTTGAATTTATTCGTTAGGTGAGGCGGTTAGCCGCTACTTCCACGTTGTTACAAGAGCTCTAATCAGTATGTACAAAGGTGTAGTCAAGCCTGCAAATATAAATAATTCTCCACAAGACAAAGAATCGAACCTAAGTGTTTGGTATCATTATTTTGAGGTAATGGATTTATTTAAGATATTTTTGAAGTTTGTCCTGTAAATAGCATAATAATACATTATAATAATTTGTGGATATAAACTAAATAAATATTAAATATGAGGATGCTGTCGGAGAATTAGATGGAACTCATTTCTCATGCACGGTACCGATTGAAGAGTAGCGAAAGTACCACAATAGAAAAGGTTTTACTTCCTAAAATGTCTTAGTGGCATGTACATTTGATATGAGATTTACATACGTACTTGCCGGTTGGGAGGGCTTAGCTCACGATGGTCGTATATTAAGAGATGTTGTTAGGCCAAATCGAGTGGATAAACTAACTATACCACCAGGTTAGATACATTTTGTGTAACATTTGTATAAGTACTATTGTTATTTTTTTTTTTTTGTTATTATTTCAACTAATTACAACTACTATGATATCATTTTAATGTAGGAAAATATTATTTGGTTAATGTTGGGTTCCCTAATGTTCCTGGATTTTTAGCACCTTATCGCGGTACAAAGTATCACTTAAAAGATCAAGTTGGTCGTGCACCTAGAAATGGAAGAGAGTTGTTTAACTTTCGACATTCGTCCTTGCATAACGTAGTAGAAAGAATAATAAGGCTTCTAAAGAAATGATTTGCATTTTTGCGGCACGAACCATTTTATGACGTTAAAACTCAATCAAATGTCATTTTAGTATGTTGTGCGATACACAATTTTTTGAGAGAAGAAGATCCTGAAGATCTATCTGAAGATGATGAAGATATTTATGAAGATGAAGAAGATGATGATAGCCCACAAGAAGATAATATTTCCATACATCAATCTCCAATTTGGATAGCTAAACGAGATGCATTAGCTGAGTTAATGTGGAATGAGTACAACTAGCCTAGACAAGCTTACTGACTAGTTTTAGATGAAATGTTCCCTAATGTTGAGCGTATGAATTGGTACCTAGTTTGTATGAATTTTTTATCACTTTAAATTTGATTTCTTTGAAACTTTTTCTTAATTAGTGCATTGTCATATGTAGTCTTATATTATATCATAATATATAGTTTGCCATTTTTTCGTTAAAAATATATACAACTTTAGTATCATGTAAAAACAAATATGGAAGAATCAATTGGGAGCAAGTGAGATGGAATGACCGCATGGATAAGATCATGCTTGAAATTATTTTAGAAGAGTACGAATTTGGCAATGCTTCAGGTAATTCATGGAAACCTGAGGTGTATACTCGAGTTTGCCTAGAGTTGCTAAAGCAATTAAAATAACAAGTACACCCAGCTAATGTGAAAGCTAGAATCAAAACATTGAAAGCCAATTACTTCTCTGCAAGGGAGGTAATATCTCAAAGTAGGTTCGGATGGGATCTAGATACACAGCTTGCCATGGCAGATGTTTTGACATAGAAAGAATATCTTCAGGTACATTTTAGGTTTTGTTGGAATATACAATTGTATTAGTGATGTATATTAACTAACTATATCTCTTTGTGTGTTGGTGTGTATGTTTATATGTAATAGAAACATCCAGAAAAGGAATCATATTGCAGGAAGCGTGTGCCGTACTACAATGAGCTATGTGTCATATTTGGATATGATCAAGCTACTGGAGGGAATGCAATTACTGGTAACGAGGCAAACATAGAATTGCCTTCTTTAGAAGAAATGTGTGAGTAATTTGTAGAATAGGTAATTGATTATTTAATTTTACACTTTTTTTTGTACATTCTTTTTCATTGACTTTGAATGATCAATTCTTTTGTAGAGTTTGATGTAAACAATTAGGTCCAATTTGAAAGAAATGCAATATAAGAAACTCAACTGTTCTGCTCTTGAATTTTGGTTACTATCATGCCCAATTTGTGAGATTCTAGTAGAAATAATCCATGTCTTATATGTAATGTTATTATTTTTTGTAGGCAATGCAAGAGAAGTCACTCCCAACTAAAGAAGAAAAAGATGAGGTCAATCACTCGTCATCTAATGCAACTCGTACGGGATCAAATGGCCAGAGAACTAAAAGGAAAAAGAGTAGTAACGTTGATGCTACCAAGCAAGGCCTAACTTTAGCTGCCAATAGACTAGCAGATGCATTTGTGCATACAGACTGTGCACATCTTCAGAAAGAGCTTCATAACATTCCTGAACTACGTCGAGAAAACGTAATGCGCGTCATGCTTTTATTGGGATGTGAAGTTAAGGATGCAAATATATTTTTTCACTTGGATGAAAACTTGAAGAAAGATTGGGTGATTTTATATTTGCAGAGGAAGTTTTAGATTACTTTTAGAAGTTAAACCATAAGTTTTTTTTTGAAGAATTTTTAGTACATTGTTTATTTTCTTTCATTTATGTTACTTATCAATTAATTATTGAATGATTTTTTTTAGTTCATTAATGGTTGTGAAGATAGTTGTTGCCGATTCAATTTCAGTGCGTAACCTTGATTAATTTTCCACTTGATTTAATTTTAGTCTGAATTCGTGGTACTGCAGAAAAATGAAAAAAAAAATTCATTAGTTATCAAACAGCAGAAAATTGAAAAAAAAAATTCTCACGTGCAATTAAACAGCAATGAGAAAATTCTTTTAAAAAAATTTCTCTGAGAAAATTTTTCAAGTAAATATTTTTTTCTCATTAAAAATTCTCTTTGCTATCAAACACACCCTAAAGGTTTTTTTTTTTTTTTGTGGTAGAGTTACCTATATTTTCTTCATAGAGTTGAAGATTTTGATCTTGCTTCCATTTAAGTATTCCCATATTAAATTGCGTTTTTTTTTTCATAGAGTTGAAGATGTTTGATTTTTTTTTTTTCCGTAGCAAAATTAACCTCTAGTGAAAGGAAATTCTTGCTTTGTCATCCTTCCTTCCCCATTTAGGAACAGAAACAGTAGGTGATCCCACTCCACAACCATGATGTGAAGTGAACATCTCTCCCTCCATGAGTTACTATCATACTAAAAACGTGCATGTGTGCACACAATGGTACTAGTACAAAAACAACAACAAAGTCCTCAATCTTTAATTTAGTTGGCTCCACTACAAAGATTCAATCGTTTCCACTCAGCTCGATTTAGTGAAATTGATGGTGTGACTCGGTAAACTCGAAACTCTTTTAAAAATAATAAATGCATCACAAACTTATCTCAAGACTATGCCAACTCCTCCAAGTTTTTAGGCGACAACAAAGCCTTAATCCCAACTAAGTTGTGGTCAGCTACGTAACAGTGATCAAACACTTCCAATTCCTCGATCTATGGCGTGATTTTAAAATCCTTCTTAATCATATCAATACATAAAGAGAGAGTCGTGAGCATAAACATAGAACAACGCTAAATGCACTCAATATAGCTAGCGAACAAAGGATAGAATTGTGAGTACTTACGGAGAGGGGAACCAGTAGAGAGGGAGAGCATCATCAATAGGATTAGGGATGGAGGAGTAGACGCTGTAGTAGATGAGCTGATGGAGCGAGTGCGGATGCCGATGCGGATCGAGCAACCTCGACTCTGCGATTGCCCGCCATGTCTCCTTGGGATCAGCGACTCCAGCTCCGTCGACCGCGCGTCCTAGGGATTCGTGGAAGGCTTGAGCTTCTTGCGGAGACAGACCAGCGCGAATGATGTCCTCGACTCCCAAGTCGCCGATGCTCCCGTACTTCCTCTCCATCGTCTCGTGATTGTCTCTCCCAAAACACAAACACGGGTGTTTACACTTTATTTCATAAAATAGGGGTGGTGTACTTTGAAATAACCAAAGTAGGCAATAACGCCTTTTCAAAAGGCGTTATTGTGTGATCTTGGTTATGTGGTGGTGACGTGGCGGCGATTTGTACAGATAACGCCTTTCGAAAAGGCGTTATCTGTACATTTGGCGGCCACCTCACCGCCGCCTCACCAACAACAAATAACGCCTTTCGAAAAGGCGTTATTGGTTAAGTTTGTTGGCGGTGAGGTGGCGGTGAGGTGGCGACTGGACCGCGTCATCCTCGACCGCCGTCACCGCGAGCTGCTGGACCGCGTCGTCCTCGGCCACTCCGTCCCTCGCCGCTGGCCGTAGTCGTCGTCGTAGTTGAGCGATCTTGACAATTACAACCAGGAGGAGTTTATATTTGTATAAAAAAGAAACCAATTTTGAATATATATATATATATATATATATATATATATATATACATTGGTTCCAACCTTCAACTCTATTTTCTAAACTAACTAACATTAACTAACCTAACCAAACTAAACTAACTAACTAACTAAGTAACTAACTAAGTAACCTTAACTAAACTAAATAAGTAACTAACTAACTTAACTTAACTAACTAACTAACCAAAGTAAAGTAAACTAACTAACCTTAACTAACCTAACCAAACTAAACTACAAACAAACTAAACTAACTAACCATAACTAACCAAACTAAACTAAACTAACTAACCTTAACTAACTAACTAACTAACTAACTAACTAACTAAACTAAACTAAACTAACCGACCTACCTAACCAAACCAAACTAAAATAACTAACTATCTAACCTTAACTAAACTAACTAACTAAGTAACTAACTTAACTTAACTCACTAACTAACTAACTAACTAACGAAAGTAAACTAAAATAACTAACCTTAACTAAACAAACTAAACTAAACTAACTAACCTTAACTAACCTAACCAAACTAAACTAACTAACTAACTAACTAACTAACTAACCTGATCGACTAACTAACTAAACTAAACTAACTAACCTTAACTAACCTAACCAAAACAAAATAAACTAACTAACTAACTAACCTTAACTAAACTAAACTAAGTAACCTTAACTAACCTAACCAAACCAAACTAAACTAACTAACTAACTAACTAACTGACTAACTAACTAACTAACTAACTAAACTAAACTAACTAACCTTAACTAACCTAACCAAACCAAAATAAACTAAGTAACTAACTAACCTTAACTAAACTAAAGTAACTAACCTTAACTAACCTAACCAAACCAAACTAAACTAAGTAACTAACTAACCTTAACTAAACTAACTAACTAACTAACTATCACAACTAAACTAAATTAACTAACAAACTAAACTAACTAACCTTGACTAACCTAACCACCTAAACAATACAAACTAAGTAAACTAAAATAACTAACTTAACTAACTAAACAAACAACCAAAAAAAGTTACTACAGACCCAAATAAGGAGTCATAACCTGACCTAACCTAAGTCAACTAACAAACGTAACCTAACTAACTATGCTAACCTAAAATTGCCTAACAACATAACTGAAGTAAACTAATCAAAAGTAGCACGTGTGATGCGTACCTAACTTTGTGCATGACATTGTGGTGTTTTTTGTGTCGAAGTTCAATGAAGACCGTGACGATTCTCACATAAACAACAAAAAATAAACTAACTTAATTGCAAACTAAACATACTAACTAAATGGAACTAACCAAACTAAACTAACTAACCTTAACTAACCTAACTAACCTTAACTAACCTAACTAACTTTTACTAACCTAACCACCTAAACAATACAAACTAAGTAAACTAAAATAACTAACTTAACTAACTAAACAAACAACCAAAAAACGATTACCTAAACTACCAAACGAAACTAAACAAACAACCAAGTAGCTCGAGAGTTACTTGTTAACAACCTAACCTAACGTAACTATGTGAACTAAACTCGACTAACCTAACCTAACATAACTATGTAAACTAAATTAACTAAACTACACTAAGGAACATACCCTAACTCAACTACACTAAATTAAATTAACCTCAACACCTAAACTAAACTAACTTAACTAACTAAGCTAATTAACCTAACCAAACTAAACTAATATAACCTAACCACCTACACCTAACTAACTAAGCTAACCACTTAAGTAAAATTAAACATATAACCTAAACTAACTTAACAAACTAAACTAACTATTGAAGAGTAATCATAGATACGACATTATAATAATATGGAAAACATGAGAAATAATGAAAAGGTTGTATACACGTACTTCGTGAACCCAATATATAAGTTATCTACAAATCACCATGACATCAAGAAAACTCATCATGTAGGTCTATTCCGGCGGTTACGTTGACGTTGTTGCTCTGTGATGCAAACCGGACGTACTCTTTGTCTAGTTGGACGATGTGTTTGTACATCCGGTTGAGGTGGTTGAGGTAGCTGGTCTTGCACTGAACCACATCGAGTAGATTGATGCGTTTCCTCTGGTGCTTCACTCGACTCACCTCTGCTACTGATGCTCCCAAAAATAGGAGGTGGAACCATCCCAAAATACTGGCTTCCTGTATGGGGTGGGGGGAAAGGAACATGAGGCTGCGGCATGGTCAACAAGTTCATGAATGAGGGATCTCCACTATATGACATATTGTAATTATAAGGAGTATGAGTATATGGACTAGGCATGTATTGAGTCAGTGACGGATACATTTGATGATGAGGCATTCCATGGTCCACATATGAAGACGATGGCCCAAGTGCGTAAGGAGATATTGGTAAGGAGGAATATTCACGCTCGGCGGCCTGGGTACAAACATTTGAGGTTCTGGTTGGGGTGTGGACGATGCAGGAATGTACCCATGAGAAGAATGAGTTGGTGGGGATGATCGTTCGCTACTCTCGCCAACAGTCTCTGTTCTACTCATTCTCGAACGAGATGAACGTGCTGGAGGAGAACGTCTGCTACTCTCTGCAGCAATCTCAGTCTGAATAGATGGACGTGGTGGACGAGGACGTCTGGTGCGTTCCCGCACAGTCTCTGGTCGTGTTCGTCTTCTTCTCACCTCTATGTTTGGTTCGCCCTGATCGTCTTCTTCATCTTCCTGTTCATTATCCTCATTTATGCCTTGTTCGTCGTCAATTCCGTCATGCGAAAGAGTAGACCGTTGCCTTTCATCTTCGTTTAAAATTTTAATCCCTTCATCAAGCACAACAAGACCTTGCTCGTACCCATCCTCGATAAACACTCGCCTCAGTCGATGCACCAAGTTACGCTGATATACAAAATATAAGAGGTTAGAGCACGCAATATAAGATATTGGATGTTCGAGGAAAAGAAAGAGTTAGAATATTACCGAGTAGTCACGTAACGCCCCGTCGTGTCCAATGAATCTCCTAGTGACCGAGCAATACCACGTCATATAGTCTTGGTGATCGTGGCCTTCATTAAGTGTCGTTGCGGCAATGGTGTCCCCACGATTCTCCCACATGTGTATGTAGCTTGCGTGAAAAGTCACCCAATTTTCATGATGTCTACGCAATTCGAGGCGGTGCAGTTGGACGTCGTAAGCACAATTAGGTGGCACCACTTGTACCATGCCGAATTGTCTCATAACCCTTTCCGGTCGATGCCACTCCACAATGTGGAAACAAGTAAGGGGACACGTCGAAAGCCAACTCCCGTGACCATTTGTACAGTAATCGGGAAGAGACCCCATGAGTTCATTATAAGGTTGCCATACCACATCATCCTCATGCCTCTACGAGTCGAGTGCATCACGGTAAGCAAATACGACGTGCGTCGCACTTTGTGAAACCGAAAATGCATCGAGCCATCTGTGTACAAAACAATAAGTTAAGATAAATGAAATTGGACAAGATTTTTTAGAAAATTAATGACAAATCGACTTTAATACATGTGTCTGAGTGGAACGTCCATAAGCATATTTTGCCCATCCACAGTTAGCTGCTGAGCTTTAGAAACACGCAGGCGCCGCGGTGCTATGAATGGAAATCTGTCCCATGCCCATAGTTGTACAAGAATTGACGCGCCAGCAACCTCATGTGCCCCTCCGCGAGATCTGCGATATAACTCCCTGTACAAATAAGACAAACATGCACTCCCCCAACTATATTGTCCAGCTATTTGGAAATCCTCCAGCAATGGTAGGAACATCAAATGTACGAATCGATTGGACATGTCGGCGAAAAGACAACCACCGATGAGTTGTAGTATGTACGATCGAACGTAGCGTTGGACCGACTCCTCATAGCTATTATCATCTATTGCTGGTACGTTACGCTCAAGCCAATCGACCTTAAGTTTACAACCAACGACGTCATCTCCACCAGGAGTTCGTCTAAGTAGCCTCTCGTAGACATCAGCATAGTCTGCGTCCGTCGTTCCCGTCACAGGCATACCTTCGATAGGTAATCCAAGCTGTACCTGCACGTCTTGAAGTGTAATGGTGCACTCCCCACAATGCATGTGAAATGTATGCGTCTTAGGGCGCCATCTCTCTACAAACGCAGTAATCAAAGCCCAATCCAGGCTGAAAAAATGCTACCCGAGATATCCCATAGAACCCACTAGAACGAAGATTTGGGATCATCCTAGAATGATACTGCATCGTTCGATCAACGACCCCACATCTTCGACGTACGCGCATTGTTTCGTACACCTTGTAATTGATAATGTATTAATGTATGTTTTTGATACATTATTGCTGTAAATTTGACGTATTGATGTAAAACAGGTTACCTCGCCCCTCTAGGTTCGCGTTGATCTGTGTGTAGATTGGAGTTGCAAAAGTGATGGATCCGAAGGTCCTGGATCCATTGCAGTACGACTACAAAGAATGTTAGAAAAAGAAAATGAGTGTTGTACGAAACCAAACGATAAGTATTTAATAAATGTTCACACAAAAACACAAGACGAAAATGTTCAAAAGCAACATATGTATGCACTTAAGTTACTTCACACATTATACAAAATTGACTATAGGTTCTCATTGGATGGTTGAGGTCTCCTTGGACAATTGTTTTTGTTATGTCCCTCTAAACGACAAATACCACACCGGTTCTTCCTAGTTGGAACTCGTTCACAGTCTTTATTTGGACATGTTGTTCTTCTATATCCTTCTTGATGACATATCCCACATCGCAAAGGTCTTTGGACATTGGGAAGATCCATCTCGGTATGTCTTCGCGATCCCTTAGGTCTCCCTCGCCACGTCGCGCACTTGGGGGTCTGGTATAATTTTCGTCCCAAAAGTCGGCCAATACTTCTCACCTGGGATGGCCTTGAATTTGTAAGAGTAGCATTGTGCGTACACATTTATCCTTTATAATGGCTCGATGAACTGCGCGTAGCTCACTCAAATAAATGCACATGCCGCTAACACTTGTGAGCAAGGGAAACCAAACGACTGCCATTTATTACAACTGCACACCCGGTCCTTTAAGATGACGACTTGTGTGTTGTTGCCTTTATGCGTGCGATCTCCATGTCTTCCAATATGCACTTCGAACTCACCAATGTCTCAATTGATCAACGTGACGTGATGCCTCCTTGCGAATTTCTCATATTTCCTGAGTGCCTTCAAGACATATTCCGTATACACTTGTCCGTTTGAGATTGCCTCATTGATTTCCTAGTTGCGTTGATCGTGGTACGTCACCAATCTGTAGTATATCATCTGAGTCAACGCCGTAATTGGCAAGAATCGAGCACCCTTTAAGACCCCGTTAAAACACTCTGCAATTGCCGATGAAACTCTATTAAGTGACATTGGTTCGTCGAAATCTAATAGTATTTGAGTGCAAAGAATAAATTGTATTTCGTACTTACCAACACCATTAGAATTCATCCATCCGTACCGCATGCCTCCGTCATGCAATCGCGTCCAAAGTTATTTGGGGATGGCATTGGCATATTGCAGGCATTGAGGCGTTCGTGAAAATAAGTATGTGAAACGCTCCATGCACGCAATAAATTTTTGTTCTTGATGTTGAACAGCTGCTTGACCAAGGCGTACTTTCAAGGGGTCATTTTTGAAGTGTGTGCCGAAATTACTAAGCAAGTGTCGCAAGCAATAACGGTGGTACCCTTTAGGGGGACAAAAGCTGTTGATTGGGGTGTTGACCACCTCCTAAATGCCAGGGTGACGATCAGAAATAACGCAAATCCCTTCTCTATCTGTCACGTGTTTGCGCAACATCCGTAAAAACCACCCCCACGAATCAGTTGATTCGGTTTCTGCAACGACAAATGCAACTGGTAATATGTGTCCATTTTCATCAACAAATATCGCAATCATGAGCTTCCCACTGATAGAGGAATGTCGCGTCAATCAAGCGAGGCCTGCAAAACTTGAAAGCATGTATTGAAGCTTCAAATGCAAAAAACACACGACGAAATTGAGGAGATGCGGTTCTTATTTCATCAGCATGCCATTGTCTGTGTGACCACTCAATTCTTGTCCCTAGACTCTTACTCCTCACAGCCGCCAACCATCTTGGTAATTGATCGTACGACTCATCCCAATCTCCAAAAACCCATGCAATTGCTTTCCTCTTGGCATCCCACATTCGCTTGTAGCTGACTTCGTGTCCGTATTTTTTCTTAATTATATCTATTAATGTTTTGATTGTGATACCTTGATCGCTCTTGATGATGCTTTGGATCTCTCGCGTAATCATGTTGGCATCAAGTTGGGAATGACTGCGTTGTACGTTGGGATTAATACACGTGTGCGGTACGTCTAACTGTGTTATCTCCTATAATAGCGTTTTCTTTCGGAAACATGCGCGAAGACGCCACATACACCCGTGTTGTGGAAATCTGCACTTAATCGCCCACGTAGTTGTAGTCGATTCCATCACATGGTATTGACAATGTCTATTAACATGCCACACTTTAACGGCATGTTGTAAGTCGTTTTTATTGTCAAAACACATCCCTATCTCCAAATCGATGTTAGACATGTCCCCCCAAGTTTGCTTATGGGAATGTTGGGTCGCGGTTGAATTAGCCACCTCCCAATCAATTTCGTTATATCCCGGTATTAGCTGGTGAACTTCATCGTCACTAGCTTCCTCCAACATAATCTCTTCATCGATAGCAAATTGCTCTTCATCTTCGACATTCTCTGCACCCGGAGGATCATATCTTGGATCATCCGTGCAAACGTTAACGTCATCCCAAACGACAACTGATGGAGCTTCTTCGTTGTGATGCGTTTCCTCATCAGTTTCGTTATGTTCGTCGTCGTTATCGTCATCATCATTATAGGCATTATTATCTTCATTTAATGGAGCAACGAACCCTCTTGCACGACCTCAGCCTGCGGGGATTGCATATGCAGCCTTTCCATCATTAAGGCTGCGTTTGGCATGCCGCTACGTTCGTCAATAACTTGCGAATGAATCGTACGATTTTGAATTGAGTCGACCGACTCAAATGTTAAATATATATCAATCGTTGCAGTTATTGGTAAATTGGCCACCGTCTCCCACATCAAGGCGAAATGTGTCGCCTCATTCAACAACACAAGATCGAAATAATGTGAGCCACCGGGGAGGATTATCATGTGGCGATAAGTCATCTGAACTATAATATCCGTTGATGAGATAGGGAACGCATTACAAACGTCATCAATCATTTCACGGCCACTCGACCCAAACTTAACCCACAACACTACCGATGGGGGTGAGCTGTACGCGATGCCATTGACCCCATTAACAATGGAGTCGTACGCATAGAATAGAAAAGGGATGTTTATTTGTGACATGACCTACATAAGTTGGCGAACTTGGATGTAAAAATGTTACAGATAAATGCACAAATTTGTTGAGGGAAATGGTTGACAATCATGTGGTGATAAAGCGCAATCGAACTTTCTGATGTAGAAGATCGCAATAATAGCGCAACTATAGAGCATAGTCATTCTTTCGCACTTACATTTTTTGTGTAATAACGTTCAATAAATAGACATATCAACCGTTCTTCATAAACAAAATACCTATGTACCTATATATCATGCAAACCATAACCTAACCTAAATAAATTATAATGAAAATACTAAATTAATGAACTTACTTGTTTCCTCCGCTTTTCCTCTTCAACGTAATATTCCTGCACTAACATTGTATTTTCGTTAGTTTAGAACACAAAGAGTATAATATATTGGCTATAAGAAAACTAAACTAAGCAAATAAAAGTAAACATTTACCCAATTAATGAGTCATAACCTGACCTAACCTAAGTCAACTAACACACCTAACCTAACTAACATTACTTACCTCAAATTGCCAACAACAGAACTGAAGTAAACTAATCACAGTTAACTAACCCAAATAATAAATGCAAACTAACCTCAAGTAACTTAACTAACTAAGTTAGCCTAATCTAACATAAAATAACCAATTACCCGCAGGAACAGAACAAAGATGGTATATTTAGGATAGAGTTGGACACACTACAAAAAAACAGCAAATCAGAAACGGAATTTTCCGTTTTCGATTTGAAAATTCAAATCTCGATTGGAATCGAAACGAACGAGAGACGAACGTGTTCGTCTCTCAAAACGTCGTCGTCGATACGATCGAAACGGAAAAAGGATTCCGTTTCTGATTAGAGACGGAATAGAGACGGAAAATATCCGTTTCTGATTAGAGACGGATTTAGAGACGGAAATTAAAAACCGAACAGAGACGGAACAGAAATGAAATTTATTTCGAAATGGTACATTTGTAATTGCATTGATCCGTCTCGATTCCGTTGTCGATTAGCAACGGAATCGAGACGGAATGAATAAATTTATGAATTCGTCTCGATTCGATTCTAATCGAAACGGAATCGGAATCGAGACGAATGCAAATAGTCGTCTCGATTCCGTCTCTAATTAGAAACGGAATCGAGACGGATTATTCCGTTTCGATTTTCGATTCCGTTGCTAATTAGCGACGGAATCGAGACGAATTCTTATTTCCGTCTCTGATCCGTTTGTGATTGATAGAAATATTTCTGGAAAATTAGAGACGGAATAGCAACGGAAAATTTGAATTCAGTTGCTAATCCGTCTCTAATTTTCTGTTTTGTTTAAAAATGGGACAGATACATAATCCAATTGATTCTCCAACCTAAAAAATCAATTTATTAGCCGATATGACATACTCCATCGCCTGCAGCCCCTCCAACAACTCCTTGGGGGTGCTAACATCCCCCAAAGAAGCCAAATTGCGCATCCATACATCGACAATATATATCAACAAAAATTCAAAAGAGAAAGAAAAAATGTGAAACTCAAAATTAGCCCAAAAATTTATATATCCACGGAAAGTTGTCATGTATTACAAAAGCTCCAAAATTTGGAAGTATACACAAAAACCACCAATCCTATCGTTCAACAAGCAAAAAAAAAAAAAAAAAAAAAAGAACACTCACAAAAGGTCCAAAATTTGGAAGTATACACAAAAAGGATTTCATCTAATAACTAAAACGTAGCTTTGAAGCATTTACGAATCTCCATCCGAGGCAACAACCAGTGAGTATGCACCTGAAAGAAGTAGGCAAAGGAGAGATTATTGAACTAAGGATGTACATTGGAAGCGAATGAGAAAAATGGTGGATTTCAAGAAACATAGAAATTACTAATAATCATACATAACAAGTCGGCTCCGAACCTAATTTATAATTTCTTTACGATTGAGTTTGCTTTGGTCTTTTGTCAATTATGCACATATGTAGGTAGAGAAGAGTACTAGAGGTAATAAGGAACATGAAAGAGGATAATGGTGAAGTGCAAGAATGCTAAAAGGAAAAAACTAAACTCAAATTTGATCCCCAAACTCCCATCAATGCGTAGGAAAATAGCAACATTGACCCCCAAACTCCCATCAATGCAACATTCACAGTTCAAATTTGATCCTAAACTCAAATTTCATCCCATCTAAAAATCTTTGTGTGCTCGAAAACAAACCACCATGTGTTCCTACTTAAAAAAAAAATTCCAGTGACATTCAAGAAATGCGGTGAAGAAAAGAAATAAACCATACAATGAGGAATAAGAAAGCTTCCAAAAAATACATGAACATCAAGCAAATGCGATCGAGGACTGAAGTTTTGTTGTTGTTGTGAGTTTGGGGGTCAATGTTGCTATTTTCCTACGCATCGGAGATGGCGAACAATGTATCTATAAGATGCACCTATCATGTAAGTTGAGTTGGATTATTTATCAAGCTTTGAAAGGCTTGCATTTCAACATGCATATGATAAGTAATGGTGAAGTGCAAGAATGCTAAAAGGAAAAACTAAAAGTTAAGCACAAACCTATCATGTAAGTATGATTCTAGAACTCATCCTCTCATCCCTTCTAAAAGCGCTATGTGCTCCAAAGGTGACCAGCCATGTGTTCCTACTCAAAAAAAAAAAAAAAACAAACTGGGATTCAATAAATGCGGAGAAGAAAAGAAAAAAAGAGAACAATGTATCTATAAGAAGTCATCATCTCATCCACCAACCTCTCTATTTTCCCAGCATCTCTATTTTCCCATCAATCTTGATAGGAAGTCATCATCTCATCCACCAACACTGCTTTGCGTGCTCCAAAACAAATCACCATGTGTTCCTACTCCAAAAAAAAAAAACCAGCTGATGTCCTCTCTTGCAGTGAAGAAAAAGAAAAAAACTCACAAATAGAATAAGAAAGTTTAAAAAGAAAAGCTCACCAGCAGCAAGCAAAACTGAGATAGGAATGAAGTTATGTTGTTGTTGTGACTTTGTGGTGTTCTTGTAGAACCGCTATTTGTGATACTTCTTTGTGATACTTAGGAACCGCTTTGTAGGAACCGCTTTCGCTTCAACTTTGCTGGTTAAAGGAAGAGGAAGCTGCTGATTGAAGATGTTGATTGTCTATAATTTAAACACAAAAGAAAACCAGATTAGATTTCCTTCTCTTCATGGATGACAAGTTTGATTAATTAGCTTACTAAATCACTTTACCTACCATTGCAAAAGATTAACATGTCAACAAGCATTTGATATATAGAGTTCTTAAGTAGACAAACTACTAAAAAAGAATCACAAGAGATTTCAAGTTAGACTAAACATTATGGACAAAACCTCACAATCATTCAACCTCCTCATCAGAAAAAACATTTCATCCAAAGAACACCAAAAGAAACACTTTCCAACCATTTCACCAAAGAACACCAAAAGCAAATAAGAGTGTTAAAATTAGTGCTTTAGCCATGTGTTCCTACTCAAAAAAAAAAAAAAAAAAAAATTTGGGTTTCTTTGGTAATGTCACTTAAAATTAGTGTTTTAGGCATTCTATATATATATGAAATGACAAGAGAAGAATCACTCACTATCTGTAGGAACTGCTGTGATACTTGGAAAGACATGTAACAACTTGAACTGGTTTGTTTGACACATCTGAGGCCAACTGTCCTATTTCTTATATGAACCGACTATATGTATTGCCTATAATGACAACAGTAGCCACCAAATTCGAAACCGCAAACAAGAGCTTAATTTCATAAACCAAATTCATGTTAAATTTACGCACCCTATCGACGAAAGTAAAAAAGAAACCGCCTTAGACAAGAGATTACACATATCTTTTCTCTCTCCATTGAGCATAAATTAAGATTTTGTGTAAATGGTAACTGACTCTTGTCATGAGCTTCGTTAGGATCAAATATAGAAACGAACATGAAGTGGAATATATGGCAAAAAAATTATTGAGCATACTAACCTCGAAGGGATCATGTTGCGAGAATTCCTTTGGATAGGTATATAGGAAGAAACTTTCCAACATCATCTCTCCGTATCCGAATGTCATTTGTGTGAGGTCGTTGGTCCCAAATGAGAAGAACTCCACTTGTTCCGCAATCTAAAAAAAAAAGGAAGGGAATCAATTTTACATGGTAATAAAAAAATAATGCAAATTGATGACCTTTAATAATTAATAGTAACTTGAGCTTAACATCTTCTTGATGACTTATGAGAACATATTTCCCTACATACCTCGTCCGCAACAAGTCTTTGCTCTAGGGATCTCAATCATGGTGCCAATTTTGTATCCTATGGATGTGCCCATCTCGTAAAAGAGTATTTTTAGACATCACGTATCAAACTCACTTGATGTTCAGTTCTGTTAGAGAAAAGATTCATTCCATAAGTACTAATCCAAGAAGAAGCGATGTGCTTCTTCTTAAGTGATAAAATTCATTTAGAGGAAACGATGCGGCCTTGTTAACAAATATATATCTATATATGGAAGTATATATGCGCGTAGAATAGATAGATTAAGATGAAGGAAAAAAGCTCTTGCCTGAGGTGTTCCAACAAGAGGAACCATTATTTCAGGTAAGTAAATCCCCCCAATCTGTTCAACCCCAAGGTTCTTCAATCTCTCAAGTACCTTATAACCAGGAAAAATTAATACAAAACAAAGATCGGGATCGTGAAGACAATCAAGTGATAGGTGCATTGCCTGCAGCAACAACATAGGAAACAATATGAACGGCTGAACTGTAACCTTTTGTCCTACTTAAAAGCCCATGTAGGGAAATTAAACCAGAATCCAGAAACTACTAGATCTTTACTTGCTCTCTTGTCCATGTATTGCAAATGTTACCCATGTATAGAGTATATGTACCATCCTTCAAATCAGCAAGGACCTTCCTTGCTTGCTCAGGAGTAGCATACCGGATAAATGCAAATCCCTTGCTTTTCTGAGAGAGGAAAAAGGGCGGGGAAGAAAATATAGATATGTACATGATAATAGGAGTAAGAACCAAGACATAAGAGCAATCTTCTCTTTAATAATTTTCACACCTAGTCAGTAGTGAATCTATTGACACCTTTTAACATGTTAGGTCATTTATAGTCTATTCAAGAAACCCCATGCAAGCACATTAACATCCATACCTTTATCTAGCAGTCGCTTCACCTGCAAATTTTAAAAACAAAGCACAAAAGGAGAAAAGTTGCATTGGTTAAGGAAAAATATCAAAACCAAGATCTTGTTATACCAAGGTCGTATGAATATGGACATATAAATTGAATGAAAAAACTCGGTATTAGCATTCCATTAACAAAGTGACGAGAAGCAGATAAAACATCGAATAATAGAGGTGCATGATCTCCTTTCATATAAAAATTTCAAATTGTTAAATCCTAACAATTAGATTTTCCATTTTGCCTATTCTATGACTGAATTCAGATCCACTTAAATTACTTCAAAAACAGGTGTAACTAAAAAAAAAACAAATGCTCATTGCTCAGAATCTGTTATATATTGCCCTGTGACTTAAACATTGCACTTTCACTTCCAAAATACCCTTCATTTAGTTTATTGTAAATACTGACATGAATAGCAAAGATTTATGGTGTCCTACCTACAAATTTACACAGTACAAAGTAATTGGAAGGCAACGAGGAGTAGTGATAATTGTGCCATGTTCAGTTGTCTATCACTGTTTATTGATTAAATGACATACCAGCAGCTACTTGAATTATAATGTGGACTTATTTGAGCAATGAACATTTAGTAAGGTTATTACACACCAACCAAGCGGGTGGCCCAATGGTTTGGTATGTGGCATTGTTGGAAGAGGGTGAAAGTTTGAGTCCCATAGAGGCAAGAAAAGTTAGTTTCTTTCTTTTAAAATAAAAAGTAAGGTAATAGGTTGGTCCAAATTCTAGGCTCTCCAATATCTTGGAGTGTATCTATGTGCTCCTAGTTTTTGATAGAATGGAACCTAGTGGTTGTTAACTAGAGATTGCAAGTTTAATCGATAGTAGGTTGGCCCAAATTAGTACGGGTTGGTTGGCACAAGATACCAAATCAACAGACGTCCTATAAGAAAAAAATTTAAGTTTCAATTACTTCTATTGTGCTTGTCTATTCTATTTTATTAGTTCTTCTTAGCATTCAAGAAATGTATCAAACTTTACTCATCTTCTCTCAATGATGTGAGAGACAGAGAATGCTATATTTATAGATGATAACAATCAGTGATGTACCTCAGTGTACCGTCTCATTGAACTTAGAGTCTAGAACATTCACTCCAACTGATCCTAACTAACTCTCATTTACACAGTACATCATACTCACAAAGACACTACATTGTACACTAACATTACACTATCTCCTGTCAATGACTCATGCTTACAGTTCTTAAGACTTCCACACATGAACTGAAACAAAATCAGGTTGAAACTTGAACACTGTTGTTGCCTCAAGGAAAAAAAAGAATGGGAAGGCATCATTCTGATCCTAGGCAAATTACCTAGGCGATGCCTACGCAACGAGAACAACATTTATAAGAGTCTTTAAACAATCAATATTATTCATTATAAGGTGCTATAAGACGAATCGCATAATTACAACATCAAAGATGGGTGGGCTGCATGGATCAAACTCGACAACAACGAAATAGCTTGATTCATTGTGCTTGATAGTGTTCTTTCAAAATCCTTAAAAATCTTTTTCTAGTCAATGCATCCAAGCTATCTTAGGACTAATCGTATACCACCAAATTACTTCAAATAATGCAACTAGTTTAAACTTTTCTTCTGGAGGTTTGACCATGAAAAGACACTGCCTTCTCTAAGTAATGCACTTGGAACTCTAAGAAACCATGTATTGATTAGATAAAGAGAACAATAAGTGCCATCATTCATCGCCTTCTTTTGGTCCATCTCTTCACCCACATGATTATCTATATCCGCCATCTTTTCCCTCAAATCATCTACGGTATCGACTATAATAAACTAATGTTTGAAACAAACTAAACCACCAAAGAATATGTAAATCAAGTAACTTAAAAAGTCTACACGACAAACTATTGAAAGGAAGTGATTCGATCGCTAAATATATAATAGCCAAGAGAAGACTCACCTCGATAAGCACCTAAGCCACCGCCGCCAAAGCCTCCATAACCCCCACCAAGCTCACCGCCTCCACTATACCCACCAAGCCTACCTCCGAGACACGGAGTCCTATAAGGACCAAAATCACCACCACCAAAAAAAAAGAATGAGTTTAACATGCAAATGAAACAAATCATCTACAACATGCTCATCGTCAAAAACTAAACCCCGCCTATCCGAAAACCGCAACAAAAAAAAATAAGGAACTTCATCATCGTACCCTCCACTACATCAGGCTTCAACAAACCACCATCCACCGCAGTACATTCATTGTCCATTTATCCTCTCGTATATCTTAGTTGGCTTGGACGCCCGGTTCATGCATAAGTTATCATGGATTTTATTTTTAATACATTATCCTCCCAAAATAAATTTTTTAACCTAAGTTTAAGTAAAATATACTATAAGTACCGAATGTTTGAGAATTAATCCATGGGAGAAGAAAACATCTTGTTGCCGGGTCATTTGTGTGCAAATCTTATGCCTGCGAGTTCTCTCGAGTGCTATGATGAAGAAAGTGGTAGAATCGACGAGGGAGCAACATCTTCATGCCATAGCAAATGAATTTGGGAAATCGATAAAGGGTCGTTTTCCGGTCATCTGTGTTGAGAACATGTAGGCTATTCTTCTTCTAGGGACATGCCATAATAGAAGAAGAAGAGCCTACATGTGCAGAACACAGATGACCGAAAAACGAGCCTTTATCGACTTCCCAAATTCATTTGCTATTGCATGAAGATGTCGCTCCCTGTCGATTCTACCACTTTCTTCATCATAGCACTCGAGAGAACCTGCAACGGCATAAGATTTGCACCCAACAGCTAGCATGTTTTCTTCTCCCATGGATTATGCAACATTCGGTACTTATAATATATTTTACTTAAAAACAAAAAAAAATTTGGGGGAGCAAAAGGGAAAAATATTAAAATCCACGATAAAATATGGAACATCGACCTAAAAATGCACAAAAAGTAGTGTCAATCATAAAGTAATTCGAAGAATTTCTAAAGTTGTCTACACTATAAAACGTTTAATCTAAGAATTTACACAAACAACAAGTGAAGTACCTATGTATCACCAACCTGCTCATCTCTCGAGAGCCACGCTTACGTCTCACGCCCAAGCCCGTCCCCTTGTTGGGGTGGATCGACCGGATCTATTTGCCGCGGCTGTTGCTGGTCATGAGGTGGCGGTGGTGGTGGTTGTTGCTGAGCTAAGCCTATTTCATCCATGTCCATCCCAAGACGCTGATGCATGAACTCCATAACCTTTCGTAGTTGCTCCGCAACGACATCGAACTCTGCCCGCGGCACCACATCCGGCGTCTGCGATGTGCTAGCACCAGGAGCTCCGTATCTCCTCTTCTTTCTCCCTACGGACCCGAGTCCGTAGACACGTCCTTTGGAAGACTCACCCGCCACATTGAGGTACACCGCCTCATCATCCACCGATTGCTCCGGTGTAGCCTGGGTCACCTCCTGACGTCTGCTCTGCAGCCTATCCTGCATATATGCACAACAAACAAAATACATGATATGGGGTAAGTGAAAGACTTAATAATATTTTACATATCATTTCTATACTTACATAGAACCGCTCTGATCTAGTATCGATGAATGTCATCCTGTCGTGATTAACGGTGTGGAGATGCAAATACAAGTCATTCACAGTCGGTGGCGTCTCGGATGAATCAGCCTGCGTGCAGGACCATGCATAGTGAACAAGTGTATAAATGTACAAAATATCCTAGATGTTACAAAAAACTTACCAATCTTTTTTGGGTAGTCACAAATGACACGGAACCACCACCGTGCTTCGAGGGTCCAGTCCCAGGGCCTTCGACCTCAGTGTTCCTATTCTCCGTCGCTTGCCTAGACCTAGCCTGGAAGTCCTCGCTCTCCCAGTACTGCAAGTATCTCCTCCATGCCTCATCTGTAACATAAACTGGCTGCACCCGATTCTTCTTCAACTTGTGCATCAACGCGGTGTACCTTGTGCCTGCAAGCCTGTCGTACGCCGCTCGCACGAGATCCTCGGGAAGCGCATCATCCCATCTAAAAAATATCTACAAATTGGCGATTGCTATTGTTAGCACTTATTTGAGAAAATAGTATAAATCATAAGGCATATGGTAGTCTTGTTTACCTTCCATTGGCGCCAGTATTGGTCTTTATGATGAGGCGGTACCGACTTCCAACAATACCCTTCAGGAATCATCCATCGTTTAAAAACTTTTGTCATCCTCCGTGCACAAAAGTGCGAAGGATGCAACTCCCTGTGTGTCATGAACATGCATATCACCTTAACTACTTCTTCAATATTTGACATCCATATTGAAAATGACATATAAAAGTCAAACACAAACTTACGTATCATTGGCAATCGCGTGATAGGGATCCCCGCACGCGAGGGGGCTTCATCCCCGTCATCCGAGGTGGCCGCGGAGGGCCGTCACCTCCAACCCCGCTCTTACGTCTTCTTGTCGGGATGCTTTGCCGGTGATCGTGGTCGGGGGTGCAGGCCTCGTCGGTAAAGGAGTCATTGATGTCGGAGAAGGTGTGGGGAACTGTATATTAGGCATAGTCCTTGATGACGACGATGATGGTACAGACGACCCCGACGGTATGGAAGGGGAAGGTGACGCTGCGGCTGTATCGTGCTCGAGAGACCGAGAAGTCGGAATCGATAATGCAGGTATCGAACCACGACCTCCACTGCCACGACCTCTATGGACCCCTCGTGTGGCCTGACCACGAGGGCCAGTTGGTATTTCGCCGTCAGATGTCGGTGTCGCACCTATTCCGCCTTGACGATGGCCTCCTAATGGCAAACCTCGACATCCCCTACGACCACGTCCGGCCATGATACCTAACAATATTCACGAATAAAACATCAGAGAAGGAGGGCATACAAAAAGTAGAAATTCAGTCTAAATTATTGGACTTAATAACACAGGATCCATGCAAATAAAAGTAACTACATTATTGGTCGTTGACATATCATATACATACTTTATTCGCTATCATCCGTTTCAAATTCACTCTCATGAGTAGAAGGTGAGGATTCTTCTTCTGATTCATCTCCACTATAAACTTCTTCGCTTGGACCCGCTTCAACAATGAATCGAGTCCCAGTCGGAACATCCAGATTGTTGATATCGGCGACTTGCTCATCGACTACACACGTGGTGGGCATCCCATCTTGGAAAGCAATCTCTGCCGAGCCCTGGTCATTATCGTTTTTGCTAGTTTCCTCGTCAGCGAATTTTGGCTGACAGCAACAAACTGCTAGCCATTCTTGTCGATCGTTCCGCATAGAAGGGTACGAAAGGTAGTAGACTTGAGTGGCTTGCATTGCTAGTACAAATGGCTCGTAGTTGTTATATCGTCGACTTCGATGAACCTCTACCAATTGAAGTGTTGGGTGAGTCCTCACACCATGATTCGGTGTAGGGTCATACCATTCGCACTTAAACAAGACCACACGTTTGAGGCCGGTATACTCAATCTCCACAACCTCTTGCGGTAGCACTCCATAATAGTTATGGGAAACATCAGCGTAGTTTGAACCCTTCACCAAAACACCGTTGCTCTGCGTCGATCTATTAACGTCATATGTTGCGGAGTGGAACTTATACCCATTAACAAGGTAACCAGGGTAGACAGTACATGATCGACTAGGACCAACAGAAAGATCAACGAGCGTCTCGTCAACTATAGAATTCCGAGCCTATTCGTCCAAATTAGAGATGCAATATGACACATTAGTTATGGGAGAAACATTTGAATCTATAACGTACAAAAGTAATGACCTTACATATGTTTGAAACCAAATGGGGAAGTTGTGCTCTAGACTACTATCAACTTGCGACTCCCCCATTGCTTGAGTGATTTCATCGACGAATATCCTAGAAGAAACGAACGTGTAAGTCGAATGTCTTACTAAAATATGAACAATGAATGTACTGCATTATTGAAAGAAAGTGATGGACATACTGAACGTAAGGAGCGATCTTTGGACAATTGAGTAGTATGTACGAATGAGCGGCATTATACTCCTGCTCTGTTAAGTACCGCTCCTTCGACTTGCCCATGGGTCGACCAGGATAAGTGAAAATTGAGAAATTGCCAACGAAGTTCGGTGTGGGCCCGAGCCCGCCATCGTCGTTACGTGGCACTTTGTCATGCAACGTAAAGACGTGATCTTCGAAGTAGTAAGAACAAAAGGATGTGACCTCTTCGACCAAATAAGCATTACACATGGAGCCCTCAACCTTCGCTTTGTTTCGCACATTGTTCTTCAAATGTTTAAGGTACCTATATGAATGTTATAGGAAATGTTGATATAAAACCTATTGAATGGGAAAATAATATCAAGGGCTCAAGATAGTACCTCTCAAATGGATACATCCATCGAAATTGAACGGGACCAGGCCAGACGGGCCTCGTAGGCCAAGTGGATTGGTAGGTGTTCCATAGAGTCAAATAAGCTTGGAGGGAAAATTTTTTCCAACTTGCAAATGATTTTTGGTATTTCGGACTCTAAGACCTCCATATCTTGATACCGACACATTTTGCGTTAGGGACCAAAAAAAAAGGCTTAATTCGCTAATTGCAACCCAAACCGGGTTTGGGAGAAGTTCTCTCGAATGCAATTGGTATCAACCGTTGCATGAATATATGACAATCATGGCTCTTCATGCCGAACATTCGCAGATTTCTTTGGATCTACACATCGACCAAGATTCGATGCGTAACCATCAGAAAACGCAACTTTTCAACCCACTCGCACAATTTTTGTCTTCTTGATGTATCAAGAGCATAGCACCAAGGACGTAAGTATTTGTCGCCGAATCAATGTGTAGAGAAGGTCGGTGACAATATTCACGAATATCTTGCCTCGATTTTGCATTGTCCTTACTCTTGCCCGAGTACACACATAATAGTGTTGAATATGTTGTCAAAAACATTTTTTTCGATGTGCATGACATCTAAGTTGTGGCGGATCAAGTTTGTCTTTCAATACGGCAAGTCCCGAATATGCTTTTCTTCCTCCATCCCGAATTCTTAGCTATCCGCCCATTCACAGATCGGCGCCGATTTCTGTCACCTTCATCAAGCCAAACGATTCAATTTCGCCAAAATTTCTTCACCAGATCGCAAAGCGGCGGATCATCATTTATGACCATTTTGCCTCTAATGAAATTTTTTTGTCTTTCCTTAATGGTGATGACTTCTCCAAGAAACGACGATGACAAATCGAACCACGATGTCTTACCACCATTTCGCAATTGAAATGCATTTGTATCCTCCATACAATATGGACAAGCGTACTTACCGTGTGTGCTCCAACCGGACAACATGCTATATGCGGGGAAATCACTAACGATGTCCATAAAAGGGCAACTCGCATGACAAAATTTGTCTTGGTGGAAACGTCGTATGTAACCATCCCATTGTTCCATAAATCTTGCAACTCTTTCACAAGCGGTGAAGGAACACGTCGATTTTCTCGCTTTGGGCTGGTCGGTCCAGGAACGATAACCGTTAAGAACATAAACTCGATTTCATGCACATCGACGGTGGAAGGTTGTAAGGAGTCAAAATCACGGGCCACGAAGAGTACGATTTCCCGGAAATCCCAAATACTTGAAAACCATCAGTGCACAATCCTAAACGAACATTCCGAACCTCGGCGACAAAGTCTTTATTGACGTCATTAAAATGTCTCCAAGCAATCGAATCGAAACGGTGTTGCATAACATCTTGAGCGATGAATGATCTCCATGCCATCGCATATGTTTTGCGGTTGACTCAGACGCATACAATCGTTGCAACCGAGGGCCCAAAGGGAAGTAGTACATTCTTTTGCAAGGGCGGTTTTTTGTGTTCGGACCACGACCTCATCGATGTGCAACGTATCGTGATTTCCCACAAAATTTACATGACGTCAACTCAGAGTCCACTCCCCAATAAATCGTACATTGGTCCTCACAACAATCTATTTTCTCAACAGGTTGACCTAGACCTCGCATTAGTCGTTTAGTGGCATAAAAATTCTCAACCATTGAGTTGTCATTTGGCAAACAATCCTTCATGAGTTTAATGATTTCATTATACCCTCGTTCAGATATATGATGTTCAGACTTGATCGCAAGTAATCTTGCCATTGCGGACAACGTTGTCATGGTTTCGCAACCAGGCCACAATTGTTCCCTACTTGCATCAATCATGTCATATAGTTGGCGTGCTTGGGGGTTTGGTGATTCTTCTACGGCATTCCAATTGAAACTTGGACCTGCCACGTTGTGTAGCATCTCGCGGTAAGGTGTCGGATCGTATCCTCCCACATCAGCATCATCACTATGGCAATCCATTTCGTGAAAATTTTGCGGCCCTTCATCTCCGTTCTCACCATGTTCGTACCAAGCGTGATATCCCGGACAAATCCATACCTACATATGTGGTGCTCAACCGTTTCGACGTCCAGTGCACGGTGCAAGTCGACATTTCTTAAAATTGCACGGACATCTAATCTTCCTTTCACTTTGGTATGTAGGACAATGTTGTTTTGCAAATGATATGAATTCTTTAACCTTCGCCGCGAATTCAATTCGAACGTAACCGTTGTCGAGCCGGTTGTACATCTAGTCTCTGCTTGTAGACGACATTCCTAGTCGGACGTAATCCTTGTCGAGCCGGTTGTCTATTCAAGTAATGAAATAATAATGATTAAGATGATAAGAAATCTCACTAATTGGAGAATATTGTAAATCGGAATAGCGATCTAGACCATCTAGAAGAAATTGATAGCTAAGTGAAAGAACGAGGTTCGCACATTAAACTCATGAATAGAGAATAAATTGACAAAGTTAGGAAGTCATTAATGAGTCATCACAATCTAAAGAGAAGGAAATGATTGAGTTATGTTGTTTATGTAAGAAGCTTGGGCATTATCAAAAGGATTGTTGTAAATGAAAGACATGATTCAAAAAGAAATATAAGCCTACTACTTTTGTATGTTCGAATTAAATCTTACTGAAGTTTCTTTAAACACTTGGTGGATTGACTCGGGTGCTACTATCCATATTTCTAAGATGCTGTAAGGATTTCTTATGATCCAAACCATAAAGGAAAACAAGAAGTTCATTCTCATGAAAAATCGGTTCAAATCTCCCATAAAAGCCATTGGAACCTTTCACCTATTTGTTGCTCTCGACTCTACTTTTGATTTATTTGAAACCTTTTATATAACCACCTTATCTGGAAACTTAATTTCTTTATTCAAATTTGATTCTGAAGGTTATTCCTTCCATTTTGATAGTAAAAGTTTCAATTTTTTAAAAGAAATCATCTTTTATTGGTTCTGGCATTCTTTGTGATGGCTTATACAAATTGTCTCGATGATCAAATTGGTAAATCCCTTCTCACTCTGCATCATAATGTTGGAACTAAACATGGTCGCATAAATGATATCTTTTCTTTTATGTAGCATAAACATCTGGGTCATATATCTAGAGAAAGATTAGAGAGATTGTTAAAGGATGACATACTTCCGCATTTAGACTTAACTGATCTCAATGTGTGTTTAGATTGTATTAAGGAAAAACAAACTAAACATTTTAAAAAAGGTGCTACGCGAAGTAATGAGCTCTTTCAAATTATTTACACGAATGTTTATGGACCTTTTGATATTGCATCATTTACTGGTGATAAGTATATTATCACCTTTGTCGATGATTTTTCACGTTATGGGTATGTCTACTTATCGCATGAAAAATCTCAAACGGTAAATGCTTTTAAGTATACATCACTGAGGTTGAAAGGTAATTAGACAAGTGAAAATTGTAAGATATAATAGAGGTGGTGAGTATTATGAAAGATATGATGGTTTACGACAATGTCCTAAACCGATTGCTAAACTCTTAAAAAAGCATGGTATATGAACTAAATATATAATGCTAGGAATTCCTCAACAAAATCGTGTAGATGAATAGCGTAATTGTACTCTGATGGAAATGGTTATGAGTATGTAAGTAATTCTACATTACCCAAGTCATTATGGATGGAAGCCTTACAAATTACTGCATACTTATTGAATAGGGTTCCTAGTAAGTCAGTCCTAAAACTCCATTTGAGTTATGGACTCGTAGGAAACCTAACTTAATACATCTTCATGTTTGGGGATGTCCAGTAGAGGCTAGAATGTATAATCCACAATAAAGTAAATTGGGTTTTTGAACGATTTCAAGTTCTTTATTGGTTACCTTACAAAATCCAAAGGCTATAGAATCTATCGTCCTAATCATAGTACAAAAATTGTAGAAACTAGAAATACAGATTTTATTGAGAATGGCGAAGTCAATGAGAGTATTACGCCATAAAATGTAAATATTTGAGAAGTAAGGGATCACATCCTTATGCCCATTACTTATAAGAACAATGGCAATTCCTCTGATATAATTCACACCAATAAGACAGTTGTAGGCAAACTAAAAGAAATAGCATTAAGAAGGTGTGAAAGATCGAAAAAATCAGCTATTCTAAATGATTTTGAGGTATATATGCAAGAAAATGATTATGATATAATAATTACTAATGATCCAATATATTACTAAAAAATCCTAAATCACGTTGATTCTGACAAATGGATCGATGCTATGAAAGATGGGTTGAACTCGATGGCTCAAAATGAAGTTACAGATCTCGTTGAATTGCGGAATAAACGTGACTCTAGTGGTAATATTGAGAGATATAAAGCTAGACTTATAGCCAAATATTTTACTCAGAAATATGGTATTGATTATACAGAAACTTTATCTCCAGTTTCTAAGAAATACTTTGTCGAATAATTATGGCATTAGTAGCTCATATTGACTTAGAGTTGTACCAAATTGATGTACGAGATGACTTTCCTAAATGAGAGTTTCGATGAAGAAGTTTACATCGGTTTGTTTGAAGAATTTAAGAATGTTGGTACTGAACATATTGTATGTAAACTTAAGAAATCAATATATGGACTTAAGCAAACTTCTCGACAGTGGTATCTTAAGTTTATTGATACAATAACATGTTTTGTTTCTAAGGAAAACATCATTGATCAATGTATATATCTTAATGTTAGTGGGAGTAAGTTCATATTTTTGATATTATATGTTGATGATATTATGCTTGCCATAAATGATTTTGGTCATTTATTTGACACTAAGCATTTTCTCTCAAAAAACTTTTTTGAGTAGCTGTGGTATCCAAACACTTTGTCTTACTCGTCCCACATGCCTTAGGATTGCAAAAAGAGACCACCAGTAGCCCGACATTTAGTTGTGTGGGGAATCGAATTTGAGGCCGTGCGCCTAACCTATATCGATATAAGAGGCATACAAATACCACATAGTATCAACGCGTCTACTACTTGTTCACTCATACCTCCTTAAGGTTATAGGTTTATTCCATTCTCTAGAAATGTAATGTGAAATAGCAACATTCACTAAAAGAGTAATCCTAGTGTTTCTAATCCTAACTAGTAGTAGAAATTAAGTAATTATAGGTACTATTCAATCGTAACCAACAACACCTAACTAATCAATCATCCATTGCAAGTGCATGAATATGAAATTACTAACAACTATAACATCAAACGACAAAGTAATTACCTCAGTACATGATTCTAATGTATTATAATGTTGATCATGACATGCTTTACCGATAAAATAAACATGGAATAACAACCAAATACGGATGACATGCTTTACCGATAAAAAAAACATGGAATAACAACCAAATACGGAATCGATATAAATCTTGAATTGCTCAATTAAAAGGTTGAAATGAAATAGTACATATTAATAAACCTAAAAATAGAACAAGCATAACCACAAAACTATGCATGTAAGAGAAGAGCAGAACAAAAACTTCTAAACCAAACAAAAGACACAACATTAACTTAATAGATCAAGTGAAGAACACCAACTAATGCACATGAAAGCCAATCCGGGGGAAAATGTGAGCAGATACAATGTGAAGAGAATTCGGGTGTTAAAATTTTTTTTTTGTGTTACCTTGACGAGCGGAGAGCGGAGCGGTAAGCACAGAGCGACCAGAGAGCAGAGAGCAATGAAAGAGACGGAGATTCAAGATCGAAATTCAAAAAGAATCAGAACGATGTGCACTCATTCACTGCACAATCAACCAAGGAACAAATCAAATCACTCGAGAACAGTTAAAATAAAACCTCATAAAGTAATAACAATTAAAAGACCTGAACTCTTTAAATATGTAACCTGATCGAGAGTTTGTTCCTTCACAGTTCATAAACAATAAGGTAGTACTATAACACGGCCAATTGCCAAGACGAATTTACAAAAATAAAAAGGATTCCATGACCATAATAGCTAAGACCTTTCAAGATAATAAATTTTTTTTTTAAATCCATTTATTAGACTAGTATAGCTGAGCCGCTAAGAAAACCTAGTATACACAATGGTCAGCCACATTATGTTCATTTCCTATGTTTGAACATCAAGGCATATATATGACTGCCTTGCCTAGCAGATATAGCTTCAGTTCAAGTGAAAATCTATAACATATTTCATTCATGAGCATAATATTTGCAATGCTAACAAGTATTACGACTTTAATATTCCTGGATGCCGCAGATAAGGTACGTAGGAACACCGGACACCCCAAATATTTATTGATAGATGGAAATTTATGAAGTCTCGCATGCTTAATTTAAATTGGAAAATCTTTCAAGATAAAAAGCTTCTTGCCTTCAACTCCGATCTTTACTAGAAGATCGAACTATCAAATGAACCATAGCGGAAACTTAAATAATTCTCATGTCACCCTTGGTTTTCCATAAATTTTTTAAATTAGATAAACAAGGGGACTAGAATGCCAACTCGACAGACGCAAAAGTTGAGCGAAAACATTGTAGCGATTCAAGATACTTCCTCAAAACCGTCACAAGGTGAATGATCTCTATGAAAGTTGAAGAGCTCTTGATCATGAGTGTTGCCTCGCATTATAAAGAACAATAAAAAACAAATAGATTATATCGAATGTAGTAAGACTCCAAAACTACAAATGCCTTGCTAACCGGAATCGAGACCGAGAGAGAGCGAGAGATATCGGCGATGACGGAGACCGGCGGGGACGAGACGGAGAGACCGAGAGACGGCGAGACCGGGGACAGCGAGAGAGACCAGTAGCACGACCAGACGGAGAAACGGAGACCACCGCGACGAGACGGACAGACCGAGACAGCGAGAGAGACCAGCTAGCACGACCGGACGGAGAGACGAGACGATCGAACGGGATGGACGTTTGGGGACGAGACAATCGAATGAATTTGGACGAGACGGAGAGACAGATTTAGGTTTTGGGGTTTTTTCGTGAGAATGATTTAGGGGTTTCTACTTGTTTTGTTGGGAGGGGGTGGGGTGCGGGAAAGAGGAGAGGGTGCCATGATCCAAGAAAATACAAATCTCGAGGAATGATGAACGGTCATAAGAAATGAAGAATTTGGCGGGAATGGTGGCGCCAAATTTCAGAGACGGAATTTAATTCCGTCTCTGATCCGTCTCAAATCCGTCTCTGATTTTTTCCGTGTCAATTCCGTCGCTAACTGTTAAATTTAGAAACGGAACTTATTCCGTTTCTAATTCCGTTTCAGAATTAGAAACGGAACTTATTTCCGTTTCTAATTCCGTTTCTGATTTGCTATTTTTTTGTAGTGACAATATGTCCTCAATAATGTTTTGAAAACGTAGATAGAAAATAAGACAATTTTCTTTATATATATATATATATATAAGCTCAGTTATCAGCATTAACCAAATAAATTCTTCAAACCTAATTAAGGAGCAATACCAACATAAAATTGCCCAACAACAGACCTTAAGTACACTAATCACAGTTAACTAACCCAAGTAACCGTAGCAAACATGTACCCAAATAATAAATGAAAACTAACCTCAAGTAAGTTAATTAACTAATGTAACCTAATCTAAAATAAATTAACCAAACTATGTGAACCACACATAACCTAAAATAACCTAATAAAACGTAAACATATCCAAAAAAACAAAAAAAACCAAAAAATTGTAGATGTGTTCATGAAACTTAAGTGGATCGCAATGAATTCAAAGTCTAAATGAGCTTAGTCTACTATATATATGGTTTCATAAATTTTGGGGCTTTCCTTAACATAAAATAGAACATATATGTTTGTGCAGTTTTGTGTATTGGAGGTAGGTGCATCATGGGGGAATCATGCGTTGAATCAAGGATGCATATGGTTGGCCGTGTTAAAACTGGCGTCTCTCTATTACTTTCAGATCATATAGTAATTCTAGCTTCTTATTAGCACGCATGCAGTTAGGTGTAATTGCGATTCAATATTGATTTGCGAATTAACAACACCTATGCACTATATATTAACAACCTAAACAACCAAAACAAACTTAATTACCTAAACAAATTTGGCAAACAAATCTTGCAACATTGTGATAACTAAACAAACTACATTAACTAAACTAACTTACCTAAACTAACCTAAATACCTCAACTACCTAAACACTAACCAAACCAATACATAAACTTAAACTAACTTAAACAAACTAATAAAACTAACTTAAACAAACTTAATTACCTAAACAAATTTGGCAAACAAATCTTGCAACATTGTGATAACTAAACAAACTACATTAACTAAACAAACTTACCTAAACTAACATAAATACCTCAACTACCTAAACACTAACCAAACCAATACATAAACTTAAACAAACTAACAAAACTAACTTAAACATACTTAATTACCTAAACAAATTTGGCAAACAAATCTTGCAACATTGTGATAACTAAATTGTGATAACTAAACAAACTACATTAACTAAACTAACTTACCTAAACTAACATAAGTACCTCAACTACCTAAACACTAACCAAACCAATACCTAAACTTAAACTAACTTAAACAAACTAACAAAACTAACTTAAACAAACTTAATTGCCTAAACAAATTTGGCAAACATATCTTGCAACATTGTGATAACTAAACAAACTACATTAACTAAACTAACTTATCTAAAGACCAAAAATAACGTAACTTAATTGACTAACCTAACTAAACAAAATAACTAAACTAAACTAACCATACTAAACTAACTAACCTTAACAAACATAAATACCTATACTAAACTAAACTAAAGTAAACAAACTTAACTAACTAAACATACTTAACTAACTAAACTAACCACCAATACCTAAACTAAACATCTAACCTAAACTAAACATCTAACCTAAACTAACTAAACTAACTTAATTAACTAAACATACCTCCTCCTTTGGTAAATTAACTAAAATACCTTAAACAAACTTAAATAACTAAACTTAATTAACTAAACTAACTTAAACAAACTTAATTAACTAAAATAACTTAAACAAACTCACTAAACTTAACTTAACTAACTTAAACAAACTTAAATAAGTAACTAAACTAACTCAAACAAACATAATTAACTTAAACAAACTTAAACTAACTTAAACAAACTTAATATACTAAACTCACTTAACCAAACTTAAAACTAACTTAAACAAACTAACTTAAACAAACTTAATTAACTAACTAAACTAAAACAAACTAACTAAACTTACTTAATCAAACTTAAACTAACTTAAACCAACTTAATTAACTAAACTCACTTAAACAAACTTAAACTAACTTAATCAAACTAACTTAAACAAACTTATTTAACTAACTAAACTAACTAAACTACACATACCTCCTCTTTCTCCTCCTTCCACTCCGCTGCCCCGGGGTGGCCTGATGCCGCAGCCGTCGCCGCTGCTCTTTCCTCCTCTCCCGCCGCCGGAGATCCCTCCTCCGATGACTGGGCCGCTGTTCTGCCTCACCACTGCTCGGCGAATTGCTCCACGTACCACTGCCGCTGCTGCTGCTGAGAGACGCCGCTCCTTGCTTCGGTGCCCCCGCCAAGCTCTACTCCGTCTCCGCCGCGCGTCACACTCGCCCACTCTTTCCCGTGCGTTGCCGGCCGCCCCTCCTTCTTCCTCCCTCCTCTGTCTCTCTCCACGGATCGCTCCCCCTCCCTTTCTTAAGTAGCCGACCCACCCCACTCTCCACAAGTGTACACGTAACCTACCACCCCTACCCCTACCCCTAACCTACCACTGTAAAGCCGAAACCGATGCAGAGAATATATTCTCTGCGTCGATTTTGGGAAGATGACAGTGGGGCGCAGATAGCGCCTTTTAAGAAGGCGCTATCTGCGCCCCTATGTTACGGGTTTTCCCGGTCCACGTGGATCCATGTGGACAGGGAAAACCCTATTTTTTCCACGTGGACACTGATAGCGCCTTCGCAGAAGGCGCTATCAGTGTAATGTGTCCACGTCAATCCACGTGGACATGTCGACGTGGACATGTACACTGATAGCGCTTTCTGCGAAGGCGCTATCAGTGTTCTCCATGTCACGTTGTCCGGACACATGGATAGCGCCTTTTCAAAAGGCGCTATCCATGTGTCCACATCAGGAAAAAAAATATGCCATGTAGATGGCGCCTTCCCAATAGGCATTATTGCCTACTTCCCGGAAAAAAAGGTTCACCCCTATTTTCCTCATTAAAACTAAAAAGATGTGTACTTTGGTAAATTTTTCCACAAACCCGCTCGCTCTGTGTGTTATGAGTTGCGTTGGTAAGTGAGCCGTTCTGTTATCATGTGGGAAATGCTGGTTTGGAGCACTAGTAATGCATTCATTACAGCTCGATATGCAACAAAGTTTGTAAACGCAAATCAAGATGTGAATCTACAGCCTTGTTTGGTAACTACCTCACATGAAGTTAAAAATTAATCTTGTTTGGTTGTCTAACTTCATGTGATTTATTTATCAACTTATAGGGAAGGGTGTAAGATATTTCTCCACACAAGGAGATAATTCCCGAGAGTTATATGGACACAATTACCCTCACAAATTTACATTTATCTATGTTACTACCTTCTCTAATGTTTGTCTTTAATCCATAATAAAAAATTAAATAAATCTTTCATTCATGAAAAAAATATTTTTTAAATGAGAAATATTTGTAAGAATTATCATTAGTTGTATTTTATAGTATTTATTATTAATAATAATTTCAAATTAATATATAAATACTTATAATTATTTAATGTTGTTTAATATTTTGTAAATTATATTTTTTATTTTTTATTTAATTAAAAGTTTTTTATTTTGAATAAATAAATAGTAGTTCATATGATGAAAATAATAATGCTTTCTTTTTTATCTTAAAAATATGTTTGAAGGATATTTATGTCAATTCTCATATTTTACAGTTTTTAAAATTTGCAACTTCCTTACAAGTTTAAAGTTCAACCAAACATGAAATACAAACTTACACTTTGAGCTAACTCTAAGGAGTTATGTCCGCTCACATTGCAAGTTGGTAAAAATGAACCAAACGAGGCCTTAATTTGCTAGGGATGGATTTGGCGAAACTATTACTGCAGTAAAATGAAGCCAAGCGGTTCGAGTTTTTCGTTATTTTTTATTTTTGTTTGTAGAAATAGGTTTTCCTTATTTTGTTGGTGTCAAGATTATACTTAACAATTTTACAAAAGACACCCTATACTCTACAGAAGACATGCCTTAAAAATTAAAGGCAAAATTCATCTTTTGGTCTTTGAACTTTGAACTTTTTCTTTTGGTCTCTAAGAGCATCACCTATAGGGGTTGTGGATTGGGCAAGATGTGTGTCACCTAGGATAGGATAGACATTGGGTTAGAAAAAACATCTCTAATGAGAATGTGAATTTGCACTGTGTGGATGACATGGCATAGACACTGTCTATCGCACCTTCTAGAAATAGAGAGTGCAATAGACAGTGTTCACGATGCCACATCATCTAAAAACGAAATAGCATAACCAACAAAAAGCTAGGAATTCAAGAAAAAAACTAGTGGCAATGCAAAAGAGAAAAAATCACGGCACATTTCTTTTTATCTCCCTGGTTTTTTTTATTCTATCCCCTATTCACTTGCTTCTCAGAATTTCATAGCTACTGATTTTTGTATTCCCTTCAAAGCATCTTCATCATTCTTCTTATAGGTAACCCTAACATCTCTGATTTTTCACTTGCAATCCTCTAACCTCATTCTTTCTTTGTGATTTCAGTTGTCTTGAATATTAATTTGGATCAAATTTATTGTTGTTGTTGTTGTTGTTGTTGTTGTTGTTGTTGTTGTTGTTGTTGTTGTTGTTGTTGTTGTTGTTGTTGTTGTTGTTGTTGTTGTTGTGATATTTCACTTGCAACTCCCCAATCTCATTCTTTCTCTAAGAATTTTTTTGATCATTTAATGGCCCTTCGAGTATTTTAGGCTGGACTCGGTTTCTAAATTCTAGTTCCCTAGAGGCGATAACCTCACTCCCTAATTTCTTGGTGTCGACCTCAACTAAGTCGCTCGATGCATCTGAGGTGATGAATTTACTTTTTCTTATTTCATTTTTTTGTTTGGGTCTGTTGAAGAATAATAAACATAAATATAAATAAAAAATTGGAGATTGCTATAAAAAAGCCATGTTTGAAGATTTTCCATTTAGTGTTATTGATTATTATGCTAGGACTCCTTGTGTTTGTGTAAATTGATATTGCCTTGTTCTATGTACATTCCTGATTTTTTTCATCCAGAGCTTAATTTGTTCAACCAAATCCATCCAAACACCACCACCCAGTAATTCACTATCTTAATGTTCCCAAAACTTCAAAATCTTACTTAATCCCAATTTCCTATCTCTTTCTGCACGCTTAGCTTATAATTCTTGTTGGGTTTTCTACGCATTGATAGAGCCACCTTTTAAGCAAGAGTTGGATTTAAAAAACTCACAAATTCATAATTTATCTTTTGATCTATGTGGGGAAGAATAGAATTGACGAGTCATTATTTATGCACTTTTTCATAGGTGTTTTGTCATGTAAATCAAGTTCAAAGTTAGGTTTTATGGCGCTATATGCTTACTTTAGAGATTTACAGGTTCTTTGACCATTTGTGCGTGATTTGGGTAAAATCAGGTAATAAGTCAAACATTGGTCGAATTTCAGCAAGCTTACGCCCCTAGAATGGACAAACGGCGTCGGTGAATATCCATAAAGCTAAGCAAGGCGTCACGACAGAATAACTAACGACGCCATAATTGAATGGATGATGTTGACTTTACAAGGGACGACGTCACCTATGACGCCAAGTTCATAAATAGAAGTTTCAGACTGACTTGCTGCGCAAAACTTTCTATATATTACCATGCCGCCACCCGATGCCATTCCCACAAAACGACGTGCCATGGATGGTGCCAACTTTCCATAATAAGGTTTTTGAGACTTTTTATAAGGTTCTTATTCCCGAGAGTTGCTATTTTTGTACCTAAAAACATTTACATAAAATGAGGCACCTCTATAGACGAAAATATATGGTATTCAGAGTGATTTAAGAGTAGAGCAATGTATATCAGCCATGTCCAGCTAGATTCTTTAATACCTAGGTTGAGGATGAAACTCTTTAGCTATTAGTAGGTTATTCTCTATGTCTTGTTGAGATTTTCTAATATAATAGTGTTTTGATTCATTTCTTTATCTTTGTGTTGCTGTTTTTAAAGATGTCTCAATGGTAGTTTATAGTTTGAATATCTATCAATCAGGTTGAGTCCGTGAGACCAACCATGTTGAGAAATAGCAATCACTTAGAGCAAGAAACCTGACACACTTGTTATTTTAGGTGAGTAACATCGAGAACTAGGTTAAATCTTGATAGCGGCTTGCCCAAGGTTATTTAGGTAGGCATCCTCATAGAGCCATTAATGTTACTCATGTGCTAAATCTTGAAACAAGATGTCTAAGGTTGTCTGATGGAGTAAGATAAGTATTTAGCAAGTAGTTGCCCTATATATCAAGAATAGGGGAACTAGGGTGTTGGTGAGCCCAACACCTATAGCATATTTAGGGAAACTATTTTAAAACCCATCATTCAAAGTCGATGATACAAGACATGGAAATAACATAGGGTTAGATTGTGGATTCCTAGACTTATGTATGTTTTTATTCTTTGAGTGTCAATTATTTACTTTCTCGCTTAGTAGATCATTAGGATAAAACAATTTCAAAAAACTCCCAAATTTAATTTTCTGTTTGTTAGACTCAATTTGACTGAATCCTATGGACCCCGTATTTACCACAACTACACCCAAGTGGGATTGATGACCTTTTATGGGTTATATTTGACATGCACGACATGGGATCGGGAATAAACAATCGGGAATAAATAGTGGTTATTGGATTGCGATGTTTGTAATTTTGGTACATAAAATGTTCTTGTGGAGTGATTTGTGTTTAATTTTCTTTGCTTTGATTATCAAAAGTTTCAATTGGTGTTTTATTTTCTAGGCCCTGATGATTGTTGGGCGAGAAGATGAATTGGTGTTTTCTCATGTTGTGTGCCTTCATTTGTGTTTATTTATATCTTATACTACCATCAATTGAAATATAATGGTGTTGTATCTTCAAATTGGGTGGAAGTTTTTATGTTCCAATCTTATTTTTCTTCTTTAATTGATATATATATATATGTCTTGAAATTGGGTATTGGTACTACATTTTAGCTTTATCTCTACAATTTTGTATACACCAACACAACCAAATTAGAAGAAACTATCTATTTGTCCACATTATTATGTTCATCGTACTAATTTCTTTTACTAGTTTTGTTCGATTTGCAAATAATGTAGTCTTAATTCTTCCAGACATCTTGCAAAGGATTCTCAACACTATAGCAATGATCTCTTACTTATGAGTGCTAGTGATTCCATTAGTTCTCAGCATGTCTTTAATTCCTCTCAATCTAATCCACAATTATTTCAAGCTTAAGCTAATCAACTTGGTGCATTCAACCTTCCTTTCTAACCCAATTTCACTTTTAATCTAATGAATCTTTCGTATCCTTCACACCTCAACATTTTGGACAAAGTAGCTCATATCGAGATTTACTTTATGGTTCCAAAGCACCATTTAAAATACAAATGCCTAGTAGCTCTAAAAGATCTACAAAAAAACAAGTTTTTCAATGGACCGGACCTATCTCAAAGTGGTGTTAATAAAAAAAATTGGTCCAAAGACAAAGACATAACTTTAACAAAGGCATGCTCTATGTTTTGGTTGACTCTGACATTGGTAACAATCAAAAAAATTCAGCAATGTGGGCTCGTGTTTTGCAAGTTTAGAGAGAAAGTTTTGGAGTGTACAATGAAGCTAAAACAAATAATAGGTTGCGATGTCGTTGGGGAAAAATAATGGCTTCTGTAAATAAGTTCCTTGGCCTATATGAATGGTTGGAAAAAACTCTAAGAAGTGGAACAACTCTAGAAGATAAGGTAATTTCTTACACTTCATATGTGAGTTTCAACTTTTTATATGGTTGATCAATTTATTTATTTTTTCTTTTATAGAAAACGAACGCAATGCATATGTGCAAGAACCTTAATAAAGGGAATTAATTCAAGTTTGAGCATTGTTGGGAATTGTTGAAACAAAATTCGAAATGGTGTTCTAAAGAATTGACCAAGACAAGTGACAGTAGAAAATAAAAGGTGGGAAATGAAAAGGACAATATGCCCTAATCAACTCCTTTTACGTCTAGTCTAGAAATGAAAAGGACAATATGCCCTAACTTAGATTCACTAACGATTCAAAGAGGTATTACTTCCCAAGGACTTGAATGTCTAGAAGGAAACAAACTACTAAAGAAAAAAAAATAGAGGTTGAATGAAGAAAAAGGTATGGCTAATGCATTGCATAAGCTACAAAGTATTTTATAGTCGCATCTTAAATAACATCTAGAGCATAGAAAAGAGAATGACAAAAAAAATCATGATTTGAAAGAATATGCCATAAAAAGAGAATTCGAACAAAAAGAAAATGCTTGAAAAAGACGAGAACAAGAACACATTCTCAATACTGATGTCAGTAAGCTACCCTTGCCATTATAAAAGGAGTTTCAGATGTATTAGGCTGAAATTATGAAAGAACGGAAAGAGAAAGGATATTATGTCAAACACTTTGGTTCATATAATAGGACGTTCAAAAGTATTATAGTTATCTGTTTAAAACTTTTTAAATTTATTGGAGTTTTTTCTATACAGTCTACTATTTTTATTCGTTGGACTCATGTTCTTGTTCCTTAGGTAGGAGTCAAGTCATGTTCTTTTTTATTTATGGTAAGAAGTAAATCTTTTTTTTTCTTTTTTCTTTTTAGAGAAAGTCATGTTTTTTCTTTAATTATCTTTAATGAAGAATTTGATTTTATTTGAGGTCACTTTTTTATCTAAGCTGATTGTGACTACTTTTTTTGGTTACCATGACGAGTTCTTGCTATCTGCTTACATGATCGTCTATTAAACACTATTGAGCAATACATCCAGTAAGACTTCACTTTCCAAGTTCACTAGCTTCACAGTTTGTCTCAGTCCTTTTTAGTCACTTCTAGAACAATTAAAGAAGTAATAATAGCACTTAACTTTTAATGAAGTTAATTTTTCCCCAAAAGAGTGCAAGGATTTCTTCTCATTTGAACTTTTGATGGATTATACAAATTAAAAATAATTCACTCTTCAGGGTGTTTTAAATCAAACTTCTTTGTCTAAGCATTTGTTCAAAAGCTCTCTGCTCTGCCTGTGAAAAAACAATAGATTCATATCAAGTTACTATCTAAGCAAATCATATACTTACCATGAGACTTTTTTATCTGAAACCATTAAGTGTAGCTCTTATACTTACATTTAATCACACTAACAGTGTGACAGCTTGAATCTCTAATCAACACACTGCCTGGCCTAATCTCGATATTAAGTTATAATCCTAGGCACGTACGACTTAACAACGTATCAGTCAGTTTTTTGTCTCACTCTTTTTATAACTCGTGTTCAGGATAATGATTATTTGTTTCTTGTTATTCATGATTTTCAGAGTGAATAAAACCTTTTATACAGTTTAGCAAATTAGCGGAAGTCTTAGTAATATTGCGGAAGCAATTATAAAACACCTATATGTGGAAACTAGAAAATAGATCACATGTATAAATATTAAAAGTGGCGAGCAACAGTGTAGCATCATGCATCAGTCGAGGAGTTTAGTATCTCAACCAAATATACATCCCAAAACATATAAAACACATATGTAATAAATATAAAACACAGATATAGTTGCCGATTTTTTCATTCCCCAGTCTGCTACTCAACAAATCTGCAATTATCACCAAAGATGACAATTCTAGTGAGTAAATCCTGCAGCCATTCATTCGCATTCCCAAATATAAAAGAAACGACACTAAAAGCATACGATAGCTACGAAAGAAAAGCTGAAGGTAATGTATGTAAGCAAGTACCAACTATACTAAAAGAATATACATGGTAGTCATACAAATCAAGGTTCGGTCAGCCGTAAGGTACGTTACATCAGCTTATATTTTAGCCATGAGTTACGTCACATAAACTAATCAAAAGTTTCAACATCCCTATGGACTCTAACCTTGTGTGCCACGCTCATACGTAAAAATCAGAATCAGGGAACTCAAATGTATGAACTACCTTACAACTAATATAAACTAACCTACCTCATAAACTCAAATAATACCAACATATGAAACATGGAGGTAAACAATACCAAATGATAATACTATAGCATGCTATAACACAACACATAAGCTCGGATATCAACAACATTTAAGAGTCCAAATTAGGATAAGAAACCAAGTAGAATGAACTTCCATGAATCAAACTTAATATGGATTTTAGTTACTTAAACTAAACATAGGCATCACCCATAAAAGTATAATGGCAATGAGAATTCAAGAACAACCAAATCAGTCCAAGTGACTACATTTCCAAGGTAGAATTAGAATTGAAATGGAAATTAATGCCTGCCAGATTTAGTTATCCCAAATGCATGCAATTCCGAGCCTAAATCAGCTCTTGACCACTCTAAACTCGCGTTCCATACCTCAAACGTCGTCCCTAAGCTCATGAGTTGTCCTCACACATTGAATTTAACACGTTTAAGGTTGGTTAAGTGCTTTTAAATTTTAGTTTTTAAAATCATCCCCTTTAATAATTTGTTTATGTTGAAACCTACTTTATTAAAATAGAAACAGTTTTGGTGCAACAACTTGTGAGTTTATTTCAATTACCCACTGAATTTCGAGAATTACAAAACAATTGCAACTTAAACTTTTTACTTAAATTGTGTATTGATCCCAAACTCCTGATTCTTCCTTCTAGATTCTTAATTGGTCTTCTTCTTCCTCAAATTCTCTTGACACTACACAAAAATAGTGATTTAGCAATGGAATAGCAAGAGAATATCAACGAGATAGAAATGAAATAGCAATGGAATACCAATGGAAATAGCATCAGAGATGGAATAGCAATGGAATGAAATTCGTATGAAAAAACGTAGTTGCTAATTATTTAGCAATGAAAATCAATTTTCGTTTCTAAATAGAGACAGAACAGAAACGTAAATGACAACCATAATATGGGTTTATGGGTTGAATTTCGTTGCTAATTAGCAACGTAATAGCAATAGACCTCATAACACTATGTTGCTATTCCGTTGCTAATTTGTAAGGGAATAGCAACAAACCTACCATTTTGTTGCTAATTAGCAATGGAATAGCAACGAACCTCATAACATTTCGTTGCTAATTAGCAATGGAGTTCATCTCATAAACCCAAAATCATATGACGACTATTTCAATTCTATTGTTGATTAGAGACGGAATAGCAACTGAATACTTACATTTCGTTGCTATTCTATTGTAATCCGTTTGTATGCCCTGAGTTTTTTTCCTTCACATTTCTTTCCAACAGGGTTCTCTTATACACAACATGTAGCATTCCAATAGGTTTCATCCAACGCTATGCATACCCTACAACGACTCCTTGAAGGTGCTATAACATCCTCCAAAAGCAAATTCTCATACTATTCATTCACAAAAATATCAAATATTATACTAAATGGAACCCAAAAAAGAGAATTCAAACTCAATATGCACAAAAAATTGTTTGAAACTTCTTTACAAACCAAAAAGATGTACAAACCAACTAAAATACCTAAGTTTGTCACCAAGGTGCTCCTCATCCATCCAATCCTTGATGTCCCAATAATCATCGTGTTGCTGCTCTAGCGAATGAGTTGAATCCATCCCAACCTGCTGGTGATGCTCCTAGGTGGTGGTGGTGGTGGTGGTGGTGGTGCCTGAGAAGTGCTCATTTTGAAGTCCATTCGCATTCCTAAGCAAGACCTTTGCACTGAAAGCCGCGAATCGCGCGAGCATCTGAACCACTACATCAAACTGCGTATGCCTCACCATCGTGCTGGCACAGGGATTTCCATATCCCCTCTTCCTACTACCGAGTGATCTAAGCCCATAGACACGCCCCTTTGGCCAATCTCCCGTCACATCATAGTAGAGTTGCTCCTCATCTACCGACCGGTCTAGAGTAGCCTAAATATGCTCCTCACGCCTCGTCACGATCTCCACTTGCATGAAAATAAAGTCGCTAAAACTTGAAAATTAAATATACATATTTAATTAAGTTGATGCATTTTATTCAGAACTTACATGTGTATTTTAATGGGTTTATATTAATTGGTTTTTAGGTCCTAAAATAAAACAAGGGCTATGACGACCACGAATTTTGGGCCGCCTTGGGACCCGCCATGTTGCATGTCATGTCACCAAGCCCTGCCACATCATGGCCTGCTTATCCTTGACACCTCGTGACCTAACTGGTTGCTTACACTTTTCCAACTAACCTTAACCTAGCTAATTAATCTTTGCATAAGTATTACTAATTTAGTTAGCTACTTAATCAGTTTATGAAGTTATAATACAATTTTACAGCAGAAATCATTAATGAGTAAATTATGGAACATGTAACAATCCTAAGTAGTGAAAAACCCGACAAAAGATACCATGTATATATCAAGCCGAGATAAGTATAACAAAAGTTCCATATACAAGTAATAAGTGTCCTATGGTCCCCAAAACTTGATAAAAACATAAATACGTACATACTATAGTCATAGACGAGTTGGCTCCACAATCTCAGAGGTAGTCGCCCAGTACCTCTTTGCCCTTTCCCTTGCTCATCAAAGGATTAGCACTCCGTCACCTAATAAATACAGTGACGAGTCCAGTGAGTAAAATTCCAAGAGAAGTCTACACAATATTCATGAAATAAAACTGATAATCTATGAGACATGCGAATATAACACCTGACAACAGTTACGTGTGACGGCCCCAAATTCCAAGACAAACCGGGCACCGCCATGTTTCCGGACACGTCACCAAGCCATGCCACGCCACCTGCACGCCCGTCTATGACGGCCCACGAACTTAGCACCTAATACTCCAACTTAGTAAATTTTGATGATTAAATGATTATCTTAGCAAAATATACCAAGTTATAAAGTTTTATAACTTAATTTATTGATTTTGATTCTCTTCATGTTATTTTTAATAGTGGAAGTCTTAATAACTCGCATATATCTAATTTAAACAAGTTATGCATTAATTAACAACCTATGGGGTGGAAACCCAACAAAAAGGGATACCATGTATATCAGTTAAGGCGACAAAAATGTATAATATGCGTCGATATACATGTATCAGGTGAAAGGTCTCCCAAAATGATCCCAAAAAACATGTATACGCAAGTACAAACACCTACGAGTAAGCTAGTGGAGGCGCTCCAAATCAGAGGTAGTCACCAATTACCGCCTTTCCCCGGCTCGTCGTAGGATCTGCAACTTGCCACCAACAAACAATGACAAGTTCCATGTGAGTAAATCCCAGAGAAATTCAGTTAGTATTCACAAGAAATCCAAGAAAATGGCTACAACTCATGCATATAAAGTAAATGAACAGAAATGTAAAGCATGAATATAAGTCGTGAGATAATCAAGAATGTGGAACGCAAGTATGGTGTATAGCTGTCGAGCCCTAGGACAAAATACTAAACCGAGAAGGCCCTGGAGGTGAGGAAATCCACACCCCCTCTTCACGGTCGAAATGAGGAACTCTGTTGGTCGGAAGGTAGACTTCCGCCCAACGCCTCAAAAGAGAGGAAATCTGTGACGGAGGTGGGCCTCACGTCAACTCACTCTCAAGATCATCGACTCGCTGAGAGAAATCTCACGCGTAGTCAAGGGTATGACCAACACTGTAGCAACAATCGGATCGTCATCAATGAGAGAGCCGGAAAGGGGTCACACCGTCCCTTCGACCATACACAGACACACGCGGGAATAGAGTAAACATGCAAACTGAATTGGCGAAAAGTAATGTGAAATAAATTGAAATAAATAATTCTCAATGAAAATAAGTAAATGCTAAGCTGATTTTCTCGTGGGTTTACTTACCTTAAGCGAATCGCAAAACGCCTTTGAAATGTACCGCACTCGCCTCAAGATACGTACCCGACACCAACTATAGCCTCCTAAATTCCTGGTATCCAATTATATCACTTTTATTATTTTAAAGTCACATTAAAAGAATTTATAATGTGTGACTAAGAATTTGAGCTTTTATTTTCAAAAAGTTTAATTTTGGCACACTTTTCGAGTTGTGCTGGGGTGCCGATGCCCCAAAAGTCCTCAAAACTACATTTTTATATTTTTCCCACTTTCTTATATTTTTTTGGCTTTTTTCATAATTTTCTAGCTATTTTTTTCTATTTTTCTGATATTTATTTGATTTAAAAATGTATTTAAATTATATTTTTAATATATATTTTATTTTAATATGGGGGTGGGCCCCCCTGGTTCGGGTTTGACCCGGTCCAACCGGGTCGGGCTGACTCGATCCGGCCGACCCGGCTCGGTTCGGCCCAACTGGGTTGGGCCTAAATCAACCAGGCCCGGGTCTAAGGGGTGCACGCACTTTGCTGTGCGTGCGTGCACCCCTCCCCCACCCTATCGTCTTCTTCTCCAGAGACGCAAGTCTCTGGTCCTTTTTTTTTTCTTTCTGGTTGGGGTTGGGGTTGCTCTCCACCCCAACCCTGGTGGACTCGATGGTAGGGGGAGACACCCTTGCCATCTCCACCCCCGACCTTCGTTCGGCCTCCATGGCCGAACTCCCTTCTCGGCAACCATGGCCGACGCACCAACAACAACAAAAACAACTACTCACCTCGACCGTGACGTCTCCACCTCCTGTTCTCCTTCCCGGCACGTTCCTCCTTCTCCTCCTCCTCTCCTTTCCTTCTTTTTCCTCTCGGCTTCCCTGTTCTATGTGACGGTGTGTGTGTGTGTGTGTATGTGTGGGTGTGGGAGAGAGTGACGTGAGGGAGATGAGAAAGTGATGGTGGAGTGAGGTGGAGTGAAAATGGGGTAAACTAGTTGACTTAATGTCACTAACTCCAAAGTGTGACACCACCGGGACACTCGCTTGTGTTTTCGGGCGTTTCGACGCCCGAATTTCGGGCCCAATCGCGATATACGCGTACCGCCGCGTCACTTACCACCCAATATATATTTCATAGTAGTTATTTGACCAACTTTTTATTTAATTTGCGTGTTTTAGTTTCCCGACCTAGTGTACCTACAGTTCGCTCTTCAATACCCGTCTTGACACGTTTTTCGATGCGAACACCCGTTTCACTATCTCGCTCGATTCAATGATAGAAATACACACATGCGATGCTAAGTAATTAACTTGATATACAATATCGCAAATAGGCAAACAATCACATAAAACTACTATTTACCTAGTCGGCGTTCCCTGACCTATCTGCGGCGTCTACGTGGGTCTGAGCTTAGGGTCTTAACCTATAATTTGTCAATTAACTGTGATTAATTAGAGCGGGTCGTTACAATCTTCCCAACTAAAATGAATTTCGTCTCGAAATTCAAATTTAATGAAATCTTTACCTTGGAACAAATGGGGGTATCGCTCTCGCACGGTAGACTCTCTTTCCCAAGTGATGCCCTCATTCTTATGATACCGCCATCGAACGAGTATAGGTGGTATTTCTTTCCTTCTGAGAGTCTATACCTTGCGATCCACTATCTCAACAGGGTGCTCCTCGTATGTCATATCCGGTCTGACCTCGATCCTTGTCATATCCACCATCGGTCTCGATCCTGATCTGGCTAGTCTCAACATAGAAATGTGAAAAACATCATGCACCCCTGCCAATTGGCTCGACAATTTCAACTGATAAGCAACCTCCCCAACTCGTCGGACTATCTGAAATGGCCCAATGAATCTCGGTGCAAGCTTTCCCTTAATCCCAAATCTCTAGTGACCTTTCAAGGGAGAAACCTTTAGGTATACCCAATCATCAACTTCATAACTCAGCCCATCGCGGTACTTGTTCGCGTACTTATGTTGTCTATCCTGAGTAGCCTGTAACATTTGACGAATCAGCCTAATTTTCTTTGTGTGATCTACAACAATCTCAGGCCCAATGGCAGCTACATCCTCGGGCTCTACCCAGCAAGCTGGTGATCTACATGGTCTCCCGTATAGCGCCTCAAATGGTGGCATCCCAATACTAGCCAGATAGCTATTGTTGTAGGCAAATTCACAAAGTGGCAAAAACTCCTCCCATGACCCTTCAAACTGTAACACATAGGCTCTGAGCATGTCTTCAAGAAGTTGAATAAGTCTCTTAGACTGTCCGTCAGTCCGCGGATAAAAAGCTGTGTTGGACTGCAATCTAGTACCATATTGCTCCTGCATGACCTGCCAAAGCTGCGAAATAAGTCGACTGTCTCTGTCTGACACTATAGATACTGGCACTCCGTGCAGTCTGATAATTTCTCGTTCGAAAAGCGTGCTCAGATGTGGGAAACTACATTTCATGGAGATTAGAATAAAATGCACTAATTTCGTTAGTCGATCCACGACTACCCAAAAGGCATCGTGCTTGCGCAAAGTCGTCGACAACCCACTGATGAAGTCCATAATGATGTGTTCCCATTTCCACTGTGGGATAGGCAGTGGCCAGAATAGTCCTCCAGGCTTCTTGTGCTCAGCCTTAACCGGCTGACGCACCTCACAACTTCTCACATATTGGCTAACATCTGCCTCAATCCCTGACCACCAAAGTAACTATCACATATCCTGATACATTTTGGTCATATCGGTGACTGAGGGACCTAGGTGTTGGACCCTCACAACAAATGCACCTTTTTGTGAAGGCTCAGTCTTACCTCGCCGGTCTCCGACCTCGTGGGTCTAATCCCACCTCGCCGGTCTCAATCCGACCTTGCAGGTCGCTGGGACCTCCAGGCAGTGTGGGCGCCAGTGCACCTCCCACACCATCCACAGTCCCCGACTAACATGATAAATGAGTTATCACTTGTCTTCCTACACCAGTACACATCTCAATCCAGTGTCACAAGCATCGTAAGAATGGTCAAGTCCTTGGCCGGCTCAGGCAACACTAACAACGGTGCAGAAGTCAACTTTTTCTTCGACTCGATGAAAGCAACTTCACATTCACTGGACCAATGGGAGGTCACATCCTTCTTTGTCAATCTAGTCATCGGCGATGTAATTTTGGAGAAGTCTTGTACAAATCGTCGATAATATTCTGCCAATCCTAAAAAACTCCTAATATCAGTCACGCACTGTGGTGTAGGCTAGTCGATGATAGCGTGAATCTTACTCGGGTCCACTGAAATACCTCTGTTGCTGATTATATGTCCCAAAAATCTCACCTTAGAAAGCCAAAACTCGCACTTACCGAACTTGGCGTACAATCGGTGCTCCCTCAAAGTCTTCAACGTCTCTCTAAGATGTCTCTCGTGGTCCTCATGGGTCCTGGAGTGAATTAAGATGTCATCGATGAAGACTATCACGAATCGATCAAAAAACGGCCTTAAGACTCGATTTTGGCGCATTCGACAACCCAATCGGCATGACAGTGACCTCGAATAAGCTGTAACGTGTGCTGAACACCGTCTTAGGTACATCCTCCTCTCTGATCCGCACCCGATGATATCCGGATCTCATATCAATCTTAGAGAAGAACTGTGCTCCAGCCAACTGGTCGAATAGGTCATCGATCCTAGGCAAGGGATACTTATTCCTGACTGTCACCTGATTTAACTTTCGGTAGTCTATACACATCCTCATACTACCGTCTTTTTTTTTCACAAATAAGACCGGTGCTCCCCCAGGGTGACATACTAGGGTGTATGAAACCCTTCTTCGATAGATCCTCTAGCTGGGCTCTCAATTCCTCGTGCTCTGGCCGTGACATACGGTAAGGTCTGCTCGCTATGGGCCGCGTGCCTGACACTAACTCAATCACAAACTCTACCTGTCTGGGCGGAGGTAATCCAGGTAGATCCTCAGGAAAAACATATGGGAACTCGCGTGCTACTGGGACATCTTCAAGTCTGGTCACTGGCCCCTCATCGGACTCAACTATCCTTGCGAGGATCTCCATTTCCTGAGTGGTAGCTAACCTTTCTCTCGTGATCGGAAGTGACGTCGCGACTCCGGTAAAGATGAAATCAGGAATCCCTGGTATTTGGAAAATGACGATTTTCCTAAAATAGTCCAAATGCGCGTGGTATGACGCCAACCAATCCATGCCTAAGAGTATATCGAACTTTAGGTATTCTAATACTCGGAGATCTATGGGTAACTGATGACCACCTACCTCGACTGAACAATCTCTACAAATCCGATTAGGATATATCTTATCCCTAGCGGCCGTCCCGAGGATAAGGTGGGTGCTAACGTTTTCGGGTGTCAAACCTAACACTCCTACCATTCGTCCCAAAATAAATGATAACGTACTACTACTAGAATCTATCAATGTATGCATAGGGCGACCAAAAATAATCAACGTACCCGAATCTACAAATCGCTAACGTGCCGCAAATCAGCATCGTAACACGTGTACATAAGTATTACAATCAATATATACACATATAAGTCCTAGTACTACCCGCTCACTTTGCTTCCCAACTAAAGTTCTAAGTTAGGATCATTGGGTTTCCACATCTAATGTTTGTTGTTAAGTTTTATTCGGTTGTATTAAACTTTTCCCTTAGGTTTGCCTGAACCTAAGCTTTGATACCAACTGTGACGGCCCCAAATTCCAAGACAAACCGGGCACCGCCATGTTGCCGGACACGTCACCAAGCCATGCCACGTCACCTGCACGCCTGTCTATGACGGCCCGTGAACATACCACCTAATACTCCAACTTAGTAAATTTTGATGATTAAATGATTATCTTAGCAAAATATACCAAGTTATAAAGTTTTATAACTTAATTTATTGATTTTGATTCTCTTCATGTTATTTTTAATAGTGGAAGTCTTAATAACTTGCATATATCTAATTTAAACAAATTATGCATTAATTAACAAACTATGGGGTGGAAACCCAGCAAAAATAGATACCATGTATATCAGTTAAGGTGACAAAAATGTATAATACGCGTCGATATACATGTATCAGGTGAAAGGTCTCCCAAAATGACCCCAAAAAATATGTATACGCAAGTACAAACACCTACGAGTAAGCTAGTGGAGGCGCTCCAAATCAGAGGTAGTCGCCAATCACTGGCTTTCCCCGACTCGTCGTAGGATCTGTAACTTGCCACCAACAAAAAATGACAAGTTCCAGTGAGTAAATCCCGAGAGAAATTCAGTTAGTATTCACAAGAAATCCAAGAAAACGGCTACAACTCATGCATATAAAGTAAATGAGCAGGAATGTAAAACATGAATATAAGTCGTGAGATAATCAAGAATGTGGAATGCGAGTGTGGTGTATAGCTATCGAGCCCTAGGACAAAATACTAAACCGAGAAGGCCCTGGAGGTGAGGAAATCCACACCCCCTCTTCACGGTCGAAATGAGGAACTCTGTTGGTCGGAAGGTAGACTTCCGCCCAACACCTCAAAAGAGAGGAAATCTGTGACGGAGGTGGGCCTCACGTCAACTCACTCTCAAGATCATCGACTCGCTGAGAGAAATCTCACGCGTAGTCAAGGGTATGACCAACACTGTAGCAACAATCGGATCGTCATCAATGAGAGAGCCGGAAAGGGGTCGCACCGTCCCTTCGACCATACACAGACACACGCGGGAATAAAGTAAACATGCAAACTGAATTGGCGAAAAGTAATGTGAAATAAATTGAAATAAATAATTCTCAATGAAAATAAGTAAATGCTAAGTTGATTCTCTCGTGGGTTTACTTACCTTAAACGAATCGCAAAACACCTTCGAAATGTCCCGCACTCGTCTCAAGATACGTACCTGACACCCGACTATAGTCTCCTAAATTCCTGGTATCCAATTGTACCGCTTTTGTTATTTTAAAGTCACATTAAAAGAATTTATAATGTGTGACTAAAAATTTGAGCTTTTGTTTCCAAAAAGTTTAATTTTGGCACACTTTTCGAGTTGTGCCGGGGTGCCGATGCCCCCAAAGTCCTCAAAACTACCTTTTTTATATTTTTCCCACTTTCTTATATTTTTCTGGATTTTTTCATAATTTTCTAGCTATTGTTTTCTATTTTTCTGATATTTATTTGATTTAAAAATATATTTAAATTATATTTTTAATATTTATTTTATTTTAATATAGGGGTGGGCCCCCTAGACCGGGTTTGACCCGGTCCAACCGGGTCGAGCTGACCCGGTTCGGCCCACCCGGCTCGGGCCCAGTCCGGCCCGGCCGAGCTCGGTTTGGCCTAACTGGGTTGGGCCCAAACCGACCGGGCCCGGGTCCAGGGGTTGCACTCACGCACAGCGTGCGTGCACCCTTCCCCCACCCCATCGTCTTCTTCTCCAGAGACGCAAATCTCTGGTCCTTTTTTTTTCTTTCTGGTTTGCGTTGGGGTAGCTCTCCACCCCAACCCTGGTGGACTCGATGGTACCCCCGACCTCCGTTCGGCCTCCATGGCCGAACTCCCTTCTCGTCCACCATGGCCAACGCACCAACAACAACAAAAACAACGACTCACCTCGACCGTGTCGTCTCCACGTCCTGTTCTCCTTCCCGGCACGTTCCTCCTTCTCCTCCTCCTCCTCTCATTTCATTTTTTTTCCTCTCGGCCTCCCTGTTCTGTGTGACGGTGTGTATGTGTATGTGTGGGTGTGGGAGAGAGTGACTTGAGAGAGATGAGAAAGTGATGATGGAGTGAGGTGGAGTGAAAATGGGGTAAACTAGTTGACTTAATGTCATTGACTCCAAAGTGTGACACCACCGGGACACTCGCTTGTGTTTTCGGGCGTTTCGACGCCCGAATTTTGCGTCCAAATCGCGATATACGCGTACCACCTAGTCACTAACCACCTAATATATATTTCATAGTAGTTATTTGACCAATTTTTTATTTAATTTGTGTGTTTTAGTTTCGCGACCTAGTGTACCCACAGTTCGCTCTTCAATACACGTCTTGACACATTTTTTGATGCAAACACCGTTACACTATCTCGCTCGATTCAATGACAAAAATACACACATGCGATGCTAAGTAATTAACTTGATATACAACATCGCAAATAGGAAAACAATCACACAAAACTACTATTTACCTAGTCAGCGTTCCCTGACCTATCTGCGGCGTCCACGTGGGTCTGAGCTTAAATTTGTCAATTAATTGTGATTAATTAGAACGGGTTGTTACAGTTATGTCATATTCCTATGAACATAGGCAACACACAACAAGCAAAATCAGTAGCATGAAATAAATAAACAGCATGTACTAACTAAACATGCTCGGACATAAAGCATTAATAAGTACACAACTATATAATCATGAGAAAACCACGACCTAAACAAGCTAAAATTCGACAAAAATCGAATAAGAACCACATATATACTTAAGCTTACGGTGACTAAATCCCAACTTTAGTTATCGAATGAACCCCTCCAGACTCTATTTCAAGTCAGGGGAACACTCTAAATCCCTCCAGACGGTCGTAAGTATATCCTACTACCATCGACACGAGCACTAACACAAGTAACCCATGCAAGCGATTTAGCCACAACCAATACATATGCAAACCGAAACAGGAGTGAAACCCCATCTGTGCCCACCAGCAGTTACACATGTAATCCGACATTGATAAAACAAACCATGAATTCTATAAGGTATTCCAATTGGTTTACTTACCTCAATCTGCAGTTTGACTTCCTCGAATTCTCGATATTCGACCCGACTAGCTCCCCGATACCTGAGCTATGGTCCCCTAAGTCCTTGAAGTCCAATTTTACATATTTAGTATGATTATAGGTGTTTGGGTATGTATTTAAGTAAAAAAACCCCAAAACACTTCCTTAAATTGAGTTTTTATCTGACATTAGCTCGCTAATGGGTATACCTAGCACGCTAGGTGGATTTAGCGTGCTAAGGGATTTGTCTAGTGCATTACTGTTCTTCATTTTGAAAAACAGTTAAGTACCCAAAATCATTAGCACGCCAATTGGTCTAGTTAGCGCGCTAATTACCATTTGTGACAGAATTCTCAACTCGAGAATTTGTCATAAACTCCCTAATTAACTACCTAGACCCTACAATTGCATTCTCCACTTAAAATAGACTTCGAAACATCATTTAAACCTTTTAAAAAACTTCAATTAGATCAAATTCATCCATTCCATGAAATCCACTAATATTTCAAAATTCATCAAAAACTCCAATTTGAGCAAAACCAATGATAAATCTCCATTAGAAATGGTTATACAACATACAATTCATCAAGTTTCCATAAAAACCAGGGGTCTAACCCTCCAACTCAATCATAACAAGAACACACCAAATTTGGGTTCATTAGAGAGTGTATAAGATGGAGAAAATGATTACCTTAGTTTAAATCCTTCAAATTTGCCTCCAAACCCTTGAAATCCAACTTCTCAACCACCTCTTCTTCTTCAGAATCAAGTTGGTTTGGTTTGCATGTGTTTAATCAACTCCTTATATATATTAATGTGAGATTGATTTTTAGCCCTTGATCCTCATGCATTTACGTATCCCAAGGTTTATCAGTGGCCCATCTCTTGCCACTTAGCCCACTAACCCCTAGTAACCAAACTCAAGTGACACCAATTGATACTCTATATGGTTCCTAAATGTGTCAATGCACATCTCTAGAAAAATCCTATAGTTTCCAATTTAAATAAATAAACTACAGGACTTGATTAATTGGATTTAATCCCATTAGCTTAGGCCCATATAATTCATGTGGTCAGTGTCTTTTAGATCCTCCTATGGACATATGAATGGTCTCACTAACCCTCGACTACCCAACAGTCAATGCTCTACATTTTGGCACGCATTTCAAGGCACGCCATAACCTATTATTTTAATAGAAACATCTTAGCCTATTGTTACATTACCTATTTAACTAAATTATTTAGTCATATTAACATAAATTAGTCAATTTTCCTAGTGCAGTCATAGTTCGCCTACTCAATACCCGCATTGACACGCCTTTCGATGCAAACACCCGTCATACACACTCATTCGATAGCAACATACACACATGTGGTGCAATATAATAATAATTTTAAACACCACATATACATAACCACCATCCAAAAATAATATATTCCCTCGGTTCTCGTGTCTGAGTCAATCGAATTGTCTATGTAACGCCCGAATTATGACCGTTAATCCCCGAGATTAAAGCTAATACTAGTTTAATTAATTTGGGCTGTTACAGGGGCATTGATTAATCATTGTTTCATTGCTTACTTGATAATTCAAGCATTAAAAACAAAGAACTTATGGTTTGTATATTCAACGAATCAAACGCCAAAGATTGAGTTTATGATATAGCGATACATCAGATAACTGACAAATTTAACAAAAATCTCCTTAATACTTAACATCAGATTCATGAAACAGTCAAAAATTATATAAGGTTGATTTCATGTTGGACTAACTGAATTATGGTAGAATTCTTGCATTCTATATCAATTAAATTGTTTTGCTTGATCAAGAAAATAAAATAGGGGCATTGATTAATCATTGATTCATTTCAAGTTATTACCAATGTAAAATATTAGAACTATGAAGGCGTGATTCCACTAGCGTCTATCCTACTTTCTAGATTCATGCCTAGCATATGACCCCGCAAATACAACAACACATTTGCTTGGCATCCAAAATCACCTATAGAAACCACAAGAATTCTCCTATATCAAATAAAGGAAAGTTTCACATCCCAAACTCAATATGGTTTAAGATAATAATCTTTTTCATTACAAGAACATATGAATCTTTCACTTCAATGTTCTCAAAACACTTTCCCAAATTTACAAATCCATATAAAGACAATACCAACATGATCATATCACAACATCACAGATGAGACCAGACCCTAACTACAAAATCAAAAAAACAAATTCATGAAAAACTACAAGAACAAGAGATTCAATGACAAAATCTCTTGAAACACATATCAAGATAACAAACCCTAACTTGTTAATAAAAAAGCAAAAGATGTAACAACAATAACTTCTCAAAACAAACCCTAAAAACTTGTCAATCAAGAAACAATGAATTATACCAACTTAATTTAGATTTATGTTAATTAGTTTCATATGCATTTAGGTATAATATTTGTGGTTGTAACCAATATAAATTAGTTAAATATATTCTATCGCTAAATATAAAAGTGATTTTCAATCAATAAAATGAGATGCTTTGATTTAAACAAAAATATAAAGTGATTGCCAAAATAAAAACTTACTTATCTGCCATCAATGAATGTCTCCCTCATCGTGATCTTTCTTGTGGACATGAAGGAAGACATCATTAGGAATAACGTAACTCTTATCTAGAGCCTATGTACAAAAAATCAAAGTTTACAACATATTAGTCATGTACAAACTTATAAGTTCTAAGGAAACATCAAATAATCATGACACTTACCAATATCTCTCCATGTGTCCGAAAAGACCGTGACAACTGGTGTGCTTCGAGACACTGGTACTAGGGCCGTCCTTCTCGCTCTATTTATTATGTGAAGCCTTCTCAGACTTGACCTTGAAATCTGTGTTTGCCCTATACTCCTGGTATCTATTATATGTCTCACTAGTCACGAAATCCAGGCTAATGCCAAGGGCACCCAATTCATGCATCAAGGCGTTGTACCTAACATACGACTTAGCATCATAGGCGGCTCTCACGATCACCTCATCAATCAATGGGTCCCACCAATAGTATGGCTGAAAATGAAATATATAGTTAATTACAGGTTTTTTCAAAGAAATAACAAATTTAATCATTTATTTCATCATTTAGTGTCAATTTACTTACTTTCCGTCTCTCCCAATATGTATTCTTTTGATGATCAGATACTGACTTCCAACAGTACCCTCAGTAGTCATCCCTCGATTGAAGATTTTGGTCATCTTCTGAGCACAAACTTTCGAAGGATGCAAAAGCTAACAATTTCTCCTATTCATTTTCAACTTGGTCAAGTTAGTCAAATGTTCTTCTTGTTCTAATTCTAGTTAGGGTACATATAATTAATTTGTCATTCATAATGAAACAATAACTTACCCGTCAGGCATAATAGGAATGGGGAATTTAACAATATGGGACATGCCTCCTCCTCCCCTATGATGTGCTGCTGAGGGAGCTAGTGGGAGGGGGCTACTGGGGAGCTCCATTACTTCTTCGAGGTGCTTGAGCAGGGGCCGCCATTGCTTCGTGGGACCCGCCAGATGGTATGGGTGATGCAGTGGAAAGTGGAGCAGATATAGTAGGCGATGTAGTGCCATATCTGGACACTGTCAATTTAATCCATACATTCACTTAAAAGATGACAGAGACATTTGCAATCTCAAGTAGTTTTTGCTCTCTATTCTCTCATCACCTCTAAAATAAAACCTAGATATCCAAAGTTTGAATCCAATCTAAGGTAAAGTAAGCAAGCTTGGGTATATTAAGCATTTGATTAAACATGTTTTGGGCATCTTGTCACACCTTGATTTTGGGATACGCACACTCAATCTCGAGATGGACGTCCTACATGCATCATGGAATCAATTATAACTTATAAATAGGGAAACCATTAGTTGTTTGAAAACAAAATATCTATTTTATTATATAGACGATAATAATAATAATATATTTTTAGTGCATATAAACTTCTCTTCTCGAATATCTCGCGCCCATGATTGAACCCATTTAGCTAAATACCTAAAATTGTTAATTTAATGAGCTATCTGCCCAATAATACTCAAATTACACACCATTAATGCAACACATATAACAAAACATCACAAAAGCCTCAAATTAAACCATGCCCGAAGGCGGACCTCAATATGTTAGAAGTATAAACCACACTGGTTGACCTACGGAGCCATGCACATTGGCTCAATCCACACTAAGGCCAAATAATAGCATCAATGGTGCTCATTAGCACTTGACCATATTGGTGGACTGATAATACCATATTGGTGGACTTCAAAATGTCCGTCGATAAGAATCACATGTGTGGATAAGTAATTAGCATAATAATAGTAATAAAGATGCAAAGATATAAAGACATGCATCGAATTAATAATGTATAACAAAAAGGATTACCTCAACAAGAATCACCATCCCCATGAGGGTTACGACATATTTCTTAGAAATTCTCTAATAGTACTTATTAATCGAGAGAGATAGAAGCTAAAATAAAATGTGAGAATGAATCACATTCTCATTTCTATTTATAGAGGAAAATCAACTTAATAAAATAAGAGTCAAAATTACAAGTCATAATGACTTGATAAAGACAAGGTCGTTGTCGATCATAATGATTTGGATTAGGATAAAGACTTATTTTAGTTATAATATTAACATGTCGTTGTCAATCATAATGTAAAGGAAACTTCTTAGTTGTTTCTTAATAATAAAACATCGTTTTTAGTCATAAGTTTTTAGATAAGGATTGAAAAACCTTATATTCTTTTCTTAATGATGAAGTTAAAACGTTTACGCGTCGTTATTAACCATAATATCTAAAAGGTTTTCTCGTTCCTTATCATGATATTCTAATCATCCAATATGACTAATTATGAGATGCAAACAAGCAAATGATGCAAATGATATATCGACAAAACTGCATCACTTAATATTCATCCAAATGTATTAATGTAGTATAATAAAGCAAAATAATGTATGATTTGATAAGTGTAATATTTATCTCGAGGCATATATACATGCGTATCTCGATATTTATAATTTTTTGGGTGTTATAGTCTTCTCCCCTTTGAGCAATTTCATCCTCGAAATTGAAAAGTTCTCGCATATATATATATATATATATATATATATATATATATATATATATATATATATATAAATATATGGGATGTAGGGTATATATATTATCGTTGTTCTATTTTTTTTTTCTTTAATAAGGTATATTATGCTTAAGAATATTACAATATAAACATGAAACACATTCAACATATTTTTAATGTAGATTTATTTGTTTGGTTGGTCAATTGTGCTTCAATAACACATTTTATAGAATTAGTTTTACCATCTAATTTTCTAGGGTACATGCATAGGATTGTATTTTATTAATGTTTCCATTTTAATTTAAACAAATATGGGATAATCAAGACAAGAACCTCATTCCTATTAATTGAGTTACCACGTTCCCTACTGTTTTCACTCAATAATAAGAGTAACATTCAAGTCAAGATTATCCTACCCATATAGCATCATTACACAAAGTTTCTTCCTCTAATGTACTTTTAGCCTTTTGTAAATCCAAACGCCCCATCCCGCCTGAATTTACCAGTACTAGCCATACACCCGATTCAAAGAGTTTGCACAACAAATGTCACAGTCCATCCTAGTTAAGATTCTCAGGTCCACACATCATGCTTAATTAGCACCCATCTTCGCTAAATGTCTAGATATCTTATCATCTTACAATATAAGATTTTTCATCAAAGATGGTCTTCTTGAGTCAACTATTACATATTCTAGTTTTCAATACTATCCTTTACACATTTCTTTCTAGATATTAAAGTAGTTTAACTTGAATTATAGGATTAAGAATATATAAGAATTCCAAATGTCCCTTGATTAAGGCATTAATCATATTTTTACAACTTTAAGTCCACTTACCTTAATTAATATATTTCAAGCCATTACTAGTTCTAGAAAATAACCTTTTATTTGTCGTATTGGTCTTTTGTTGTATGTCTTTGGTAGCCAGCTTATTCTCATGTCTTTGCGAAACAATAATGGTTCTAAAAAAATAATAAGTTATGAACCTAAAACTTCAAAAGTATCATAGTTTACTAAAAAATTTATATGAATTTTCGTTCTTCACAATTTCAGGTGACAACTAGTTGTAGAGGTTATGGTCAATGATGATAATCATTGATACCTACTAAATACATTAAAGAGATTATTAGTGATTCAAATTAATCAATGCATTTATTAGGTCACCTAGTCCATGACAATCAATAATGGTTAATCGTTAGATTTAATAGTCAATTGAGAGGTAAATATGGTCATTTTTTGTGTTAATCTAAGCTGGTGCTTAACTAATCATCTCCATCAAGATAACAATGAAACTTACGCTAGCTAGTCAACAGTATGGTTAATAGTGGTTAAAGTCAGTCAACAAAGAAGTTTTGATCGATCAAAGTCATTAAGGTTGGTATTATTATTTATTAATTAGTTAAAAAGTCAATACTACAATTTGATGGGTCAACTTAAAAAGGTTGTTGAGCTTGCCACATGTAGGCGTACAAGAGGTGGATCGATAATTACAAACAAATCTAGATTTATACTCTATATTTAAAATACTTTTTCTTTTCATTAAAGAGCATTACTTGAATATGGAGATGCATATCTACTTAGTTCTGAAACCCAACCTAACAACAGATTTTGAGTACCATTAAAGTCTGGGGTTATATACGAACATTTTTGGTCTCTAAATGTCTATTTGTTTCACTTTTTTCCTAGTTTCTCAAAAACTTCCAATTGTATTGACTAATTATACCCAATTAAGATGAATATATGGTCTTCTTGGATTATCCCGATTCCTTGAATATGCTGGCGTCCTATGTTGTTATAATTGCGTCCAAGAGGATGTATCTTCTTTAGTTCAAAATTGGTGCCATTAATGTAAATGACTTGCCAACCTTGATTGTTTAGGGAGTATGTTTTGGGTGGTCTGAGACCCCCTTACATAATTGACACTCTTCATGTATTTAGATCCCAATCGGTATCAATTTGTTTTTCTGTTTGTTTGTCCCTCATTTTTTCAATTTTTCCTACTATAGAGCAGATAAGTGATTATTTAGACTTATATATAGTTAGTAGTATATTTAGTATAAATATCCTTAAATGAACTCAAATCGATGGTGTTAATGCATTTTTAGGTACTCAAGGCATAAAGGAAGGAAAATAGTGAATTCGAGAAGAAATATAGCTATAACACAAAAGGAGGTTTGGCGTCGTAGCACATAGTGTTGGCGATGTGGGAGTTCAAGGCATAGTGTGGGATAAGAAGGCAAGACGTGGGAGAGCATGCGAGTGAAGGAATTTATATAGGATGGTTGGCGCAATGGCGACGCCATGAGGGTCAAAGGGCGACGTTGGGGAGATACAGGGACAATGCCAAGACTATTAAATGAAGAATTAACACACAAAGTGCTCGGTGCAGTGGTGGCACCATGGGATTGTACAAACAGTGCCGGGACTTAAGTGACAACAACGTGAAGAGAAGAAAATAGAAAGTAAAGTTATATTTCGTGCTAAATTGTCAAGGCTTCTAATTATTTTCAAACGTGATTAGGGAGTATAAATAGATAGGAAAACATGGTAAACTCACCAATTACCATATATTAGCCACCATTAACATAGTTTAGCATATGTTTACTTTATTATTAAGTATTAAGGAGATTTGTAGAGAGCAGACATTGAAAACTCACGTGTTGTGATTCAGGCATTGTTTTTATTGATTTAATAGAGTTATTTCATTATATCTTTGATTTCAATGAGTACCACTGTGTGCATGTTTGTTTTAATGAAGTGTGAGTAGTTTATTAATTTTAGGGATCAATTATCAAATCCCAAAATCATGAAACAGATAATTGTGGCTAATCCGGTATTAACGAGTCCTAATTATGGTTTAGGCCATGAGTCGGGAGATGAGGACCGGTGAAATGAGATTTATAGGTAATTTTATTATTACGTGATGTGTGCCTAGTGTAGTGTACTATTATATATTATGTTATTTTTGCAAAATTCAAGTTAACTAAGTTAATTCGATATTTCATTGGGTTTTGTCTCAAGATGCATGTCGAAATGAGTCCCACGAAAGTTAAAATGTTGACTCGAACTACCGTTTCAAATTTTGCAAAAAATAATTGTATTTAAGTATGAAAATTCAAATTTGAGCATTAATTGGATTTAACGAGCTAACTTGGGTCTCACACCTTGATTTATGTATGAGACATGTTGTCCGAAAGTTTTGGAGCGTATTGGTAAATTCTCTAATTTCATGTTGAATTGGGGTATTTTTTGGGGTTTAATTTGGACAAAAACAACGAAGAGGTAAATATGAAAATAAATAGAAAAATGTCAAATGTGACAGCCCCTTTTACGAAATTGGGCACCGCCCGGCCTAATCTCGTAATCAAGCCTTAATCCAACCACGTAAGACTTAATTACTTATTAGTCAACCCTTCGTCCCTATATTCCTCAATCACATGTTACAATATATTATTAAAGTCAGAGTTAATTAAAACTCCTTTAACATTTTCATGTGATTACATATTAACATGTATTTTCAAGATTAAACGGAAGCTTTCATTATTCGAAATTCCTAAATGTAGGAAACCATGAATATAACGCATCACATGCATATATATTTAAGTCTCAAAAAATGGGGAAACTATACACTCAACCCAATATATAACCCAAAATATACAGTAATAATATAACAAAAATTTAGTCATACATGATGAGATAGGAGAATCGCCGAAATTGTTTAGAGGAAGTCGTCGTTCTTCTCCTTTCCCGGTCTACTGCTGCTCGATGGACTTACACCCACTGTCACAAACTAGACAGTGAGTATAGTAATATTTAAGTAATAACTGGAGAATTCTATGCCACATTTCCAAAATAAAAGAATGGAATTTAAAAGCGTAAATAGCGAAATAAGTTGTTGAAACAAGTAATGCAAGTAAATACCACAATAAAAAATGTAGAGATTGACACCGGTTAAGTTGAGATGATCTACGTCCGATCGGCGGTGAGAACTATCTCCTAACCTTTCCCACTACTATATGGAGTCGTGCTCAACATATTCAACACCAAAAGCAGAGCTGCGCTCTACGCATATACATCATCTATCTCATTCTTGCCGATCACCCCGAGCCCCATAACTCGTGTGCCCTGCAAGTGTAGTGGTGAGTGTCGGAACCCCAGTAACCCATGTCCCCATGAATCACGCATCTGTCGTACAATGGACACTAGATAATCTCTACTTTAGTTTCAAAGACAAAATTCCAAATCTCTAGGATTCCAAAACAAGTTAGGCTACAAAGCCGAAAGGAATAGAACCCAAGTCCAATGAAACCCAAAGTATCCCAATAGCATGTTTTTCATCAGTTATCTATTAAGAACAACGTCAAGTGTATGAATTGGAATCAATGAAACACTTCACAAGGCATCATGTCCCAATATTCAATCAGAAATAGACATAAGAACAACATGATGTAAAATTACAAGTAGCAATGTCTACAAATAGACCAATAAATCAATAAAAGTGAATGAAATGAAATATAGAATTCTCACAGCTTTAGTTACAATTAACATGCTTGTCCTAGCCTATCAGATCCATCGACACTCCGAAATGTGTGCCTAAACTCCTGGGATCTCTGCTTAGTCCCATGGAGTTGTTTGACATGTGTTAGAGTGTATTTGGACCCATTTATATTGTTTAAAACATTTTTGGACTTGGCTGATTTTTAGTACTGGCTGGGGAATTAGCGCGCTACCTCGGCTATCTAGCACGCTAATCAGTATTAGCTCGCTAACTTTTGACATTAGTGTGTTAATGTGACCATTAGTACGCTAATTAATATTAGCGCGCTAGATTTGCTACCTAGCGCGCTATGTGCAGTATAACTTAGAATTCTGCACTTCGAGTTCCGAGTTTTTCCCACACATAGGCCTCATTTTTGACTTAGGGACCCTCATACATGTTACATGAGGTCCCTAACACTCATCCCAACCCACAACAGCAACGAGAACATCAAATTTATGAAATCACCACGGTTATGGTGTGGAGAGGTTACCTAGCTTGTTTTTCTTCTTCCTTACTAAAGCTCCACTGATTTGCACATTTCTCCTCTTCCAAATTCACACCAGCAGCCTTTCTTTTCTTTTTTCTTCCTTGCCTAACCGACTATAATGATGAGAAATGAAAATTTGTTGACTTATATGGTTTATTTGACCATGTATAGATATGTTTAAATAATGACGATTGATCATTGTGTGCACATGTGTCTCGAGGCTCATCTCATAGACCACCTTGTCCCACTTGTCCTTCAAGTCACCATTGAGTGACTCAACATGTTGACACACCTAACCTCTTGATGGGTTATCACGTGTCTCGATGCACATCAAATGGTTCTTGCTTTATTTAAACTAACTATAGGCACATTTATTGTTTATTTACGTATGGTCACATTAGCCACTTATAAACCTACATTAATTTACATGTACTTCAAATAAATTAAGCTTACCTCGTAAGCCGCTACCTCGGTCCCCATGTTGACACGCGACTCGAGGTACATCCATGTTCATCTCGATACCTTACACTCGTAAAAATTGACTTAATAGTCTACACATATACAATATACTAGGCATACATCACAACAAATAAAAAATATACCTCGGCCCTTGCCTCGGTCTATGGACGTATCACGGTGTGGGTCCCACAGTACGGGCCGTTGATCCTATTTAAGGAAAGAAACAAGATTATAGATTTTGGGCCGTTACAATTCTTCCCAACTAATGAAAATTTCATCCTCGAAATTTAAAAGTCGAACTAACATTAATACCTTACTCGAATAGGTATGGAAACCTATCTCGCATATAGTCCTCCCTTTCCCAAGTGAGCTATGTATCATAATGAAACTGCCACTTGACGAGTACTTTTAAGATAGACTTGCCTCTTAAGTTCTATACCAATCGATCCAAAATCTGCATGATCGCTCTTCATAAAAAATATACTCACTCAGATCTATCGACTCAAATTTATAGTCGGATGATCGCCGCTCTCGACTCAACTAATCGAAGCATGGATATATGAAAGATCGGATGAATTCCTTACATTTGTGGAGGTAACTCAAGCTTATACGCAACTTTCCCGACCCGTTTCTTAATCCTGAAAGGTTCGATGAATCTCGGTGCGAGTTTTCCTTTCACACCGAACCTTTGAATACCCTTTTGAGGGGAAAACTTTAAATATACAAAAGATCCCTCGGTGTATGTGAGATCATCGCGATATCCGTTCGCATACTTCTGTTGTCTGTCTTGGGCCCCCTTGAGTTTTTGCCGAATTAGACGTACCTTCTCCGTACGATCAACAATAATTTTAGGCCCCATAGTCTCCCGGTCCTCTGGCTCAGCCTAAACGATGGCGAGCGACACGGTCTACAATATAAAGCCTCGAAAGGCTCCATCTCAATACTAGCTTGATAACTGTTGTTATATGCAAATTCACACAACGGTAGGTACTCCTCCTATGATCCTCCAAAACATAAGCCCGTAATATATCCTCGAGAACCTGAATCAATCTCTTAGTCTGGCCATCAGTCTGAGGATGAAAAGCCGTACTAAACTGTAGGCGCGTACCATACTGTCCTGCATACTCCGCTATATCTTGGACGTATACATAACATCTCGATCCGATGTAATAGTCACTGGTACCCCATGTAGTCTAATAATATCTCACTCGAACAGTAAACTCAACTGATCAAAAGTATAATTTGCGGCCACTGGTAGAAAATGAGCAGACTTCGTCAGTCTATCAACAATGGCTCAGATAGAATCATGTCTCCATGCGGTTCTCGGTAGTCCTCTTACAAAATCCATCGCGATGTCCTCCTACTTCCACCTTGGAATGGGAAGAGGCTGTAGCAATCTTTCCGGTTTGTGATGTTCAGCCTTCACTTACTGACAGATCCCACAGTTCCTGATAAACTTCAACACATCCGCTTTCATCCCAGACCACCAAAAATGCCTCTTCGTATCGTAGTATATCTTGGTTCTAACAGGATGAATGGTGAATCGAGAAAGGTATGACTCATAAAGAATTTCCTCTCGCAACTCTGGTAATGACGGCATCCACAATCTACCCCTGAATCGCAAACACTGGTCAAACGTCTCTATCCAATCAACCCAATCTGCACTCTGGGTTAACTCACTAAACCTCGAGTATAACCTGTCGGTCTTCTGACCCTCTGACACTTTTGTGTAAACACAGTCTGTATTCTCATCTGAGCGCAAATCTCAACATGAGTTTCAGTAGGAACCTTTGCTTCTCTAATAGGTATCCTACTCAGCGCATCTGCAACTACGTTCGCTTTTTCCGGATGGTATTCCAAGGAAAAGTCGTAATCCTTCAGGAACTCTAAACATTTGCGTTGTGTCATATTCAAATCCTTCTATTTGAAGAGATATTTCAGATTCTTATGATTAGTAAAAAGTGTAAATATCTCTCTATACAGGTAACGTCACCATATATTCAGTGCAAACGCTACTGCTGCCAGCTCTAAGTCATGCGTCAGATAATTCTTATTTCGAAGATGAAATTTTATTAGTTGGGAAGATTATCAATTCCCAAAATTTTTAAACAGATAATTATGGCTAATCCAAGATTTACAAGTCCTAATTATGGTTTAAGCCGTGAGTCGAGAGATGAGGATTGGTGAAATAAGATTTACAGGTAATTTTATTAATATATGATGTATACGTAGTGTTGTGTACTATTATATATTATGTTATTTTACAAAATTCAAGTTAACCGAGTAAATTTGAGATTTCGTTGGGTTTTATCTTGAGATACGTGTTAACATGAGTCTCAAGAGAGTTAAAACGTTGACTCGAACAATCGGTTCGAATTTTGTGAAAAATAATTGTATTTAAGTATAAAAATTTAAATTTAAACGTTAATTAGATTTAACGAGCCGACGCGGGTCCCACACCTCGCTTTGCGTGTGAGACGAGTTGTCCGGGAGTTTCGAAGCGCAATGGTAAATTCTCTTTTTTTTTGAATTAGGGTATTTTTAGGGTTTAATTTGGACAATAAATGAAGATATAAATATAAAAATAAATAGAAAAATGACAAATGACCCACAAGGGTATTTGTTTTATATATTTTTAGGGTTTAATTTGGACAATAAATGAAGATATAAATATAAAAATAAATAGAAAAATGTCAAATGACCCACAAGGGTATTTGTTTTATATATTCGGAGATAACAATTGAGGGGCGGTTTGGTCATTTCGATTGAATTTGGTTGGAATGAAATTCATACAGGGAAGGGTTCTTCATCGTTTCCACCCCCTTCGCTTGTTCCTCATCGTTTTCACCTTCATTCCTTCACTGCTTTCCTCTTTCACTTGTCTCTCTGGTGTGTTTTCTCTTTCTCTCTATCTCTCCCTTCACTTTGTAATCGGTTGGATTGGGAACCGTGGGTTAACAGTGATGCGTACATCACCTTGCAGGTGAGTTGGTGATTCAAATTTTAATTTTGTGGATTCGAATGTATGAGTACGAATTAAAGGTACTGATTTTCAGTTGTTTCGAATTGAAGAGAGGTTTATTGTTGTTGTTGATTGCAAAGAAGAGGATGAGGAAAGGGATTTAACTGTAAAAAAAATAGTGAAAAAGAAAAGAGAGAAACAGAGGCGTTGAGGGGTCGGGCACCCCAGTTGCGAAGACCTTTAATGAAGTAAGGAATAAATTTTTTTTTTTTTGATATTGAAATCGAAACAGAGAGTTTCGATTTCAATGGAGAAAATGGGGAAGGGGGGTTTGATCCAGACCGAACCGGCCCGGTCCAGGATCAAACCCATCCTATTTTAAAAGAAAATGGAAACGAAACAGAGTTCACTCGAAGATGGGGGGAGGAGGTTAGGAAATAGGAATGACCCTTAGCCGGGTTCGGCTCGGTTGAGCCGGTGAGCCGAACCGGACATTTCAGGGATCTAACCCCTCCCCCTTAATAAAATAAAAAAATGTTTTAAAAATAGAAAATATAAAATAAAACCCCTTGAAATTAGGAAAAAAAAATCAGAAAAAGGGATTTTTAGATAAATTAATTGAAATTGGGGATTCTTATGAGAAATGAAGATTTTGCGATTTTTTAGAAGATTTATACCGGGTTTTTTTTTTAATAATGCGTGTCACGATACCCTAAAATGTCCAAAATTGTGAAAATTATTTTAAAGCCTAGTCTAAGTTAATTTTTGATTCGAACCACAATTTGGAGTCAAAATTGAGATTCAGACAAATGAGGAGTTGATTTGGAGGGATTCCGAGGTTTTTAAGTCGAGACAAGTCTAAATAAAATATATTAAATTAAAAAAAGATTGCGGAATGATTATGGAATCTTACTAGACTTGTAAATCAATCGTAGGACAACAATTGGAACGTTGTGTACCGACAGGAGTGCAAGGAGTTACGTTATCGCGCTTGTAAGGTTAAGTAAATCTTATAGTGACCTTTACATTGTATGATTATAATTTTGTATAAGTTGCATTGATCATTTATATTGCATTTTTATTGCACACGCATGCACAATGGGAAAGGATAAGGTCGATTCGAGTCTCTTTATAGTGTTTACTATACTATGTGTATAGGGTAGAACATTATATTATGATTGAAGGGCTAAAGTCACTGATACTTTGGATCACATGGTTATCATAAGATCACGTTGAACCAGATCATACTCCTATAGACTTAAGGAATGAGACTCATTGGTTATCATCTTTGTGCAGGAGTCATTATTACTATTTACTTACCATTTTCGGAGGATATTAACTAGTTGTGGCCGGATAATAGAAACGAGATGGATTCACGGTCGTATTTAAATTCTTAGATTATATTGTTTATTTAATCTCTTGGATTATTATACATTTGGTTATTACATATGTACTGGATAGTGTGGGACTTACTTATCTAACATTATCGAATTTTTATAATTAGGTAATGACAGGTTCTAGTGGTAACAAGGGAAAGGGGAAAGCTTTCCGACTTGTGACTTGATTAGTTCCTTTCTGTCTATGTATGTATTATTTTTGAATATAATATATTGTATAAATGGGTTTTAAGTTCGTGGGTGGTTAGAATTTCCTTGGGATTGCTTGAAACAGTTTTGGGAAGAATTGAGATAATTTTGGAGTTAAGGTAATGTTAGTTTAAAGATTTTGATTTTTTAAATTAGTTTAGAATGAATTTATATATTCAGTCGATGCAATATATTATTATGGGGTAGATTGTGAGTCCTTCAGTATTTCTACCAAGCTAAGCAAGTTTTGTCGAAGATTTTTGAAGGCTGGGTTTTTCGATGTAGGCTTAGAAATATAGGAGGTGCTATTGAAAAACTTTTACGTAATTTTACAGATTATTTAATCAATGTTACAAAACTTTGAGATTAACTTTAGAATCCTTTATGTTCGATAAAGAATCTCAATTGATAATTAGGACGATGTATTTTTAATTATTTATTGATGGTGAGATTAAAGCTGAAGATTTTAAGAGAATTAAGGTAATCTAGGCATGTCAGATGCCCTAATTAGGTGAGGTCTGACATCAATGGATCATATAATATGAATGCTATGCTATAAACATGAGTTTAGTAAAGAGATAAAAGTACAATGTTTAGAATTTGTATTGATTCTGAGCGTAATGCTACAAACTTCTTGATTACGTGTTTGTTCATATTAGGTTTTAGAAGTTATCATGTCCATCGAAGCTTTTAGGTCGAAATGGACGGTACATAATCGTATAATACACAATATCGAGTGATAGTTGTTGATTAGGGAGGCACGGATAATAAACTTAATTAGTTATAAATATAAAGATTTAGAACATTAAAGCAATGTAGAGCTTACATTATTCACATCGATAGGTAAAGTTCTAGTTTGCACATTATAATATTTTCCATCATGATAGTGGGTTGAAATGGATTTGAAGAAAATATGTCTATTCTAATTAGGCATTGCACACATATAATAAAGATGATAAAGTGAGTTGAAAAGCATAGTATTTCATTACCTATGTGAAGTTGTGAACTAAGTCTTAGTATAAGAGTAAAAGTAATTTGCATTGATTTTTTAGTATAGATATGTTTAGTTTAGTTATAAAACTAACTAAAAGGATTTCCTTAATAATAGAGTAAATTTAGATAGGTACATATTGAGTGCATACACCTTTCCCTGAGGATGATATCCGTAATCAACAATGTTAGTTACACTATTACTATAAGCAAGCCGTTATACTTGTGGCTATGCAACATCAAGTTTTTGGATCCGTTGTTGGGGATAGGTAATTACTTAGACTTAGTTAATTTGAAAAGTTGCTAAGTTTTATTTAAAGTACTTTATTTTCAACTTCATAAAAACAAAAAGAATAAAATAAAATGTTTAAGTTTCAAGTTTGACTTTCTGCACTTGAGCTTTTGTGTTTTCTTTTCAAGGATAACTGGTGCATGTGTAGCAAAGGAGAGAATGACTTAGTGCCTTACGACTTGGAGATTGACATAACCAACAAATGAAAGAAAATAAAGGAATTAAGATGGTTGAGGATCAAGTAAGAAACCAACAACAATGTCGAGGGAATAACCAACCGGAGGTGATATGGTAATGCAGACAAAGTGCGGGGATAGAGATTTCTTCGTGACTACTTCAAACTAAAAGTTCAAGAGATTTACAATGAAGTGATGAGCCTTCCAGCCAACACTACCGAGTTTGAACTGAAACCGTCTTTAATAAACATGGTGCGAAATAGCTTGTTCAACGGGCTAGCAAATGGAGATCCAATTGCACATTTAGAGAACTTCTTGGAGAAATGCGGCACTATGCACATTACTAAAGTTACAAAGGAGGTGATCAAAATGAGACTTTTCTCATTGTCATTGAATGGAAAAGCCAAATCCTGGTTTAAACGGCTGAACACAAGGATTATGACCTTATGTGTGGAAATTAATGAAAAACTTACTAATAAGTCATTTCCACTAGTGAAGGTTAGTGAAAGGAAGTTGAAAATCAATCAATTCAAATACGAAGATGTCGAGTATCTTGGCAAGGCTTAGGATAGATTCAAGGAGATGCTGAGGAGATGTCCAGGACATGGATACGTGAAATGGGCACAACTCTAGATTTTCTACTATGGAATAAACCACAACATGAGCACACTAGTAGAGGCCGCAGTAGGTAGTTCTCTACTAAGCAAGATGAGGATAGAGCATTGGATCTTTTACATCTCATGTCTCAAGACTCTACAGCCGGTACTCATTCCATAGTAAGGAAACCGGCGGATGTATACGAGATTGATTCACAAGCCGCGATTATGGAACAACTATCCAACCTGAGCAACCAAATGGCGAAGCTTTAAGTGGGACAACAAAGTTTACAAGTGCAGGCGATACATGAACCCATTAATCACCAAGCCATTGTGGTTAACCAAATAGACATGCAACAAGGAATGGAATATGAAGACGTAAACTTCATGAATAGCCAAGGATATGGAAACAACTTCAGGCCGAGAGGAATGGCTCCTCAAGGTTTTTATCAAGGATACAATAACGACCCAAACTTCTCGTATGGAAATCCTGATAATGCATTGAAGTTACTTCTAGGCTTTGATCAACAAGTCCAATAGGGGAAGCTAGAGTAGAGCAAAAAGATGACTTAATTGAAGTCAATTGAAAAACTCTTACACGCCATAGATATGAGCAAAAGGGAATGCCATGAAAACCACAAAAAGATATGGAAGGAATGAAGCAAGCTATGAAGAGATTGGATGATGAGAGATCATGATCCATCAAGAACCTTGAAAGATAAATAGGTCAGTTAGCCATTGCCTTAAATTCAAAGAATAAATGAGAGTTTTGAGTAGCACAATCACAAATTCCAAGGACAATGTTAGTGTTACTCACATGATGAGCACCATAACAACGAATGAGCTAAGAAAACATCAAGTGATGTACAAGACAAAAAGTCAACACTTTGGTTTTGAGGAAGCACGAAGAATAGTATGAGAACGGAACGAAAGTGAGGCAAAATGAAATCGAAGGATTCAGACAACAAAGAATAAATGCCTTGAAAAATAACAAGAAGGTGAAGAAATAACGGAAATCTAAGCAAAAAGATGAAGGAACTTCTGAAGAAGCACCAAAAGGAAATAACATCAAGGTAGTTCCAAGGAAGCCATAACCAAAGTTCAAGTTCATACCGAGACTTCAACAAATCGAAAGGAGAGATCCTGGAGAAATATGTATACAAATTTGATGGGCACCTATTTAGAAATGTCTTATGTGATAAGTGAGCCTTAGTCAATGTCATGCTAGTAATGGTCATGTTGCATGTCGATTTGAAGATCAATCGTCTATATACGATAAATTTGCAAGTAGTTGATGGAAAGTTAATACCAACAACAAGTAGCGTCTTGAATGTGCAAGTGAAAGTGGATAAATTCACATTCATCGCAGATCTTGAGGTTATGGATTAAAATATGGATGATGATGTGTCTATGATACTTAGGAGGCCATTCTTGAACATTGCCAATGCAAACTTGTACACATGGAAGAAAAATATAACAATGAGTATCGATGTCGACAATGATGCAGAGAAGACAATGTTTGTTGATGGGGAAAAAGTACATCCAAACGGTAATGATGTAATTACCTCTGATCTACAATTGGAGTATCTCGATTTATATTTAGGCTAAACAAACGAAAATGCATCGAACTAATAACGTTAAATTAATTGTTAATGGGAGGCAACCCAGGGGTTTTTAAATTTCAAGTTCTCAATTTCATTTAGTTAGTCAAGTAGTTAGTTAGTTTAGTTTGAGGACAATTCACACGTAATAGTTTCTAACTTTTAAACATTTTTATTAAATGTGCAGGGAAGGCCATTTGCTAGGTGATGATTCATCGGAATGGAAATTTTTCGACAAACTCATTAAAGTGCGTAAAAGAATGAAGGAGTTCAAGCGGCGAAGGTGAGGTACATGGGCAAATCATGGGTAAGTTTTATGAGATTTTTATATATACATGGATTTCACATGCTCACAACATCTTGTGTTATAATACAAAAAGTAGGGGAAGCGACAAATAGGAATAAATGAAAAATATACATGAAAAATGTGGACAAAGAGGTCGACGCTGTGTGTTTTAACACTAAACGACGTGGGTATTAAGCACGGTGCGAGCAGGGCGCCATGTAGTGCATACTAAAACACCTCACAATAGTGTCGACGCAGTCATGGCGCTGTGCCTTGTCGTGGAATAGGATTTAAACCTCATTTTCACCATGTCATTCACACTTGCTTCTAAACCCAACTAAACCAATCAAGCATATATCCCTCCAGGGCATTGTAGAAAGAAAGTTTCATTGATAGAAAGTGAAAAGAGAGAGTACATTGTGGAATTGCACAAAAGTGAAAAACTAGGGCATTAAATTAAGGATTCGATTCGAAGGACAACTAGGGTTTTAGTTTGTTAGTGAAGTGAGATGGCTTGGATAGATAGAGACTTGAAGGAGTATTATACACTGGAAAGTAGTCCGACATTGATGTAAGTTTACAATTTCATTAATTATGTTTTGAAATTTTGAAAAACTTTAATGAAATTGTATGAATATTTGATATGAAGTTGTTGGATATGATTTTCAAGTTGTGTGAATGTTAGGCATCAATGTGACATATGAAGACCTTGTTTATGTTTTTTTTTTTGCATTATTTGGCATGTGAATGATCCATGTACTATAAATTTGATATTAGGTGATTTCAAGATCCAAATTGCTAGTTGCATTGTTGTTGAGTTGTGTGAATTTGAGAAAATGCCGAGAACAAGGAGGCAAATGAGTCAAAGGAATGAAGTAAGAGCAAATAATTTTGAGGCGTCAACCTCAAGAGATCGCAATAAGGAGGAACCTAGGCTATTTAAGCCCAAGTACTTAATTAGTTGAGAGGCTAAGGATAGATATGAGGATATTGAAAATAGGGAGTTCATTTGTGAGAGATATTGATCTGCCAACCGAGATGATAAATGAGTGAACAACTTCATTAGGCAACAAAATTGGGAGCATTTCACTCAAGACTATAGAAAGAATAAAGTTAGAGGAGTGAAATTGTGTACAAATTTTATGTCAATACAAAGTTTACTAGGAAGAATGAGCCAGTGAAGTTGGGAGGGGTGTTTGTGCCTTTTAATAAGCATTAAATTAATAACATCTATGGATTGGAGCACTTGAGTGGAGCTGAAGCCTACCCAAGTCTTTCGGATAACTTATATGAGAAACCCTATAACATATACATTTTTAGAGCCATAGAGCGAGCATTCATTGTCCAAGGACAACAAGGCCGGGTATTGAGAGCTGAGAATGTGTCAAATCTCATTAAGAAGGAGAGTGCTAGGAAACTTTACCGAATGTGGCAACATTTCCTTGTTGCTTCTTTTTACCCCACCACTCAGCAGGGAGGAATCAACAAGCCAAATGCGGCTTATTTATATGAGATTACGAAGAACGGGGAGATCAATGTCAGCGAGATCATCCACAAGAATATGAGGGAGTCCATTGCATTATAGCGAAACAACAAATTGTTATTTCCAATTTTGACCACTCAGATGTGCATGAAGGTCGGAGTAAGATTGATTAGAGATGAAGAATTCGATATTGAGGCCCAAGAAACTATGGATGAGGCCTTTATGCTCACACTAAAATCATCGTCTGATTATCAAGACTCTAAAGATAAGAGGGAAAGATTCGAGGGTAATAGCTTGAGGAAGAGTTGTTGGCCAAACAGTAAGAAGATCACACAACAACAGCAGCTGCAACATAGTTAGCCCAAGAGTTGGAAGATGAAGGATATGGAGAAGAAGATGAGTAGCAACAGGGATTTGCTGAAGGCTACAAGTTTGTAGACTTAATTATTTGAGAGCAGGACTTGGATTGTCCTTTGGTTCTCCACCACCCCTCTTCCACAACCACCAATACTACTACCATAGGACTTGACTCCATAGTAGTAGTAGAGACTATGGATTACTGAGATGAGGAGACGATACCAAGAGGACATGATTTAGTATCATGAAGCCTTGATGAGATATGAGCAACAAAGACTGAATGGGCAGCGGGACTTCTTGTTGTTTGTCGAACATCAGAGGGACGTAGCTAGGTACGATAGGAGTAGACGGATGAGATCGACTAACTTTGGCTTTCCAGCAGCACCGACTTATGTATTTGATCCGGATGCGATGCAAAATTGGAAGGTGGAGCGTTTATTGATACCATCGTATGCTAGAGTTGGTGCAGATGATGATGATGATGTAGTCTTGATTTTAGTGTCTTAGGATTTCTTTAGACCTGGGGAGATGAGAGATACATTGATACCAATTCACTATAAATTTGGGATATTTTGTTACTTATTTTGTCTTTTAAATTCGATGTTTAGTTCATGATTTTATATTTTGTGTTATTATATGTTTGTGTTTTAGTGTTTTTATGTTTCAGGCTTATTTTTAAACCTTGAGGACAATGTTTGGTTTAAGTTTGGGGGCATTAAGATTATACTACACTATGAGAAGTGGAAAGAAATGATTGAATAAGGATAAACACTGCACGTATGATTGTTTAAATTTTATTTTTTGAAGCACTTAAAGAGGAAAACATGGTAGTGTGTTATTATTTCATTTACGAAAAATGTTAAAATGACACCCCAAGTGACACTCCTTTGACGTGGCGTGAGGGTCCGTATCCATTTGAGTCATTGTGTGTGCTTCAAGACACACACCACGCTTGTTATGCACCAACAATTATTTTACGCACACTCATTTTTACATGGACTCGGTGTGCCACGTCACAAGGGTGTCATTCTAGCATTTTCCTTCATTTAATTATTATTTAAACATGTATAAGTAATATAAATTAGGTTATATATAGTAATATGTAATGAATAAGTAGTTCGTTTGCATGTTCATGCATTTAATTAATGATGAGTAAAATACTAGTGTCTTATTGATAGAAACTCAAAGGAGTGTTATAAAAATTCGAAAAAAATATGTAATGTAGCAAAAACGGTATGATTTCATGATTAGAAACTTAAAGTTAGGGAAGACCATGAACTTGAAACAAAAGCAAAGAGATTACTAGAACACTTATTGTGGAAAAAAGTTAGACCTTTAAAGAATTCTATAATAAGTGTAAATCTTACTTGAATATAAAAAGCAAATAAAGATTTAGTGCAAAAAGGAGAAGAAATAGGCATGTTTAATGAAAATTTGGAGTCAACTTACTTGATAGAGTGAAAGTGAGAAGTGCTAATAAGAGTTTTAGAAATAAAAAAATAGAGAGTCTAACAAGTTCTATAGAAAAATGGAGCAGAGAACTTGACGGTTGAAAAAAGAGAGGAAAAACTAAGTCTTTAGGAAAAGGAGCCGAGACCGTGAAATAAAGAAATTTAAGGAGAAATGAGAAGAAGAAAAGAAAAGAGAGATAAAAATAAAGAAAAGAAGGCAAAAGTTAAAATAAAACTATTCAAATAAAAGATTTAGCTAGAGTGCTAGTAGCTCAATTGAGTTAAATTTTCTTTCCAACTATGTTAAGTCTTATAGACTCTGAAAGTGCTAAAGTCTACCAAAGTTAGTATAAAGCACACTCCATGAATGATGTAAAATGAATGTGAACTAGGTAATATGCGTAGTTAGGATACTTAGTAAAAAACACTTTTGCTCGGGACGTGCAAAATCTTAAGTTTAGGGGTATTTTATAAGTGATTATTTAGACTTATATATACGATTAGTTTAGTAGTATAATTAATATAAATATCCTTACATGAGCTCAAATTGATGGTGTTTATGCATTTTCATGCACACAAGACATAAAGAAAGGAAAATAGTGAATTTGAGAAGAAACGGAGCTAAAACACACCAAATGAGATTTGGTGTCGTGGCACATGCATTGGCATTGTGGGAGTTCAAGGCATAACGTAGGATAAGAAGGCAAGATGTCGGAGAGCAGGCAAGTGAAGGAATTGAGACAGGATGGTTGGCGCAGTGGCAGCGTCGTGAAGGTAAAGAGACGTCGTAGGGAGCATAGGGACAATGTCGAGACCACCGAAAAAAGAATTGGCACACAAAGTGCTCGTCGTAATAGCGGCACCGTGGGATTGCACACACATCGTCGTGACTTACGTGAAAACGTTAAGAAGAGAAGAAAAAAAGTAGAGTTCTATTTCACGTTAAATTTTTAAGTAAGATTTCTAATTGTTTTCAAACGTGATTAGAGTATAAATAGATAAGAGAATGTGACAAACTCACTAATTACCATAAATTAGCTACCATTAATATAGTTTAGCATATGTTTACTTTATTCTTGAGTATTAAAAAGATTTGTGGAGAGCAGACATTGAAAACTCACATATGGTAATTCGAGAATTGTTTTTATTGATTTAATAGAAAGTTATTTCAAGATATCCCGATTTCAATGAATACCACTATGTGCATGTTTGTTTCAATGAAATTTGAGTATTTTATTAATCTTAGGGATTAATGGATCGTATGGAATAAATGGAATGCTATAAACATAACTAAGTAGAGATAAAAAATAAAATGGTTAGAATTTGTATTGATTTTGAGCGTAATACTACGAGCATCTTAATCATGTGTTTGATAAAATCAGGTTTTAGAAGTTATCAAGGCTATTGAAGCTTTTAAGCCGGGATATAGACAATACAACTGTAAAATACATAACATCGAGCGATAGTTGTTGATTAGAGAGACACACATAGTAAACTTAATTGGTTATAAATATAAAACTTGGAACATTAAAACAATACAAAACTTTCATTATTCACACTGATAGGTGGAGTTCTAGTTTTCGCATTAGAATCTTTTTCGTCACGACAATTGGTTGAAGTGGATTTGAAGAAAATTTGTCTATTCTAATTAGGCATTGCACACACATAATAAAGATGATAAAATGAGTTGAAAAGCATAATATTTCAGTACATAGGTGAAGTTGTGAACTAAGATAGTCTTAATATAAGAGTAAAAGTAATTTGCATTGATTTGTTAGAATATATTAGTTTAGTTTAGTTATAAAACCAACTAAAAGGATTTCCTTAGAAATAAAGTAATTTTAGGTAGGTACGTATTGAGAACTTTTCCTTGAGGATGATATCCGTATTCAACGCAATTTGGTTACACTATTACTACAAGTGAGGGGTTATACTTGTGGCCACGCAACATCAAGAGCTAATCATAATAGTGAGCTAGAACTTGGCTTGAGCTTGCAAGCTTTTATCCTATACCTAGATGTTTGGCTTTTGTTTATTTGTTGGTGTAACCAAATTGATTAACACTAGTGATTTCTTTGTAGTCTTTGTTAGTCTTTGGAGATCTTCATGGTGTGTTTAAATTTGTATGGGTGAACGTGCATTAAGTATGGTATTTTATCTAGGCCTACTTAAAAGCTGATCCTAATATTTGATCATAGTAGATTGATTTCAAGAAGTAGAATTTAGAGGATTGTAACATGCTATCACTTAATTCTGATGACTATGGTCATTTTTTATTCAATTATTTCCATAACCTCACCTTTTTTTGCCAATGACCATGAATGGAGAGAGCGTCCATAGAAAATACAGAGCTATACTGCCACCTAATAAGATCTAAAGTCTAATTAATGGTTCCCCTATAAACCTATAAAGAGCCCTTAATAGGTTTTTTTTTTTTTTTTTTATTTTATAAAAAGCTTGTAATAGTGAGTAATTATTTATTATTATTACTTTTTATTTAATTTTAGAATATCATATAGAAGCTTCTCGTTGTTATATAGATAAGTATAATATCTTTTATTTAAAAATAATATACTACTTATCATCTTAGCATGTCATGGGTATAACTTTTGTTTTATGAGGATTGATATATGGGTGTTAAAAATTTAACCTTAATTCAATCAAAATTATGGTATTACTCAACAGTAGCTGTGATGTCGATGAGGCAATGGTTGCAACTGGGAAACAAAAATCAACATTATAATTTGACCAGTCAAGGAAGTTCTTGTTGACATGCCACTTGTTGTGCCAACACAGTTTACAAGAGCAAACAAGTGGAAGGAAGGGTCTACCTGCCATGTTTCACACATTCATGCAATGGAAAAGGTGTCCATGGGAACACATGGTATGTCTAGAAGTGCATGGATATAAGTGTCTTAATTTCTTAATTCTACTCGAATTCGACGATTATTTTCCCTAATTTTGTTGCCAAACAAATGATGATTTTCTCAAGTTATACTCCGCTTTGATACCATTTTGTCACACCCTGATTTCGGGATACGTACACCCAATTTTGAGATGGACGACTCATGAGCGCCACAAAATCGAGTATAACTCATAAATAGGAAAACTATTAGTTGTTTAACAACAAAATATCTATTTTATTATATACATGATAAAAATAATACATTTTTAGTGTGTATAAACTTTTTTTCTCAAATCTCTCGCGCCCACGATTGAACCGATTTAGTTAAATACTTGAAATTGTCAATTTAATAAGCCAGCGACCCAATAATACACAAATTACACACCATTAATACAACACACATATAATAAAACATCACAAAGCATCAAATTAAAATACACCCAAGGGAGGACCTTAATATGCCCGAAGCATAAACCACACCGGTGGACCTAGGAGCCGCGTGCGTTGGCTCAAACCACACCAAGGTCAAGTAATACTATCGATGGATTTTGAAGTGTCAAAATGAGTCTTAACAGTATTTGAAATGTCAAATAAATGGTTAATTGCTTCCAGTGAGTAAAGGCAAATGAGTCTTAACAGTATTTGAAATGTCAAATAAATGGTTAATCGAATAATCATGCAAGAATTACCATAAAATGATGAATAAAGCATGATTTCCAATTTAACAGAGATATCAACGAATAACTGAGTACCGAGTACACAAAGCAAAGGCATCTAAGTGTTCCAAGTCCATCAAATGCGATAAAGGACCACAACTTGACTTTTAAGACGGCCAGTAGACTTAGTTAAGTCACTTGACTGACAATTTAGATCGGGTCCATCAACTGTAGCATGCCGCACCCACTTCTATCAGCTTAACTTTCTTTAATCCTAAACTGTGGACTTAGGTAAGTCCAACAGTTCATGTAGTTACGGTGGAGGAAGAGATCACAAAGCATTTCCACCATGCCCATAACTACCATATCGCCCACTTAGACCCTAAGTCACTCATTACAGAATCTAAAGAATGCATAACTAACAATATAATAAAGATAATATAATTCAGATACGAAAAAGAGCAACTCATGATAAGAAATACAATATAATGTAAGGATCTCTATTTATCAAAGATGGCATGAGTGAAAATTATAATGAATTCACAAATATAAGTAATTATAAAGGAACACTAACCAATAAATGACCAAAAGAGATCATGCCCCAATCTGGTTTACTTACTTGAGCGACACGCAAATCTTCACGATCGTCGCTCCCACACCTTTCAAACCACTCGTTCGATACCCGACACTAGTCTCTAGGCTCCTAATATCAAGTTAAATTAATGAACACATGTTAGTGTCCTTATTTTGAAAATAAAATATTTAGTTTTATTCCATTTCTATTTACCTCAATTTTAGAAAATACGAAACCTTTCGGGTAATGGCCACACTGGCCATGTCGCGAGTCGGGCTACATTAGACAAATCTCAGCTCGACTAATTTTGTTGAATTTAGTCTTTTTTTTTTTTTTCTTTTTCCAAAACTAATTAAGTGGTTTTAATTAAATATATACATTATACATATATAATATACAATTTATTGAAATATATATATATATGTGTGTGTTGTGGAATATGGTGACCATGCATGTACACCAGCATATTGTATAGTCATGTAACTTGTATTTCTCACTTAATAGTACCTCCACTTGTCTATGTATTGTCATGTTACTTGTAACCATTTCCATTGTACACCAACTCTTCCATTTATTGTCAAATTACTTGTAATATGTTGTATAACATGGGGTGTATGTGTTACTTATACACAATATATAAAGTACATTTATCATCATCACCAAATGGCCTATATAAAGGGTGCCAACCTCATTGTAAATACACACTAAGTTGAATGAAAACTTCTAATTCCAACTATCTCATTTATTCTCTTCTCCTTTGTAGTAGTAGTTTGTAGTGGTAGAAGTTCTTAGTCTTCTATTTTCCTTCTCTAGTTCTTAGCAAGTTCCAACTCAATTTACAACATGTTATCAGCACGAGCTTGCTCTAGCATTAAGGAGATCTTGAAGTTCAAGAAGGCTTGTTAAGGAGACAAAGCTAGGAAGGTATAACTTTTGTTACTTAAATAAGTTCAATTTATTTATATATTATCAGGGTTGCTTCCTTTTATTACATGCATCACTTCTATATGCATACTTTATTTATATACTATGCATTATAACGTCACCGATTGCGAAAATATGCTATGTAGTTGCATCTTGTACAATCTTCTACATCCAAAATCAAAAGTCAATATGTGACATAACTAGTTTTCTCGCTATACTACAAATGATTAATTATGCTATATTCTTGATTTTTTCTATTGCAAATAATGTTATGAGTTTGGGTTGATAGTGGGTAAGGTGTCCCTGGTAAAGCTAAACATTGAAAGGGAGACGAGTTATCCCGTTCGAGGAGGCATGGTTTTAAGTAGACTTCGTCTTACTACCCAACCTGGAGGTTGTCCCACCAACTCATACAAGTAGTACATTTTGCATATTAATAATCAAGATGTGAACATATATTGAATCGTATATTATTTATTTTATATAAAAGAGAAAAACTATTTACTCAATTTCTTGATATATTTTCAGACTATGACAAACCTTCAAGAACTTGAATTTGTTGCTCTTGATATCACTGGAAATAATTATTTGTCGTGACAACTGGATGCCGATATACATCTTCAAGCTAAAGACTTAAGAGAAACTATTATAGAAGGAAATGAAATATCAATGCAAGACCGTGCGAAAGCACTGATATTCCTTCACCATCATCTCCATGAAGGTCTAAAAAGTGAGTATCTCACTATAAAAGATCCTGCCACCTTGTGGTTAAGCTTGAAAGAGCGATATGATCACAAAAAATGACTGACTGAATATTAGGCTACAAGATTTCAAAACAGTCAGTGAGTATAACTCTACCATGTTTAATATTACCTCTCGTTTGAGTTTGTGTGGAGAAAATATATCTGATGAGGCAATGATGAAAAAAACATTCAATACTTTTTATGCCTCGAATCCGTTGTTGTAACAACAATATCGAAAAGTGCGTCAATTTAAAAAGTACTCGTAATTAATTTCTTGTCTCGTGGTGGTGAACAAAATAATGAGCTTCTATTGAAGAACCACAACTCCCATCCAATCGGTTCCGCTTCAATTAATGAAGCAAATGCAGTATCCTATAATGACCATAAAAAGGGTCAAGGAAAGAAAAAGCACGGACGTGGAAATGGGAAATGATTAATTAGCAAAGATCGTGGCAAGCCCTATTCTAAATTTCGTGGCAATAAGTTTCAAAATAAATGGAATAAGAATGACGACGTTCAAAATAAGGGAAAAAATACTACTGAAAATGGGCATGCTCATAATTGTGACCAACCTTGTCACATGTGTGGTCTAAAAGGCCACTGGACTCATGTATGTCGCACGCCTAAGCATTTTATTGATCTTTATCAAGCCTCCTTAAAGGAGAAAGGCAAAACAGTTGAGATAAACTTCACTGTCAGAGATGGCTCATCGGACATCAATTATATGGATGTCCCGAATTTTCATGATGATCCAAATAGTAATCTCGATATTTTTAATGATCATATGTAATGATTTTCAATAATTATATGTACTAATTTTTGTTATACTTCTTAGTTATATGTACTAGTACCTTATTATGAATGAAATATGACTCTTTTTCTAATTTGCCAAACATTATTTGTCCAGATGGATCAACAAATCATGTGTTCAAATCATGAATTAAATAAAAGTGATATATGTCTTGCTGATTGTGCTACAACGCACATAATCCTTAAAAACTGAGAATATTTCTCCAATTTAACCTTAGCTTAGGCTAATATTCAAATAATATATGACATCTCTAATTTGATTATTGACTATGGAAGAGCAAATATTATGTTGCCTGAGAACAACAATTCATGTTGATAATGCCTTATACTCTGAAAAATTCAGAAGAAATTTACTCAACTTTAAAGATATTCGACAAAATGGATATCACATTGAAACCGTGAAAGAAAATAATAGAGAATTTCTCTATGTCACATTTGTTTCAAATGGGAAAAAAGAAGTGTTGGAAAAATTTCCAGCTTTATCCTCTGGATTATATTTTACTCATATAAGGCATGTCGAAACGAATGTCATCTTAAATAAGAAAATTAATGATCCAATGACATTCATTTTATGGCATGACCGCCTTGGTCATCTAAGATCATCAATGATGGAAGAATAATTAATAATGTGCATAGACATCCTTTAAAGAGTCACAAAATATTTTCAGCTGGTGATTATAATTGTGCTAGTTGTTCTCAAGGTAAATTGATAGTTAAACCATCCCCAAGTATAATTGTTGTGGAATTTCCAGCTTTCTTAAAACGCATTCAAGGAGACATATATTGACCCATTCATCCTCACTATGGACCATTTAGATATTTCATGGTTTTGATAGATACATTAACTTGGGGGTCACATGTTTGTTTGCTTTCGACCCGCAATATTGCATTTGCTAGACTTTTAGCACAAATCATTAAGTTAAGAGCACAATTCCCTGACAACCCAATCAAGACCATCCGTCTTGATAATGCCGGAGAATTTCAATCTCAAGCATTTAAAAATTATTGCATGTTTATAGGAATTACCATTGAACATTTCGTTTCACACGTGCATACCCAGAATGGTTTAGCAGAATCTCTGATCAAACGCATTCAATTAATTGCTAGACCTTTAATCATGAGAACTAAGTTATCAACTTAAGTTTGGGGACATGTAGTCCTTCATGCAACATTTATCATTCGTTATAGGCCTACCGCATACCATGAACATTCCCTCATGCATCTCATTTTAGGTCGACAACCAAATATTTCACATTTGGGAGTTTTTGGTTATGCAGTGTATGTTCCTATACCACCTCCCAATAGAACTACGATGGGTCCACAACGAAAACTTGGGATTTATGTTGGATTTAACTCATCGTCCATTATTAGATACCTTGAGCCCTTAACTGGGGATTAATTTATCGCATGTTTTCTTTGATTGTCACTTTGATGAAACAATTTTCCCACCATTAGGGGGAGATAAGAAGCCAATTCAAAAGGAATGTCGCGAAATTGCTTGGAATGCATCAACTTTATCACATTATGATCAACACACAAGTCAGTGTGAACTCAAAGTTCAAAAGATCATTCATTTGCAACAAATCGCAAATCAATTACCTGATGCATTTAATGATGCAAAACAAGTGACAAAATCACATATTCCAGCTGTAAATGCTCTTGCAAGAATTGATGTCTCTGTGCAACAAAATGCACAAGAACCAACGAAACGCTTAAAGCGTGGAAGACCAGTTGGTTCAAAGGATACAATTTCTCGAAAGAGGAAAATGAGAGTAAAAATAAATACAAATCAAAATAATCATGAGAAAGCACAAGAATCCTTTGATAAGGATTTTTTAGAACAAGTTGATTCTGATAAGGAACAACTGCTTCTAGAAAAAGAAGAAAAAGATGAAAATAATGATATCTCAATAAATTATTTAAACTCTGGTAAGATTTAGGATCGAAATAAAATTGTTCTTGATGATATATTTGCTTTCAATGTGTCCTTTGAAATATATGAAAATGATGATGATCTAAAACCACGATCAGTGGACAAATGTCGAAAAAGACTTGATTGGCAAAAATGGCAAGATGCTATCCAAGCAGAGCTAAACTCATTAAGGAAATGAGGGGTTTTTGGACTGATTGTTTAAACACCAGATGACGTAAAACCTGTTGGATATAAATGTGTATTTGTACGAAAGAGAAACGAAAAAAATGAAGTTACAAGGTACAAAGCAAGACTTATAGCTCAAGGTTTATCATAAAGACCTGACATCGATTATGAGGAAACATATTCTCCTGTTATAGATGCAATTACATTTCGGTTCTTGATAAGCCTTGCAGTTTCTGAAGGGCTTGATATGCATTTAATGGATGTCGTTACAACATATCTGTACGGATCCCTAGATAGAGAGATATATATGAAAATCCTTAAAGATTTGTAATATCCGAAGAAATAAAATCAAAACCTCATAACATGCAATCTATAAAATTACAAATGTCTTTGTACGGATTGAAACAATCCGGACGAATGTGGTATAAACATCTTAGTGATTATTTACTAAAAGAAGGATATGTAAATAATCCGCTTTGCCTATATGTCTTTATTAAAAGATCATCAACAAGATTTGTGATTATTGCTGTATATGTTGATGATTTAAATATAGTGGGCAACCATGACGATATCGTTAGAACATCTGAATACTTGAAAAAGGAATTCGAGATGAAAGAACTTGGAAAAATAAGATATTGTCTTAGTTTGCAAATTGAACATTTTTCAAGTGGAGTACTTGTCCATCAATCAAATTATATTGAAAAAATATTAAAAAGATTTTATATGGACAAGACACATCCATTGAGCTCTCAAATGGTTGTCAAATCACTTGAAGTGGATAAAGATCCATTTCGACCTCATGAAAGCGATGGAGAACTAATTGGTCCGGAGGTACCATATTTAAGTGCAATTGGTGCACTTATGTATCTTGCAAATTTTACAAGACCTGACATTGCTTTTGCTATCAACCTACTTGCAAGATACAACTCTTTACCAACTCGAAGACATTGGAATGGTGTAAAACATGTTTTTTGATATCTTCGAGGAACAAGTGACATGGGTTTATTTTACTCGAGAGGGGTAAAATTGAATCTCCAAGCTTATGCTGATGCTGGATTTTTACCTGATCTCCACAAGGCCCGTTCTCAAACGGGATATGTATTCACCTGTGGTAATACTGTTGTATCATGGAAGTCAGGAAGGAAAACTATGGTTGCTACTTCTTCCAATCATTCTGAAATACTTGTAACTCATGAAGCAAGTCGTGAATGTGTATGGTTAAGAAACATGATCGAACATATTCAAGAATCATGTGGATTGCCTTCAATAAAAGATTCTCCAACCATATTGTATGAAGATAACGCAACATGTATTGCAAAATTAAGTGAAGGATTCATAAAAGGGGGCAGAACAAAACATATTTCACCAAAATTCTGTTATGGGCATTAGCTTCAGAAGAATGGTGAAATTGATGTCATGCAAATCCGATCGAGTGATAATCTTGCTGATTTATTCACAAAATCCTTGCCAACTACAACATTTAAAAGGCTTACATATGGTATTGGCTTGCGTAAACTTAAAGACATTGCAAGTAAAGAAACTGAACAAGTTTCGCCCATGTTCACATGAGGGGGAGTTATTGATTATTGTATTGCACTCTTTTTCCCTTAGCTATGATTTTATCCCATTGGGTTTTCCTAGCAAACTTTTTAATGAAGTAATCTTAACAATATTATACCCATCTTAATATTCATGAGAATAGTGTACTCTTTTTCTTTTACTATATTTTTTCCCTGTGGTTTTTCTTAGTAGAAGTTTTAACGAGGCACAATCTCTAAGCAAGGGTCATCTAAGGGGGAGTGTTATGGAATATGGATGACCACGCATGTGCACCAACATATTGTGTAGTCATGTAACTTGTATTTCTCACTTAATAGTACCTCCACTTATCTATGTATTGTCATGTTACTCGTAACCATTTCCAATGTACACCAACTCTTCCATGCATTGTCAAATTACTTGTAATGTGTTGTATGACATGGGGTGTATGTGTTACTTGTACACATTGTATAAAGTACATTTATCATCATCACCAAATGACCTGTATAAAGGGTGTCAACCTCATTGTAAATACACACCAAGTTGAATGAAAACTTCTCATTCCAACTATCTCATTTCTTCTCTTCTCCTTTGTAGTAGTAGTTTGTAGTAGTAGAAGTTCTTAGTCTTCTATTTTACTTCTCTAGTTCTTAGCAAATTCCAACTCAATTTACAACAATATGCTTATAGACATTTTGTTACTATCCATGGCTAGGCCCAAGCCCATATAGCAAGGCTTGGGCCTAACCCTCATTCATGTGCAACGTACATGTATGAGAGTTGGTCCTCCTGTTGTGCGTGAGATGAGAATAATATATATATATATATATATATATATATTGAGGTTTAGAGACGAGAATAATATATATATATTATTCTCGTCTCTAAACCTCAAACTTCAAATAATCATCAACCATAAACAATAACCTTCAATAATTAAATCTCCAACTATACCTATTAAAGAAATGAGAAGGCATTAATGGAGAATATTTATCAAAGTTGGGGTTCTATAACCCATTTGATATTTGACAAATTTTGAACTACCCATACAAACAACCATTTACACCTAAAATGTAAGAAACAATGAGGGCTTACCTACATAATGGGAGCCGCACTTGAGTCCTCCATGGATCTTCTCCTCTTTTTCTTCTTCTCTTCTTCCTTCTCTACCTTTTTCCCTCTTCTCAAATTAAACAACTACAAAACCTCTCCACCACACCTTTTATATCCATTTACTTTACCACTAAATAACACATCACACACACATATATGACTTGAATTAATTGAAGTGTCAAATACACATCTCAATATCAATTTAAGGTGACCACAATAGCTCAATTTATCTTACTAACTCAACTTAGGCTCTTGACATTAGTTTATTAAAACCTAAGTCACTAAATAGTTCGAGTTGCACTAATCGCCCATTTAACTAAAATCTCACTAATATATTTATTTACCCATAGCGCACATTCATCTCGAGTTGAACCTTACTTGCACTATCGACAATAAGATTTTGTTGTTCAATACAAATATACATATGTAGTACACGTCGTCAGACAAATATAAAATATTTTTAGGGTCGTTACACTATCTATAATTACGTATAAAACGTAACTTACAAAACCATAAATTACGAGCTGTTTAAAAAATAAAGCATTTCAAAACGTTTCAAAACATGAATGAGTTAAACAACTCACTATACAAACCGTTTAAAAACCAATGAATTGATCGAATTAATGTTTACACTAATTAATTTTCTCTATATATACCCCCAAGAAATTATAGGATGTTCACCCAAGCGCGTCGTTCCTTCAACCATATCTATACTTTTGTTCTAATAGATTTTATGTTGTAATTTACAATTTAATTGTGATTTTTGGGATTTGTTGGGATTTTTCGTGAAGCTAATCTTCATCCGATTTACAAAATCTTATTATTGGATATGTTCAGGTATGATTTAGTATAGGTTGGAAGTTAAGGTTTCAATTTGTTTTGACAAAATTGGGGGTTTTGTTAATTAATTAATTTATTTTTTTTATTATGAGATTGAGATGAAGTAGGTTTTGCGGATTTTGATGTGTTATTTTTTTTCAAGCTGTTGCAAAGGTGATGATCTTTAATGGTTGTTGTGATCAAGATCTCATCAATCTTTAATAGCTGCTCGTAGGATCATTAAAGAATGGAGATTCTTTTGTCTGATTATTTTTTAAAAATTTTCTTAATGAGGCGTAATCCTTTTTTTTTTTAAGTAAGATGTAGTTTTTTTCTTTAGCAAGTAAGATGTAATCTCGGTCACTAAGGATGTAATTTTCTTTCTTTTTTTTGTTAAGAAGTGTAATCTTGAAATTATAAGTATATTTTATAAAAAAAGAATCTAATGTTATGTTTATTAATGAATTTATTGTATTTCAATACAATTTTGGTATTTTTTCTACAACATTTTGGCATTTCAATACATTTACATATCTATTGAAAATGGCTATGAATGTAAATTTTTAGCTACAAATACAAAATTTAAAAGCAGATCTTGGGTGTGCCACGTGGCAGTTTCCAGCCCTCTCGAAGCGCCACATGGCACAACCAATCTCTTCCCTTAACAAAGCCTCTAAGCTCTACCAACCCATCTATAACTACATATAAAATGTAACTTACAAAACCATAAATAGAACCATAAATTACAAGCCGTTTAAAAAATAAATCATTTCAAAACATTTCAAAACATGAATGAATTAAACAACCCCACTATACAAACCGTTCAAAAACCAATGAATTGATCGAATTAATGTTTACACTAATTAATTCTCTATATATACCTTAAAAAATGATAGGATGTTCACCCAAAAATATCGTTCCTTCAACCATATCTACACTTTTATTCTAATAGATTTTATGTTATAATTTACAATTTAATTGTGATTTTTGGGATTTGTAAGGATTTTTTGTGAAGCTGAACTTCATCCCGATCTCCAAAATCTTATTATTGGATATATTCAGGTATGATTTAGTATAGATTGGAAGTTAAAGCTTCAATTATTTTGACAAAATTGGGAGTTTTGTTAATTTGTTAATTTATTTTTTTATTTTTTATTGTGAGATTAAGATGAATTAAGTTTTGTGGATTTTGATGTGTTATTTTTTTTCAAGCTGTTGCAAAGGAGATTATCTTTAATGGTTGTTGTGATCAAGATCTCATCAATCTTAAATAGCTGCTCGTGGGATCATTAAAGAATGGAGATTCTTTTGTCTGATTATTTTTTTAATTTTTTAATGAGATGTAATCTTATTTTTTTTAAGATTAAGATTAGATTACATCTCATTAAAAAATTAAAAAAATAAAATGAATAAAAGAGTTAGCGACCCTAGAATAAAGTGGTGGAACCTAAAACATAGTAAACAAGTAGAGTTTAGAGAAAAACTACTAAAGGAAAATGTTTGGAATCTTGACTTAGATGCTAATACAATGTGGCTAGAAATGAGTAGTTGCATAAGGAGGGTGAGATAAAACATATTAGGTATATCTAAGGGCTTGGGACCTCCAAAGAAGGAAACATGGCGGTGGAACGAGGATGTCCAACGAGCAATTAAGACTAAAAGAGAGATGTATAGGAAAATACCTAAGTGTCAAGATGAAGATGCGTACAATCAATATAGAGAAGCTAGAAAACAAGCTAAAAAAGTAGTTAGTCAAGCTAAAACAAATTTCATGGAAGATCTATATACAAGGTTAGGTAATAGAGATGGCGAAAAATATATATATAGGCTAGCCAAATTAAGAGATAAAAAGAAACAAGACCTAAGTCATGTAAGATGCATTAAGGACGAAAATCAAAATGTTTTAACGCGCGAGGAGGATATTAAGGAGAGATGGAGAAGTTACTTCGATAGTTTATTTAATGATGGCCAAGTTGATACTATAATAGACGAAAACCCACACCAAGAAAGAAATGTAAACTATACACGCAATATTAAAATTGTAGAAGTTAAAGAGGCATTGAAAAGAATGAAAATAAGGAAAACATGTGGCCCAGATTAAATACCCATAGAGGTTTGGAAATGCTTAGGAGAAATCGGATTGACTTGGTTAACAAAACTTTTCAATAAAATTTTAAAATCAAAATAGATGCCAATGGATTGGAGAAGAAGCACGCTTGTGCCAATCTTCAAAAACAAAGGAGACATTCAAAGTTGCTCAAACTACCTAAGAGTTAAACTTATGAGTCACACTATGAAACTGTGGGAGAGAATAATTGACAATAGGCTAAGGAGAGAAACAACAATATCAGAGAACCAATTTGGTTTCATGCATGGGAGGTCAACTATGGAGGCGATTTTCCTTGTAAGACGATTGTTAGAAAAATATAGAGAAAAGAAAAAAGATCTTCATATGGTATTCGTAGATTTAGAAAAAGCATATGATAGGGTCCCTAGAGATGTTCTTTGGTGGGTTCTAGAAAGAAAAAGAGTGCATGCTAGATACATAGACACTATTAAGGATATGTATGATGGAGTAGTAACGAGTATAAAGACATTTGGAGAAGCTACAAAAGAATTTCTCATTACGATAGGACTACATCAAGGATCGGCTTTAAGCCCATATCTATTTACTTTAGTTATAGATGAACTAACTAGACATATTCAAGAGGATATACCATGACGTATGTTATTTGCCGATGATATTGTATTAGTGGATGAAACCAAAGATGGAGTGAATAGGAAATTAGAACTCTGGATGAATACATTAGAATCTAAAGGCTTTAAGTTGAGTAGGACGAAAACTGAATACATGCACTGTGAGTTTGGAAACACTAGACATCGAGATGACGGAGTGGTAAAATTAGGGGAAGTAGAAGTTCCTAAGGTAAACCACTTTAGATACTTAGGATCAATCATACAAAATGATCGTAACATTGAAAATGATCTCACACATAGAATTCAAGCTGGATGGAAGAAATGGCGGAGTGCAACAGGGGTGATTTGTGATCGATACGTTCCTACTAAGTTAAAAGGAAAATTTTATAGGACCGCAATTAGGCCAGCTATGCTCTATGGAAGTGAATATTGGGCGGTAACGCAACAACAATTACATAAAGTGAACGTAGCAGAAATGAGGATGCTTAGGTGGATGTGTGGTAAAACTCGTAAAGATAGAATAAGAAATATAGAAATTCAAAGACAAGTAGGAGTAGCACCAATTGATACAAAGATTAGGGAAGAGCGGTTGCGATGGTTTGGTCACCTGCAAAGACGGCCTACAAATGCCCCAACTAGAAAACTTGACTTAATAGAAACTGTAGAAATTCGACGTAGTAGGGGCAGACCAAAGTTAACATGGGATGCATTAATTAAAAGGGATTTGAATGGTTTGCAAAGCTCACCATTAATTGCACTTAATCGAGCACAATGGAAAAGTTTGATCCATGTAGCCGACCCCAGTTAATTTGGGACGGAGGCTATGTTGTTGTTGTTGTTGTTGTTGTTGTATGTAATCTTATTTTTTTTAAGTAAGATGTAATCGTGTTTTTTTTTTTTTTGTAAGTAAGATGTAATCTCGGTCACTAAGGATGTAATTTTCTTTTTTTTTTTTTGTTAATAATTGTAATCTTGAAATTATATGTATATTTTACAAAAAAGAATTTAATGTTATGTTTATCAATGAATTTCTTGTATTTAAATACAGTTTTGGTATTTTTTTTTTGTATACAACATTTTTGGCATTTCAATACATCTATGTATCTATTGAAAATGGCTAAGAATGTAACTTTTAGCTACAAATACAAAATTTATTGCATTATGCATTAAGAGTCGAGGTTTGGGCAATGACGCTGCAACAAATTTTTTTCATAGCTAAAAACATTTTCCTGCAAAATCGACTTTTTGCTACAAACTATTTCATAGCTAAAAATCTTTATGTTGCAGTGAGTTATACAGCTTTAGAAGTTAAAAAAAAAAAAGCATATATGTTTGTCACAAAACTGTCTTTCAGTAGTCCTAGCCCAGTGGACAATTTAGTATAGAGGGACTTTCAGAGACCTTTAGTTTGTGTTATTTCGAAATTTAAAATGTAAAACTGATTCAATAAAATTTTCATATATGTAAACATGCACCAATAGAATGAGATTTCCATATATAACAAGCACCAATAGAGACTTCAAAGGTTAATGACGTTTTCAAATTTAAATTAAATAGAAATCTCAATGTTTATTTTTAACATCCACATAATAAGGAATGTACAAAGTGTCAAGGACATACCTTCCACGTTAATGATGTTTCCAAGTTTAAATTAGATGAAAAACTCAATATTAATTTTTAACATCCACACAATAAGGAATGTACAAATTGTTTCACAGCTAAAAACCCTTTATGTTGAAATAAGTTATATAGCTTTGGAAATAAAAAATTATGCTAGATTTATGCCACATAACTGTCTTAGCAATAATCCAAACCTAGTGGGCAATTAATATAGAGGGACTTTTAGAGGCTTTTAGTTTGTGTTATTTCGAAACTTAAAACGTAAAACCAATTTAATAAAATGTTCATATACGTAAACATGCACCAACACAATGTGATTTCCATGTATAACAAGCACCAATACAATGAAATCTTCATATATATATATAAAGTACACTAAAATTAGACAAAATCATCACAAAAATATATAATTTTTATTTTCTTGCAAAAATATATAGTTAATTAAATCAATGAAACACTTAAATGTTCACAATTAACAGTTAACACTTACCTGTATATTGAAATTTTATAGTCCAGTGTTATTTGGAATTTTAAATTACACTCCAATGTTAAAAAAAACATTTACTTGACCAGAAAAAGGATAACTGTTATCCACTTGCTAATGATAAGTCGTGGGCATCAATAGAGACTTCAAATGTTAATGACGTTTCAAAGTTTAAATTAAATGAAAATCTCAATATTAATTTTTAACATCCACACAAGGAATGTACAAGTTGTCAATGACATACCTTCCATGTTAATGATGTTTCCAAGTTTAAATTAAATGGAAAACTCAATATTAATTTTTAACATCCATACAATAAGGAATGTACAAGGTGTCAGGGACATATCTTCCATCGAAAAATAATGTAATTTCATACTATATCCAAATTTTAAATTAATTCTACATAATATAACAATAAGTAAGCTACAAATGAAAAATAAATTAAATTAAAAAACCTTATTAGATTTACTATTCAAAAGTTCCAAATGTACCATTATCTCCAACCCCTAATTCTTTCATTCAATGTGTGATAAAATCAAGATGTTCTCGGATGGATCAACAAGGTGGGATTTTTCATTTTTGATATAATTTTTCCAGTTTTGTAGGTAAATATATATTGTAGTTTTTTTTTTTTTTTTTTTTTTTTGTGAAGAAAACATTGTACATAGTAGTAGTTAGTATAGTGTATGCATATATGAGTTTTTTTTTTTTTGTTTATTTTAAGAAATATGTATATAGTTGAATGCGTTTATCAATGGTTAATATTTAATGATCAGTTTATATGGTGATCAACTCATCATAATTTATAATCCATTGCCTCGAGCCTGCAGTAGTCGGTTTAAGGTAAATATTTATTTTTGGAACGATTTTATTTTCAATTTTTTCAAGTATTTTTTTAACCATTAAATTATTTTTTTAAAGAAAAATTGTGTCAAAACACAAAATAGTATTTTGTGTCACAATTGTATTTTTAAGCAAAAATCACAATTATGTTACGAAAAAAAAAAGTAGTCATACAAAAATGAATTTCTTTCATTTTTTTTTTAGCGTAAGAGACATCCCTATATCTTACTTTTTGGCAAGTGATGTCTCATTCACCTCACCAGAGATAATTTGGTTGTAGGAATTAGTTTTTATTTTTATTTGTTTAGAGGTCATTAAAAAAATTTGACGGTTTTCATTAGAAAATTAGATTTTTTCCAAACAATAAATTTGTGGGAATATAAAGGAAATGATCTTTTGAGTTGTATATTTGTTCTCTCTCTTGTCTTATAAACTAGTTGACACTATCTTTGTCTTAGTCTATTGGAGACTACATATTAAATCTATATTTCATAGAATTTATAAGCTTGGACATGCTCTTAAATATTGATGAAGAAGTAATACCAATTTTTCTAATATTCATTACATGTTATTTTTATTTATTTATTTACTTGATCGGATACCATACAATATTTTTTCTACAAGGATATTGGCTTTGAGTACATCAAATACCACACAATACTTTTTTTATACTTGATCTTGCCTATGCGCGAAACGCGGGTCTCCGACTAGTTAACCAATACGAGAGGAGAACTATGATAAATTACAAGGGGAGTCCAAATCCCTTAGTAGTATTAATTGATTTATGATATGAGAACTAGTATATCATGTGCAACAAAAGGAATCAAGAATATAATGAAATAGTCCATTTTCAATCTGCAAAAAAACAGCACTGCAGAGATCTCCAACATTTGACCCATAAATCCATGAACATGAAACAATCTCTTCTGTGAATCCAAAACTTCAATTAAACATAGTAGAATACCACTTGGGCATTTCATCAAATCAAACAGGGGTATGGCTTGTCAAGGCAACACCTCGATCGATCCATCCCCTTCAAAAATCACAACTACCTATTTGAGCAACCCTCCCCATCATTTGGACCACTATTAAAACCATCAACCAGACTAGAAACCAATCTAAAAACACACAAAGACCAAATTTTGAGCAAGAGAGGGTGAAAGAGAATACACAAAAATTGAACCAAGGAATGCAATCACAAAAGCAGTGGAATCACTTTGCCTTCAACTTTGCGTCTTGCTCGATTAAGGGTTGATCGTGCGATGTCAAAAAGTTCTCATGTGAGAGAGATTTCGTTGTGGCGAGGTCATCGACGGTGGATAGTAGTAGTTTTGTGTGTTCTTGTCGTTTGAAGGGGAGAAACGAAGCGAAAATTCGGAAAAACATGGAGAGAAATCGAGAATCAACCACATAGCAAGGACATCTAACCAAACCCAGTCGAATCAAGTAAGACAAATAAGCAAATGAAAAGATTCCGATTACCACAAACGAGACAATGCAGAGGTGATCCGTAACGAGATTTTGAGGAATCTATCTATCGGTGGACAGTGCAGAGCGAGTTGGAGGAGGTGAGGCGAAGAATAATGAAAGGGGGGATATATCGCAGACCTTTCGTCAAGCCACTATCACAAACAAAACCACTTTTATTTATAGTATAATTCAATTGAGCCCTTCATTTCACTTCACAGTCTCTCCACCTTGCTCAAACAATGTTGTCATCACTTTCTTTGATTCCCACCAATTCAACTACAAAAACTCTTCAAAACCCACTCTTCGTCTCTACAATCACAGCAACACCCTTCAATCTCCACACCATCTACACCAACAAAGGCGTCAAAGCTGCTCTCAAAGTGGAAGCTCCACCAACACAACCACCCCTAACCCCATCACCATCCGAACAACAACAAAAAGAAGTAGAAGATGCAAAAGAGACTGAGAGCCCTTCGTCGAAGTTCTTATGGAGAGACCACAGGTACCCAATTTCCCTCATCGAAGACCTCGACCCCAACCCAACCCAATTTCAGTTACTAGGCAGAGTGATCGTCCTCTAGAAGGATGGTTTCTGGGGACTTTTTGCTTGATTGACACATTTGATGGAAATATATATCCCATTAACACATCGAAAGAAATATTTACAAATCTAACACATTTCGTGCCATGTCACTGCCAAGTCATTCTTTTTTTTGTGGAGTAGGGAAAACGTGACTTGTAGTCACAACTTGCTTCGAAAAACAAGAAGCTTTTGAATTTTTTTTTTGTCACAGAATTGAGCGAGATGTCACATAATTCCCAGAGCGAAGGACTAAATGAGGATTGCTTATCTCACCCGCTATTTCATCACTGGGACTCTATTTCCTACTCACAACCTCAGTCACTCCAAGTGCCACTCAAGCCTATACAAAATTTTCGACTTGCTGTTAAAGTATAATCATTAGTGGGGTCACATTGATATATGTACTTCACTTAGAACATCAATTGTGAGCTCGTGACATGGGACAGGAAACAAAGAGATTAACTAAGCAACAAAGTATGCTTTCAATTTCAGTCCTATATTTGTCCCTAATAGGTGTGATTTTGCTATGTTTATTTTTGAGTTGTTGGTCACAAGTGGTAAAGTTGTTCAATAAATAGGAATCATGAATGGTTGGCCTATTATTGTTGATCTAAAATGTGTGAACCAGTCCATTTTCAAGGTTCAAGCTTAGACTTGTTCATGAAGGACAATCAACACTTTTTTCTTTTGTCCTTTATTTCTATTTCTTTTGTTTCTTTTGGTTGCCTACTCGGAAACTTTCGTTATCGATTACCTATCTCCCTTACGGTCGAGCGATTCCGTTATAAAAAAAATCAAACTGCGTTCCTCTCGGACATGGTTTCCTCTTTGGATGGCGAAGCGTGGATCGAAAAGAACCGCCCATTCGAGCTAGGTAGGCTTGGTCACCGGAGAATATCCTATTAGAAAAAGAAAGAGGGAGAATAGCACAAGCATGCCTTTGAAGTCTCGATGTTTTCTTTTGATGCAAATCGTCTGTCGTTGTTTTGATTATTTTGTTAATACAAACTAGTATAAACTATGAAGTTACAAGTAATTTACAAAATTCATAAAAGTAATGTCAGCGATGTCGAAAATCTCATTTGATATAAATGAAGAACTTGGAAATTGAAGTGGAAGAACTACAAAGCATTATATAAACCAAAAAACATGTCATGTGAATCTAACACTATATTACAATTGGAACTATTATAGGATTGCCTCAGAACTAAATCTAAAAATAGCTCCATGCAATTTGGTGGTGGAAATTCTGCCACCACTATATTACAATTGGAACTATTATACGATTCATCATCTATTCGCAATGGGACATAGTTGGTCGTTCCATTTCCAATGTACGCGGGGTATCAATATGTCATGTTCAATATCATTTTTTCATTGTCTATCTCTAATGAATTACAAATAAAACTTACAAGTTCCTTGTACCCTAAACCCATCTTCGATCTGAGGTGTCGAATAGGCGGTTTCGTGTACGAAATCCTTGATGGTCCATCAACCAAGAAACCATTCATATAGCACACCAAAGTTAATTTTCGATCAACCATTATTGAATCTATATATATATATATATAAAATATAATTGTTAATCAATAGAAGTGATAATTAATACACTCACTTAGCACAAATATATGTAAAAACCTCTAAAGACAAGTCATTTATGGTTATAAATGTGGAGGGTGGCGCGACATGTTGTCCCGAATTGCACGTGACACAAGCCGCGATATCACTTGAGAAGGACTAAAATCCGACTATATAATGTATTTATCAGTGTATCACATATCACATTCAGTTAATTATGAGGAACTCCAACTTTACACAATTCACAATAATGTGGACGATTAATATTATTTGTCATAATAACAAAATTATAATGATTCAAGTGCCCCCTAAAATCTGGACTTAGATTGGACTACGTTGTACTCTAATAAATATGTATAAACAATATGTGAACTGTCTTTTGTTGGTTATAGTATAGATATATGGTACTGTTGTATAACATGATTAATTCGCATAATTGAAATGTTGATTAAGAGATTTGATCTTGTGTACAAATATTCAAATATATACATGTGGGCTTGATTCCTTCTTTTTGTTAGCCATCATAAGTGAATGAACTTTAATTTTAAAATCTTAAACATACGGTATATGATTTAATTTTGAATCATCAAGTAATTGGCAAAAAAAAAAAAAAAACCGGATAGAATTAACATCAAGTAATTGGCCAAAAAAACCTGGATAGAATTAAATATTAACATGCCCAGAAAAAAAGAAAAAAAACAACCAACAGTACAAGAACCGCAAGAACCCTAAAAAAATAAAATCCTCAAACAAGTTGATCTTACAGAGTTGTATACACCGATTGATTGATCGACCTCCTCCGACACAACAGTGGAGACGATCTCGAGTTGAAGATGGAGTAGCAACAATGGAGCCGATCTGGGGTCGTGCGGTGCGGTCCGGTGGAGTTGAAGGAATAGTTGAGTTCGTTCGATCTGTTAGGGCATAAGTTCAGTGGAAGTCGTGACAGGTCATGATTTCACTTAAATGGAAATCGTGACCCGAGGTCACGATTTCTCGATTTCCCTTTAAAAACACATCTGTGAGTTTGGATGAGTGGAAATCGGTGGAAATCGTGACCTTGGGTCACGATTTCCATTTAAGTGAAATTGTGACCTCACCCGAGGTCACAATTTCTCTCCATATTAGTAAAAAAATAAAATAAAACGTGACCTAAGGTCACGTTTTCCTTTCACTGCGCTACCTTCCGCGTGATGTGGCAGTGACGTGGCATAAAGTGTGTTAGTTTTGAAAATATTTTAGTGGGTGTGTTGGGTTGATAAATCTTATCCCTAAATGTACTAATCAAGGAAAAAATCCCGGTTTTCGGTGACTGGATTGCTTTTGATGAAACGTGCCCTCATCACCTCGTCACGTTTCCGTAATAACCCATTCTAATAAGGTGGCATCGACAGTTAATGGATATATATGGAGAAATAGAGAGAGAGAGAGAGAGAGAGAGAGAGAGAGAGAGAGAGAGAGACTTGTACCTGCATTTCACCGCCGGCGGCACCACCTCTCCTATAAGTTCTCGGCCAGCCGGACCTCCTTCATTGGCTTCTGATTTTAGGTATGGGGGTTTGTTTTCAAGGACATGTTCCATCGGTCAATCTATAAACATTATTTAACTTATAATTTTAGTTAATCAAATTAAGATTTTCATTTGTTGTTTTGTTAGAAGTGATTACATGTTTACCTTATAGTAAGATCCATGTGTATTTGTTGAAATATCGTAAGTGTCCATAGTCAGTCATTATATTAGGAACTCTAATAAATTAAGAATAGTGTGAATCTTGATTGATGGTAATGTGATGATTATGCATATATGGATACAAATCGAGATCACGAGTACTTGTTATGGAATAAGGTACTGGACCAACCCGTTACAAGAATACCACATGAATTAATTCATTGGTGTTACTCATGATAGGTATATCATTTGGTCAATCGACATGAGATAACTATGTGAATAATATGTGAAGGTACGTAATCAAGATATAATTTATCCTTCTCTTATAGAGATATCAGTGGATCCCTCGATATGTTAAACCTTTAAATAGCCAAGTCCAAGTGAATTATGTTGGATCTTGGGGTTCATACACAATGAAAAACTCAAAACAATTTTGAAAACCCTAATAGGATCGAAAATAAGTTCTATTAAACTAGATCTACAAAAGTAATACCTTAATTTGTGATTTCCTTATCTAATTGTTCGATTTCCAAGATGTTCAAGTACGCGTCTTCTATCAAAAATCCACACACGAATGGTGACCACAATTTGCAAAACATTTTTTTTCTTTCCCAAAATCCAGAGAATTCAAAATTTGCAAAAACAAAAAACTTATTTCGTTTTAAGGTTTCACCATTTATTTGTGTAGATAAGTCCTACTTAAAATCGTATTCGTAATACAACTATTGTGTTTAGGTATTTTAAGCAAATTATACATATGCCCGTATTAAAAAGTTATCATATAACAAATCGTAAGAGCTTTTATGTCATGAATTTTTGAATCTTATCAGATAAAATTCATTACTTTTGACCAATTGAAATTGTGCAAAACCATTCTTTATGTGCGACCTAATAGGTTCATGCGACGTTGGCGGTGAACCAAAATTATTTTGGTACAAAAGTTGTAAGCGGTATCTAGCAAAGCATTATGACTACATAGCATGAATACCAAAATCGATACAACCTAATAAATAACATATATCATATCTTTTTATCGTGCGATATCCTTTAAATTAAATATATGACACGAAAAGTCACCCTTAATGTTCAATCGTACTAGTCTCGATCTTTAGGTAATTTGAAAACATTCGAGTGATATTGATCATATCAATTCACATGGACTTAGCAATTATCAGTCTATCATATCGAGGGACCCACTGATATATCTCTCTATATGAGAGTGACAAATTCTATATTGATTACATACCTTCACATATTATCACATGGTAATCAATCAAATTTTTTATAATCGTTCAGTTAAAGACAACGTTTGATTGTGTTAAATTACTATGCTCATAATATTTAAGTCTATGGTAATCTTAAGTCAAAAGACTAAATGATATACCTATCATGAGTAAAACTTATGACTTAATTCATATGGTGTTCTCATAGCGGGTCGGTCCAGTACTTTATTCCCTAACAAGTACTCGTGATCTTCATTCATATCTCTATACGTATAATCATCATATGATCATCAATCAAGATTCACACTAGTCTTAATTCATTATAGTTCTCAGTATAATAACCGACTATGAACATTTATGATATTTCAACAAATACCCATGGATCTTATTCTAAGGTAAACATGGAATCACTTATAATAAAAAAATAAATGAAAACCTCAATGAAATTATAAGATAAACAATGTTTGTGGATTGACGTAGGGCACATGCCCCAACATCTCCCACTTGCACTAGGGCCAATCATTCATTTATCTAACACCCAATGACCTAGCATAACCATTATGTTCTCTTTTAGAAAAGCCTTCATAAAAGGATCTACAACATTGTCCTATGTAGGAACTTCTCAAATATTAACGTCTCCCTCTCAATGATTTATCGAATAAGATGAACACGTCGAAATATATGTTCGGATTGTTAGTGTGATCTTGGTTCCTTGTTTGTGCTATGGCCTCGTTGTTGTCACAATACAAGCAAACAGGGTTAACAATATTCGGAACCACACCAATTTTATAGATAAACTTTTTGATCCAAACTGCCTCCTTAGCTGCATCACACGCTGCAATATACTCAACTTTTATTGTAGAATCTGCCACAGTTTCTTACTTCAAACTTTTCCAGCTCACTAGATCTTCATTCAAAGTAAACACATATCCAGACTACGATCTGAAGTCATCGATATCAGTTTGAAAACTTGCATCTGTGTAACCATTTATAATAAGCTCGTCTTCTAAACTTCCATAGACCAAGAACACTTCTTTAGTCTTTCTCAAGTACTTAAGAATGTTCTTTACCACTATGCAATGACTCTCACCGGGATCAGACTGATATATACTTGTTGTGCTCAAAGCGTATGATACATCAAGTCGGGTGCATAAAACGACATACACGATAGATCCAATAGCTGATGCATATGGAATCATATTCATGCGCTCTCGCTCGTCATTAATCTTCTGTCATTGAGTCTTTCCAAGACTTATACAATGAGAAATTTGCAACGACCCTCTTTTAGAGTCTTGTATACTGAACTTATTCAGTACCTTGTCTATGTAAGCACTCAGACTTAGTCTGATAAGCCTTTTAGATTTATCCCTATAGATCTTAATCCTAATGATATAGGCCGCATCTCCTAAGTCCTTCATTGAAAAACACTTTCCTAACTAAGACTTGACGCTCTATAAGGTTGGGATGTTATTTTCAATGATTAATATATCATCAACATACATTACCAGGAATACAACCACACTCACACTAACCTTCTTGTATACACAAGGCTCATCTTCATTTTTAATGAAATCAAGTTCCTTAATTGCTTCATCAAAATGAAGAATCCAACTCTTAAAAGCTTGCATTAATCTATAAATAGATCTTTAAAGCTTGCACACATTCCTGGGATTTTTAGGATGAACAAACCCTTCAAGTTGTATCATATACACGTCCTCAAGTAACTTTCCATTTAAAAAAAATGTTTTACATCCATTTTTCATATCTCATTCTCATAATATGCGGCTATAGCAATTATAATTCTAATTGATTTAAGCAAGGCTACAGGAGAAAAAGTCTCATCATAATCAACACCTTGAGTCTGTCTGAAACATTTTGCTATTAGCCATGCTTTATAAGTATGCACATTGCCAATCCTGTTACTTTTCTTCTTGAAAACCCATTTATATCCAATGGTCTTACCATCTTCAGGTAAATCAACTAGGTTCCAAACTTGGTTATCAGATATAAATTGATCTAATAATTTAAGGCACTAAGCCATTTATCTGACTCAGGGCTAGATATAGCTTCCTGATAAGTAGTAGGCTTATTTTGATCCATAAGCAACATCTCGCTATTATCAATAATAAGAAATCCAAATCTCTCAGGCTGATGTCTTACCCTATTAGACTTACGCTGACCTTGTGATACCTGTGGAGGTTTAACTAGTTCAAGACTTTGTTGATCACTAACTAATGGTTAAGTGTTTATTTGTGGTTCTTGAACCTCTTCAACACTTACTTTATTCCCATTGTTATCTTTTGAAATAAATTCTTTTTCCATGAAGACATCATTTCGAGCAACAAACATATTGTACTCAGTGAGATTAAAAAATTAGTATCTTGTAGTTTATTTAGGATAACCACAAATACACACTTGATAGATTTAGCCGATAACGTTTTTGAGATTTATCGTCGTATGAAAAACTCAAAGCCCCAAATCTTTAAGAAAAACAAACTTGGTCTTTTTCCAAACCACATCTCATATGGTGTTTTGCTAACCACTTTAGAAGGAATACGATTAAGTGTAAACACAACAATTTCTGAGGCATAACCCCAAACGAAAATAGGAAGTTCTGCATGACTCATCATAGATTGAACCATATTCGATAAAGTCTGACTTCTCCTCTAAAAAACACCAGTCCATTCGGGAGTTGCTGGAGGAGTTAACTGTAAGAAAATTCCATAATTTTTAAGATGATCATTAAACTCTTAGCTCAAATATTTACCACCTCGATCTGATCTAAGTGCTTTAATAGTTTTACCAATTTGATTTTGCACTTCATTCTAAAATGCTTGAAACATCTCAAAAGATTCACCTTTATATTTCATGAGATACACGTAACTATATCTACTGAAATCATCAGTGAAAGTAATGAAGTACTGATAACCACCTCTAGCCATTGTGTTTATTGGACAACATACATAAGTATGTATTAGACTTAATCAATCACTTGCCTTTTCACTATGTCCAGTAAATGGTCTTTTTGTTATCTTGCCTAATAAGAAAGATACACATGTTTCATATGATTCAAAATCAAATGAATCTCGAAGTCCATCTTTATGGAGTTTAGAAATGCGTTTCTCATTTATGTGGCCAAAACCACAATGCCAAAGGTAAGTTTGACTCAAATTGTTTTACTTGAATCTCTTTGTATTTACTATAAGAATAGGAATGTCTGTGAACTTTATCATGTTTAGAATATAAATACCATCACAAAAATCAACATTTATGTAGAAAATTTCTTTACGAGAAATGAAGCATTTATTATTCGCAATAATGAAATTAAAACCATCAAATTCCAAACATGAAACTAAAATGATGTTTCTGCTCAAGGCAAAGACATAATAACAATTATTTAAAACTAAGACAAGTCCACTAGGTAAAATTTACTCATAGCATCCTACAGCCAATGCAACAACCTTTGCTCCATTTCCAACTTGTAGGATGACTTCTCATTTCTTTAGCTTTCTACTTTTAGTGATACCATGCACATTAGTACAAATGTGAAATTCACATCCGATATCTAATACCCATGAATCACTCGTAGACAAGTTAACTTCAATAACGTAAATACCTGAAACAATAATCACTATACTTTTTTTCTTTAGATCTTCAAGATAGAGTTTGCAATTTTTAAACCAAGGCCCAAGTGTATGGCACAAATGAAAATCTCCTTTTTTTTTTTTCCTTCTGAGATTGTAAAGTAGAAGCAGCCTTAGGCTTGGCTTGTTCCATAGGCTTTGTGATAGTCACAACTGCCTTGGTAACTTTAGCCTTGCTTGTGCCCTTTTTCTTCAAAACCTTTCCTTTCTAAACTATCAACACATTACCAATGAGTTTCTTGACATTCAGCTCAACAGTTTAAAGCATCAAATGTAACTCTGAGATAGAATTCTCCATATTATTCATATTATACTTCATTACAAATTGTGAATAACTATCAGATAATGAGTTTATGATGAAATTTGTAGCCAACTCTTAGCTTATATGAAATCTAGGTCTGTCAAGATGGTCAATATTGCCCTTCTTTTTGAGAACATGAGGACTAACTGATGCACCCTCAGCCATTTTATAAGAATGAAGGTTTTTGACCATCTCAAACCTTTCTTGCCTAGCTTGCTGTTGGAACATTTCTTTCAGTATCTTAGCCATGTAGTAAGCTTTTATGTGTTCCATGACTTTTTAAAGCTCGGGAACCATGGTTGCCAACATAATGCATGCAACATTAGTTGAGTCATTGACATGCTTAGTATGTGCATCCTTCAAGGCTCTTAAAGCATTGGCTGGTGGTTCCTCAAGAATAAGATTATCCAGGACATACGACTTGTGTTCATGCTTAAGAACAATTCTCAAGTTTCTGAACTAGTCAAGAAAGTTTATCCCAAACAACTTATCCTTCTCAAGGATGGATCACAGTGACAAAGGATTAGTGTGATTTGAAAAGGCCATAGATCTACAACAAAGATTATGGATAAGTTAATTTTAGTATAGAAGAATAGAATCTCACTAAAGTAACAACCCTCCAAAAACGTTATGTTAATTTAAGAGACTAAAATCCATGTTTCACCTAATTCCAAAACAGCTAAGGCATTACTAATTACCAATTACATGATATGCAACTTTTAGTTTTTTTTTTCTAGGAGGTTATGACATCTTATGTCCTAGCATGTTTTATCTCATATAGCGACTAAAGCTCAAAACCGTTCAGATAGCATTATCAAGTCTAACTATTTGAAACAATAAGTAAACGTTACTCAAATTGCCTCACCAAGATAACATAATACACTCTATGGAGGCAGACCCATATTAATGTGATCGAAGCCTTGACAAGGGTTTGAGAATGGATGACACTTGACTTAAAATTTGAAAGAGAGATTTTATTTGTTTTAGTTATCATAATTTAAACAAGATATATATCATATATTACATTGCATAAACTATCACTAAAAATTTAGAAAATTTTACTAATATTGACTATTCTACGAATTTCCTTGCTTTACGAATAGTTAATGGCGCTCCCGCTGGTCGATCAGCGGGTGGTGGTTCCTTTTATCGATCAACGAGCGTTGGGTACAAGGTTTTTTTGGACAACGAATTTCGATTCTGAAATTTGAAAATTGCCAAAAATCACTCAATATTTTAGTCAATCCAATTAACTAAAACCGCCCCTTATTTTAATTCCAAAAATATTAATCGAAAAGTTTTTAATTAACTCAGCCCACCTTTAACTTAGTCTCTTATCCTAATATAATTAGAATTTAAGATACTTTGAATCCCTATCCAATTAGAACTTCTTATATATCTCACCTATCTTATAGGATTTGTAATTCTTATCCAATTACAAATTTATCTCCTATCTAATAGGACCCTCGAAGCACGGTGGTGGTTCCGTGTCATTTGCGACTACCCATGTACTTTGTTTGTTGTGCATATATGCAGGATAGGCTCCAGAGCAGACGTCAGGAGCTGACCCAGGCTACACCGGAGCAATCGGTGGATGATGAGGCGGTGTACCTCAATGTGGCGGGTGAGTGTTCCAAAGGACGTGTCTACGGACTCGGGTCCGTAGGGAGAAAGAAGAGGAGATACGGAACTCCTGGTGCTAGCACGTCGCAGACGCCGGATGTGGTGCCGCGGGCAGAGTTCGATGTCGTTGCGGAGCAACTACGAAAGGTTATGAACTTCATGCAACATCGTCTTGGGATGGACATGGACGAAATAGACCTAGCTCAGCACCAACCACCACCACCGCCACCACCACCGCCACCTCATGACCAGCAACAGCCGCCGCAAATAGATCCGGTCGATCCACCCCAACAAGGGGACAATGTTGGGCGTGAGACGTAAGCGTGCCTCTCGAGAGATGAGCAGGTTGGTGATACATAGGTACTTCACTTGTTGTTTGTTTCAAATGCTTAGATTAAACGTTTTATAGTGTAGACAACTTTAGAAATTCATCGAATTACTTTATGATTCACACTTCTTTTTGTGCATTTATAGGTCGATGTTCCATATTTTATCGTGGATTTTATTTTTTTCCTTTTGCTCCCCCAATTCTTTTTTTTGTTTTTAAGTAAAATATACTATAAGTACGAATGTTTGCATAATTAATCCATGGGAGAAGAAAACATCTTTGTTGTTGTGTGCAAATCTTATGCGTTGCGGGTTCTCTCGAGTGCTATGATGAAGAAAGTGGTAGAATCGATGTGGAGGAGCGACATCTTCATGCAATAGCAAATGAATTTGGGAAGTCGATAAAGGGTCGTTTTTCGGTCATCGTATTACGCACATGTAGGCTCTTCTTCTTCTATTATGGCATGTCCGTAGAAGAAGAAGAGCCTACATGTGCAGAACACAGATGACCGAAAAACGACCCTTTATCGATTTCCCAAATTCATTTGCTATGGCATGAAGATGTTGCTCCCTTGTCGATTCTACCACTTTCTTCATCATAGCACTCGAGAGAACTCCGCAACGCATAAGATTTGCACACAACAAAACAAAGATGTTTTCTTCTCCCATGGATTAATTCTCGCAAACATTCGGTACTTATAGTATATTTTACTTAAACCGAGGTAAAAAATTTATTTTGGGGAGGATAATGTATTAAAAATAAAATCCATGATAACTTATGCATCAATCGGGCCCAAGCCAACTAAGATATACGAGAGGATAAATGGACAATGAATTTACTGCGGACGATGGTGGTTTGTTGAAGCTCGATGTAGTAGAAGGTTCGATGATGAAGTTCCTTTATTTTTATTTTTCTGTTTTCTAAAGGCGGGTTTTAGTTTTTCCTATCGTTCTCGAGGGAATGGGTTCATTGCTTTTGACGATGAGCATGTTGTAGACGATTTGTTTCATTTGCATGTTAAACTCATTCTTTTTTTGGTGGTGGTGATTTTGGTCCTTATAGGACTCCGTGTCTCGGAGGTAGGCGTGGTGGGTATAGTGGAGGCGAGTGAGCTTGGTGGGGGTTATGGAGGCTTTGGGGGCGTGTGGCTTAGGTGCTTATCGAGGTGAATCTTCTCTTGGCTATTCTATTTTAATTAGCGATCGAATCACTTCCTTTCAATAGTTTGTCGTGTAGACTTTTTAAGTTACTTGATTTACATATTGTTGGTGGTTTACTTTGTTTCAAACACTAGTATATTATAGTTAAAACCAAGTTTTTGGTGGTTTTATAGTGATCTCCTATTGCTCCTTCTAAAAAATCAAATTTCTTCTTTTTGTAGATCTTGAATTTTGGAATGTGTTTCTTCATCCTTATGTTAAAACCAAGTTATTGATGGTTTTATAGTGATAGGAATTCCAATATGACCGGTTATAGCCGTTCTAGGAATCCAGGAAATCAAAAATTCAAATTTAAAGCTTGATTTCCAAAAGTCAAAAAGCCTGGTGAGTGGCTAATTAGCGCGCTAATATCGGAATTAGCGCGCTAACCGCAGGGACCTCAAACTAATTAATTTATCCCTTTGTGTTAGCGACCCTTAAACTCGTCCAGGACCTAACCATCCCTTATAAAACATGTTATACATGTTTTACAACTCAACTTACATGATAGGTCCATCTTATAGAAACATTGTTCGCCATCTCCTATGCGTAGGAAAATAGCAACATTGACACCAACTTCGATCTGTGATCGCATTTGCTTGATGATCATGTTTTTTTTTTTTGGAAGCATTCTTATTCAACATTGTATGGTTTTTTTTCTGTTCTTCACTGCTTTTCTTGAATCCCAGCTGGTTTTTTTTTTTTATTTTTTGAGTAGGAACACATGGCTTGTCGCCTTTGGAGCACACAAGAGTTTAGATTGGGTGAGAGGATGAGTTCTAGAATCATACTTACATGATAGGTTTGTGCTTAACTTTTAGTTTTTCCCTTTTAGCATTCTTGCACTTATGCCATTCTTCTCTTTGTAGATCTTGCATTTTTGAATGTGTTTCGTCTTCCTTATGTTAAAACCAAGTTTGTGGTGGTTTTATAGTGATAGGAATTCCAATATGACCGTTTATAGCCGTTCTAGGAATCCAGGAAATCAAAAATTCAAATTTAAAGCTTGATTTCCAAAAGTCAAAAATATCGCGCAAGTGGCTAATTAGCGCGCTAATATCGGAATTAGCGCGCTAACTGCAGTGGACCTCAAACTAATTAATCTCTCCTTTGCCTACTTCTTTCAGTGCATACTCACTTTGGTTGTTGCCTCGATGGAGATTCGAAATGCTTCAAAGCTGCGTTTTACTTATTAGATGAAGTCCTTTTGTGTATACTTCCAAATTTTGGACCTTTTGTGAGTGTTCTTTTTTTTTTTGCTTGTTGAACGATAGGATTGGTTGGTTTTTGTGTATACTTCCAAATTTTGGAGCTTTTGTAATACATGACAACTTTCCGTGGATATATAAATTTTTGGGCTAATTTTGAGTTTCACATTTTTTCTTTCTCTTTTGAATTTTTGTTGATATATATTTTTGATGTATGGATGCGCAATTTGGCTTCTTTGGGGGATGTTAGCACCCTCAAGGAGTTGTTGGAGGGGGTCCAGGCGATGGAGTATGTCATATCGGGTTGTATTTTGATTTTTTAGGTTGGAGAATCGATTGGCTTATTTATCCGTGCAATATTTAAACAAAACAGAAAATTAGAGACGGATTAGCAACGGAATTTCAATTTTCCGTTGCTATTCCGTCTCTAATTTTCCAGAAATATTTCTATCAATCACAAACGGATCAGAGACGGAAATATTAATTCGTCTCGATTCCGTCTCTAATTAGCAACGGAATCGAGACGGAATCGAAACGGAATAATCCGTCTCGATTCCGTTTCTAATTAGAGACGGAATCGAGACGGACTCTTTGCATTCCGTCTGATTTGCGATTTTTTTGTAGTGAACATAACCTCATACTTACCATTGATTCGTTAACTTAATAGTTTAAAGTGTTTATTATCATTTATTATGAAAATCTATAAGTTAAAGTATTTACAACTTATCAGATTGTTATGGTTTAACTTTAAAATTAATTAACACCAGTAGAGGAGTCTTAAATATAGCATGCATAAATTACATAACCAAATTATGAATTTATAATTAACTTTATGTAGTGGAAACCCGAAAGAAGGATATCATATATATATCAAATGAAGGTGATATAGTATACAAAAAATTTGATATACTTATATAAGTTCTGAAATGTTACCCAATACAACCCAAAAAGCCTAAATAACTATATACAAACACCTACAATGATAAACATTTAGGGCACTTCTAAATCAAAGGTAGTCGTCGAATATCGAATTCCCTCAACTATCGTAAGATCTGCAACTAGCCAAAAAAGAGACAAGTTCTAGTGAGTAAAATCATTGGGACTCAATCTCCATTCCAAAGAAATCTAAGTGAAGTGGCTACAATTCATTCAAGTAAATGAAACAGATTGGAAAATAGATGGTGAAAATAAGTCATGCTAATAAACAAATATGGAATGTGGGTGTGATGTTTAACTATCGAGCCCTTAGACAACAAACTAGGCTGAGAATTCCCTGTTGGCGAGGTAATCCCCACCTCTTCTTCATGGTCGTAATGAGGGTCTATATGGATGGAAGTTACGCGTCCAACCAGCGCCTCGTAGGAGAGGAACTCTATGGCGAAGGAAAGCCTTACTCCAATCTACTCTCGACAACTTTGACTGGCTTAGGTGTGCTTCATGTGCAATCTAAAGCATGACAATACCACTCTTGAACCATCGTCTACGGGGTGCCCCATTGGAGCCACACCATCTATTTGACAACACTCAGGCACACGAAAATGAAGTATATAGCAAGCCTAATGTGGCTTATGAAATTGTAAAAAAAATATGGATAAGTTCAATAAACGAAAAGGAATGCTAAAACTACATTTTGTAGGTATACTAACTGAAAATGCAATGCAAAACTAGTCATCTATCCCTCCTCACACCTTAAAACCCCCATCCGAAATTTCTCTAAGCTTCCTTAGGTCCCAAGCATCCTACATACCAATTTTGAAGTCATTCTAAGATGTTTAAGTGGCTTTAAGGTTTTAAGTTAAAATCATGCCCTTAAGTATTTTATTTTCAAAAAATAATCTATGCAATGGTTAGCATGCTAATTGGGCTCATTATCATGCTACCTACAGGCAAGGTAGGGCGCTAATGAGCCTATCAATGTGCTACTTTCATGCCGAGAATAAGGTCTTCCTAGAATAGGTAGCACACGAATATGACCTATTAGCGCGCTACCTAGGTTGGGACTTATAATTCTAAGCTCTTCACCATTAGAATAACCCCATGGAGACATGAAAAATAGTTTTGAAAATAACAAAGTTTACATCTGCAATAAATCAATCTGAGTCTTAAAATAGATGGAAATCAATCTTAACCCATAAAAGTTCATTTTGCACTAAAAGCCCCAATTTTGACTTCATATTATAATCATTTTTCATGGGTTTTTGAGAAGAAAAAGATGGAATTTGTTACTAATGAATGTCTTCTCGATTGAACTCTAATGATGCTTGGAAGTCTACTACAATTGCACTTGATTTCCATAATCAATCTTAACCCATAATCACCTTCTTTCTTATATGTGTTGTGTTGATGTTATGATTTAAAAAAAAACGACTAAGAGTGGGTTTTTATGTAGGCTCCCAACATAGTTGTAACCTTATCGAACTATAAATCCATGATGGGCTTAGTGCTTTATCACTTTGATTCCAACCGAGATTTTGATGCTAACAAACAATGTGAAATCGTACTAATAAGTTTGTCAAGTATTTGCAAGTTCAAAGGAAGCCAAAATTTACAAGTTCATGTGAAATGGAAGAAATGAGATTGAAAAAGGTCGAGAATGGATTGTGACACCCTGATACGGCACTTGCTATAGCGGTTGCAGCACCCCAAGACACCAGTGGAGAGTAGCTACGGAGACACATGGAGAGAGAGCTACAACTGTTACTGTTCCACTAGAGACGTCGCCTCTTATACCTCCACCCACGAATACAGAGCAGACGACTGCTACTATGTCATAATTTGTTTTATCCCCAGAGGCTAAGATGTGGAGGGAGTTCTTGAACTTCCAGCCAAGTTACTTCTATGGAGGTGCTGACCTTGATCGCAGCAAGGAATTGGATAGTGCCTTATCGGTGTTTTCATAAGCTGATGAGGAACGATAAGAGTGTTCAAGCACGTTTTTCTGGACCATGCTTGAAAGTTCATGCAACAGTCTAATAGACTACCTATACGGATACCTGTCTAGAGCCGAAAATATGGGTTGAGTTCAGAGAGTTGTTCTACGACCAGTATATACCCATGGTGGTAAGGCTGAGATTGAGAGAGGAATTTCTGACTCTAAGAAAGGGCAGTCGGACGTTGATACAATATGTGGAGGGATTCTGATATTTACATCAATTCGTTATCGATGTAGGCGAGACTAAGCAACTACAAATATACTACTTCATGCAAGAAGCTGATGACAAGATTTTTGTGGCAGTGGTGTTATTTGGAGCTCGCATTTTGTTGGAAATATTTGATCAAGCTTTGACATACAAAACCTTCTTGATGTCGAGAGAGGGTAGTTGTATTACTAGGTCTGACGTACAGACTGGATATTAGAGACAAAGTGATTGGGAAGATAGAGAGGATAGAAGATATAGTGGAGACTGTAGGGATGATAATCGGGCAGCTAGAGCTTATGCTCTACCCGTATTACTAGTGCCACCTCTGAGAAAAGTACATGACTAGGGAAGCAAGGATTGGAGATCGCAGAGTCAGAGCCGGTGGTAAGGATATGGTTATTCGACGACATGGTGCCGATTTGGATAAGAGGGGCACATCAAGAGAGATTTTCTAAAAAGATCGGTGACTCTAAAGTAGTGACACCGGTGCAGACTCGAGAGCTGATATATGTGGTGACTGAGCTAGGTCGAGAAATGTCCCAACAGTGGGTTCAGGGTATGTGAAATTTGAAAGTCTTAATCATTATAGCTTAAGTTAATGTATGCATGATAAATTATTGTATTATGGCATGTGATTGTCATAGGTCATAGCATGGCATGTGATTGTCATGGTGTATAAGGATAGGTCGTAGCAAGGCATGGGATTGTCATGGTGAATAAGAGTAAGTCGTCGCATTACATGGGATTGTCATGGTGAGTAAGGGAGGATATGCCATGGCATGGGATTGTCACAGTATGTGAAGGTTGTTTAGGACTATTATGTTGGAATACAAGATTAGAGAGGTTTATAGTTACCGCTGTTGGGTAACTGGTTAGGGAAACTTGAACGTGGAAATCGAATGAGTATAAGTGCGAGGGGATGTTGGGAAGAGAGTGACTGATTTTGACAACCTCGGCAACACACGTCTATGTCTCAGGGTAACACTATGATCCTTGTGATGGAGTAATGGAGGTGTTCAAGGGACTGTAGAGAGGGACTATCAAGGTGTGAGGCGTGGTCACATTGAGATACGATAGTTACATCCAAGTTTTCTTAAGATTAAAATTTTGAGGATGAAATCATTCTGATTCGGAAGAATTGTAAAGGCCTAAATTAATTAAACTAGGATTATAGTTAATCTTAGAAATTAACGGTCATAATTCGAGCATTACATGGACAACTCGGTTGACTTGGACACGAGAACCGAGGAAATATGTTCTTTATGGATGGCAGTTTTTTAAATGTGATGTTTAAAAAACTATTATTATTATATAACATCCAATGTGCGTATGTTACTATTAGGCAAATTTGTGTGACTAGTGTTTGCCTCGAAAGGCATGTCAACACAGGTGTCGAATAGGCAAACTACGACTACATTGGAAAACTATACTAATCCATATCAGGATGACTAGTTAATCAATTAAAATGGGTAATGTTACAATAGGTCAAGAAAAATACAATTAAAACAATAGGCTATGGCGTACCTCGAATTGCATGCCGAGACGCGGGGCATCGAGTGTCGGGTAGTCAAGGGTTAATAGGATTATAAAATTTGTCAGTTTGGTGAATAAAAACACTAACCATATATATTAAATGGGCCTAAGCTAATGTAATTGAATCAAGTAAATCAAAGCCAATAGTTTGGTTATTTAAAATTTGAAATCATGAGATTGTCCTAGAGATACGTGGACACATCTAGGAACCATGTGAGTAGCAAATTAGTGTGACTTTGATTGGGTTAGTGGGATACATGTTAAAGTGTGGATCATTGATGAGCTTCGAGATACATAAATACATGGAGATCAATGGCTACGAATTAATATTACCTTAATATATAAGATCTACACATGCAAGGAAACCATTTTCATTTTCAACTTATAAATCAAGAGAACATGTTAGAGAAGAAGAAGGTTGATGGAGAGACATAATCCATAGAAGATTGGTAAGAATTTCTCAAGCTAGGTTGTAGATCAACGAAGTACACATCCATTTATGTCAGATTGAAATCATTTATGGTTTTCGGCTAATTCCAAAAGGTAGATGATTGAATATTTGCAATTGGTTTATAAATTTAGATTCCTTATTTGAAGCTTATAATCCAGCTATATTGAAGTTCTTAATTTGGATTTGAAATCATAAAGATATGAATTTTTTAAATTGCAAGACCAAAACTAGAATTTTGCATGTTATATTAGGAATTAGCTTATGTAATTTGGTCTTAACTTGCTCATTTTAGATCCAAATCGACCAAAACTGGTCACATTTGAAAGCTTACTCAAAAGATAATAACTTTGTATGGCTGGAGATGATTTTTTTTCATGTTCAAAAATACTTCACAAGCAGGTGCTGGAATTCAGAAGAAAAGTTTTGAAACTAAAATTGTTAAAAGCATAACTCCCAAACTACATATCTAAATGAGCTGATATTTTAGTATGTTATATTTTGAATGTTTGATACTTAGGGACCAAAAAACACCTTTTTTAGAAATATAGATTTAGAGGAATAGATTTTCTAAATCCGCTTGTCGATTAGGTTTTAATTAGATCTATGTTTAGTTGGATCATGATATCTCTTTTGTTTTAAAAATGGGTTTTTTGCAAACTAAACTTTTTGAAAAGCTAAGATAGAAACTGATGATCTTCATATTGGTCGACAATTTTGAGATTTAGACCATTTCATGCCTAAAAATGTGTTGTAACATAAGACTGAAATTGAGACTTAATTTAATCTTTAGGGCCAACTTGGAGAGATCAATTTGAAACATATTCAACCAATTTGAATACACAACAAACACATTTAACTGACTTCAAGGACATAGGGAACTGTAGCTCGGGCATTAGAGAACTTATCGAGTCAGGTTCTGATGTCCAGGGGAGTTAGAGTGCGTCTTGAGGTGTGTCAACCCATAGGAATGCCTCACAGAATTCATGATTTGGTTTACCGATTTCGCTTTTCATGGGTGAGTACTGGTGGGCACGCATGCCTATATTGGTATGCATATATATTAGTTGTGGCTAAATCGCATGCATAGGTTAATTGTGATAATGCTTGTATCGATGGCAGTAGAATATATCTACGAATGTTGGGAGGGATTAGGGTGTTCCTGATCTGGAACAATGTTGAGAAAGGACCATGCCATTTGCTGAAGTTGGGGTTTAGCCAGTGTAAGCCTATAAGTATATAAGTGGTTCCTATTCGATTTATCGATTACTGGCTGGTGTAGGTCAGGGTTTTCCCATGATTAATGTTTACTAATTAAAAATGTTTAATTGGTATATGTTGTTCATTTATTTCACACTACTACTTTTTCTTGTCGTGCTCTTCTTACATTTATGGGAATATGACGTATTGTTGCCAGGTGTTATATTCACATGTCTCATAGTTTATCAATTTTATTTCACGAATATTGTGTGGACTTCTTTTGGGATTTTACTCAATGGACTCATCACTATATTTGTTGGGTGACTGAGTGCAGATCCTTCGACGAGCAAAGACAATGGTAAGGAGGTATTGGGCAACTACCACAGAGATTGTAGAACTAACTCGTGTGCGATATCAGTATGTAGTTATTTTACAATGTTCGGTTTTAGGTATCGTACAACACTGATTACATGTACATGAAAATTTTGTTATACTTAACTCGCCTTGATATATAAATGGAATCTTTTGCCTGGTTTTCCACTACTTATGATTATTAAATATTGTATAACTTACTTAAATTAAGACTTCCTCTATAAAACTTCATTATACCTTGATAAATTAATTAACTAGCTAATGAAATAATTAATAATTATATAGAAATTAATTAGCTAAGTTAGGAATAAATGGAAAAATGCAAGTAGCCAGGTAGGTCGCGGAACGTCAAGGATAAGAGGGCCATGACGTGACAAGGCTTGGTGACGTGGGGTGCGACGTGGCGGGTAGTAAGGCATTCGGGAACTTGGGGCCGCACAATGTTAGTTTGGATAGCTTTTGAATCATTATAAAAAACATTTGCAGAAAGGCCCTATATGTTTCACGAAATTAAAATTTTTGGTTTCAATGGTTTATGACATAATTCGGGATGTACAAATCGGTTTTATGTGTACTATTAAACTTGTGTGATGTGTTTTTAAAGGTTTAGTAACGTAGTAGCTTAATTAGGGAGTCGTATTACAAAACTCATAAATATTTATATTCAGGCCGCTGCTTGTTAGCACACTAATATGACCCTCAAATCCTCAAAACGACAAAAATAGTAAAAAAGAATCGGAGAACACTTTCAAACCACTTAGAACACACATTTGTCCTCTCGAGCTCTAATGTTCCTAAAAATCAAAGTTTTCACTTTTATTCAATAAGTTTGCATGCATAATCACTTGATGTCTTTTCGGGTCACTGATTTGCTCTTGAAGTTGGTGCTATAGAAGTGTTGTAAGGCTTGCAACTCACACTTCAAAACTAATTTTGGCAACTCTCACTTAAGGTTGTGAAAGGTTTATTTCTCTACATTTTTTGTACTTAAATTATATCTTTTGGTTAGATTTTTAAGTGCAAATTACTTGTAGTGTTCTTGAATACATTTTTCTTGGGTTTTGCAATTAAACTTGAATTTCATAATCCTATGATTGATTTGAACAATTTTGGTCTTAATCTTGATTTTCTACAAAACTGCTTGTTCATTTGCATTAAAACAACACTTTTCTTAATCAATTTTAATTCGTCAATTTCTAGACTAAGATTGGTATTTAATCAACAATTTTATTATCATCTTAGTCAAGTTCATACTTGCATTCATATAGGTAGTTAGTCTCTAGAAGTCTTGCAAGTAATAGGACTTATTACACCTTTACCTTGTAAAGTAAATTTTCATTGTATTCATTAATTATCATTTTAAGTTGTTCATTATAAGACTTAGTGAGATCTAATTTAGGGCAAGACCTAGTTGAGGCTAGTCAGAAACCTTAGTTGAGGCTAGATAGGAAGACCTAATTTGTATTTTGGCATTCAAGGCATGTAAGCTTATTTTGTAACTCTTGTTGGTATTATAAGTGGGGTTGAAAATCCTAACTGGGGAGATTTCGGTTGTGGACGTAGATCACTTTGATCGAACCACTATAAATCATTGTGTCTCATTTCCATCTCCTATACCTTCTTTACTATTCCATTACATAGTTATTATTTTTTTGTATGTGTATGTGTTATTAACTAAAAGATTTTAAAAAGATGATAACCTCTCGATACACCTAATTCACCTCCTCTTAGATGTGGTTTCAATTGGTATCAGAGCACGCTATTGCTCAAAGTGTTACTAACATATATTTGCGTGTTTTCTTCTAAGGAAGCAAACATTAGATCATGCTCGAGTTAGGGAAGGCAACTCATCTAGTAGTCCTTTATACTTTGAAGGGACCTACTATGTTGATTGGAAAGTAAGGATGATGTTCTACATAATAGCACAAAGTAGAAACTTATAGGAATCGATTAAGAATGGTTATGTTCAATCACACAAGCTCGAAAATGACTACACACCAAAGAGACAAGGATTGAGCTATCCAATGATCAAGCCATGAACCACTTGTTTTGTTCACTAAGTAAGAATGAATTCAACCAAGTGAGTGTTTGCAGAATGGTTACGGAAGTGTAGGAGAAAATTGAAGTGCACTATGAGGGTACGATTCAAGTGCAGAAAATGAAGTTAAAGATCCTAATGGAGCACTGCAAAACTTTCGAGTTAAAGCTGGTGAAGAAATTGCCATCGCAATCACTTGATTCATAAAGTTCTTGAATTAGATCAAGAATCGTGGATATAACTATGATCAAGAGACCTTGACATACAAGTTCCATAGAGTCTTACCTAAGGAATGGGATGTAATGAAGTATGCTATTTTATCGGTGCAAAATGTTGGTGACTACACCTTAGACACTTTATGTGGAGAGTTGACGGTCCATGAGTTTGACCTAAAGGACCGGGCTATATTAAAAGCTTTTGGTGGTGCATCAAAGAAAGAGTCAAAGAATGAGATAGCATTGAAGGCTAATAGTCTATCGACAAAGTTAAAAGCTCTTAGCCCTCCGGTTGAGATCATTGATAATGAGAAGTCTTGTAATGAAAATGAACTTGAGGAGGATGTGGCTATGCCATCATGAAGATTTTACAAAGCTATATAAGAGAATGACAAGTACAAGGATTGAAGGAAAAATGCAAGTCAAATGAATTAGTTTGATTCAATTATAAAAAATCGGGCCATATCAAAGTTGATTGTCAATCTTAAAAGACTAGAGATAAGAAGAAATGCAAGAAGTGGTTCAAAGCGACATGAGATGCCTCATCTTCATCTAGCTCTGTATCTGAGTCGCAAAATTAGAAATGTATCCTTTGTCTTATGGCACAAAGTAAGGTAAATGATCCCATCACTTTAAATCTTGATGTTGTTAATGACCTAAATGATATGCATGACGTTGTTGAACTCAATAAAGAGTCAGAAAAAGAGTTCAAAAATACCGAACAACATAAAAAGAGCTTGATGATAGCAATTTTTGAAATTAAGTCTCAAAACGAGACTATTAATGACCCTTAATATGATTTTAAAGAGGTTATAAAAGAGAGAAAAGCCCAAGTGAAAGAAGTAGGAGACATAACCACCATGATGACTAAGTTCACTAATAGTCGGGAAATATTCGACAAGATTTTGGGAGCAGAACAATGTGCAATCAACAAGAGAGGCATAAGCTATGGTGCCAATCTGTTAAGTTATATGAAGTTGTTGAAAGATACTCACTGGTGCTTTTAGTGAAATATATCCCATGATGTGGGCAAATGTGTACCTAATAGAGCTAATATGGGTAAACTAGCATGGGTAGTAAAGGATGTGTTTGACACTAACTTTCAAGGACCCATGGGAGTTTGGGTACAATTTATTGTCTTTCGTGTTAGGTAGGATGCAAAAATAAGCACTCTATGGTACTATGATTGTGGGTGCTCAAGATACATGATTGGAGATGCGAGTTAATTCATAGAGCTTTAACGACATGATGGTGTAAAGGTTACATTTGGCAAAAAAAACAAAAGAAAAGTAATTGGCCTTGGCATCGTGGATAATGATTCCTTACCTATATCAAATGTCTATCTTGTTGATAGTTTCAAACAAAATCTTCTTAGCATTAGTCAACTATGTGATAGAGGATTTCATGTCATGTTCGAATCATGGAAATGCATAGTTAGGAATGAAAAACATGAGACTTTATTCATAGCAAATAATGATAAGAATGTTAATGCCACTAACTTTAATGATATGCATATGCAGAATATTTCAAGTTTAAATGCTCAAAATGAATGTGATGCATGGTCGTGACACCGTTGATTAGGTGTACCATCTAGAATTAATTAAAGTAGGATTAGCATTAATCTCAATGATTAACGAAAGTAATTCGTGTTTTACATGGGATTAACCGAAGTAATTCGTGAGTAAAATGAACAACTCAATTGACTCAGACATAAGAATCGAAAAAATATGTTAATTATGGATGATGATTGTTTATAATCTGGTGTTTCCAATCATTATTTATAGTATTGCATCGAATGGGTATACGTTACTATCAGACTAGTTGGTGTGACAGGGAGTGACCTAGGGAAGTGTTTCGACATGGGAATCTGGTAGGAGTAACATGGGGATGCTAGACTAGGTAAAGAACTAGAGTTTGATGTTTAATTAAATCATAGCCTAAGTTAGTAAATCGAGTAAATTGAAAATATAGTGCACCTCGAGATATGTGTCGAGGTGTAGGGCACATGGTGCCAGTTTAGTCGGGTACTAGTGGGACCATGAATACATGGACTTGTGAGACTATGTGAGCTACTCAATGTGATTAATATCTTTAAGATCTTAATAGGTTAAGTTAGAAATATAAATGCTTATAGTTTGACATAATTAATTAAGGCCTTTCATTATGAGGAAATGATCCTATAATATGTTTTTTTAGGATTGATTAGTGCTTTAGAACTGTCACTAAGGGATGAACAACTTAGGTTATGGACTAAAAGATAATTTTGGGATGGGAGAGTAATCATAGATGAATGGTTAGAATCATAAACATAAGGTATAAAATAATTGAGTTCATGACCATCCAAACACTTAAGAAAATTTAGGGTTTCATAGGCAAGATGGGCTATGGTGGCTAAAATTTTGAGATCTAGGAGGATTTGGACCAAATTGATGGTGAGCTCAAGCTAAGGATTCAAGCTAGCAAAGACATTTACTAGGTCTAAATCTCATGCCTTTCTTCAATTCCAATTTAATGAAAATGCTTGTTACAAACCCTTAATTCTATCAATGTAGATGGTCATTATTGATGTCTTTGGTTGATTTGGGAGTAATTAAGGTCAAATAAATGCACGGTGAGCAAGAATTTCATGATTCCGATTGAGATTTGATGTTTAGATTATGGTCATTTTCGTGCATATTGGGCCGTTGGAGAAGATAATAAACATCATTTGTACTCACAGAGGCATTTATACCCATAAGGATGTTTGTACCGAAAAGGACGTATGTACCTATATGCACGTGTATACTCATAGGGACGTCTGTACCTATAGGGACTTTTGTACCCATAAGAATGCATGAACTCACAGGGACGTCTGTACTTATAGGGACGTTTGTATTCACAAGGACTCTGTACCCACATGGACATTTGAAACTACAATAATTTTGATAATAATTTTATTTCAATTATGCAATAAAATAGATATCTAAATGCCAAAAAATAATTAAATCGACACAAGGGACCTAGGAGTTTATAGGCGGGTGTCAGGAACAAAGTCGGGGTTAATTTAGGGCCTTCACGAGCAAGGTTTTGAAGTACGTATTTGAGGTGCGTAAACCCATTGGAATGATTCATAAAACTCATGCTTTTATTTTATCAATATCTAATTACATGCGTGACTACTAGTGGATAGACATAGGGTTTCATGCCAATTCGATTGCGTATATATTGGTTCTGGCTAAATCACTTGCACATGTTTCCTAATTTTTAATACTCGTGCTGAAGATAGTAGAGTGTATCTACGACCATCATGATAGATGTAAGACGTTCCCTTGACTTGAAATAGTATCTTGAGGGGTTCATCCATTAACCGTAGTTGGGGTTTAGTCACTATAAGCCTACGACTACATATGTGGTTTTTGTCTTGTTTTATCGGTTACCGACTGGTTTAGGTCAGGGTTTTCTTGAATTATTTGCCTGTTTATTTATTCATTGTTGCTTTATTTTTGATCTTGCTTTATTGGTATGTGTTTGTTACATTTATTTGTTGTTATTTCTCATTGTTTTATGCCGCCTATATTCATGGGAATATGATTTTTTATTATTAGATGTTATATTCTCATCTCTCGTAGTTTACTAGTCTCATTTCAAGAATATTGTGTGGACTTCCCTGAGTATTTTACTCACTGTATTTGTTGGGTGACCGAGTGCAGATCCTTCAACGAGCAAGGGCAAGGAGGTATTAAACGACTACCTCTGAGATAGTGACACCAGCTCGTGTTCGATTATAGTATGTATGTACTTACTTTTCGTTAGGTTTTGGGGATTGTAGAAAACTGAATACAATAATATGAATCTTTCAGTGTACTTAGTTCGCCTTTGATATATATATACGTGGTATTTTTGTCGAGTTTTTCACTACATAATATTATTAAATATAGCATAATTTATTCACTTAAAAGACTTTAGCTGTAAACATTGTAATATAACTTAATAAATTGATTAACTAGCTAATTAAATCATTAATATTTAAATGAAGATTAACTAGCTAAACTATTATTATTTGAAAAAGTTTAAGCAACCATTTAGGTTATGGTCGTCATACCTAGCACACAATGACGTGGCAGGGCTTAGTCATATGTAAAGTGACATAGCGGGTCTCATGGCGGCCTTGGAGTTTGGGGCTGCCATATTAGGACATTATAGTGTGGAGAATTTGTGAAAATTGACTTAGTTAAGGGACTTCCTTAGTTCACTTACAAGATTGACAAGGAATGTGAACTTTGCATTCTTTGCAAACAAGTGAGATCGCCATTAAAGATGAAAGTAACTAGCGATGTGACAAGAGCTTTAGAACTAGTCCACATTGTTAGGGTACATGCCTTAGGTCAATCTACAAACATCATTTATCTTATAATTTTAGTTAATAAAATAGAGGTTTTATTTGTTGTTTTATTATAAGTGATTGCATGTTTACCTTATAGTAAGATACATGGGTATTTGTTGAAATATCATAAATGTCTCTAGTCTGTCATTATACTGGGAACTATAATGAATTAAGACTAGTGCAAATCTTGATTGATGGTTATGTGATGATCATACGTATAGGGATACAAATCAAGATCAAGAGTACTTGTTACGGAATAAGGTACTGGATCGACCTGCTATGAGAACACCACATAGATTAAGTCATAGGTGTTACTCATGATGGGTAAATCATTTAGTCTTTCAACTTGAGATTACCATAGACTTCAATATTAGGAGCAAGATAATTTGACACAATCAAATGTTGTCTTTAACTGGACAATTATAAAGATTATAATTGGTTACCGTGTGAATAATATGTGAAGGTGTGTAACCAAGAAAAAAATTGTCACTCTCGTATAAAAAGATATAAGTGGATCCCTCGATAAGATAGACTGATAATTGCCAAGTCAATGTGAATTGATATGATCAATGTCACTTGGATGTTTTTTGGTTTGCCTAAAGATCGAGACTACTACGATTGAACATTAAGGGTGACTTTACATGCCTTATGTATAAACAAAGGATATGGTACGACAAAAAGATATGATATATGGTATTAATTAGGTTGTCTAGATGTTGATATTCATGCTATTAGGGTAGTCATAATGCCTTACTAGAGATCGCTTATGACTTGTGTACCAAAATATTTTTTGGTTCACTGCCAACATCGCATAAACCTATTGGGTAGCACAAAAAGAATGGCTTTGCACAATTTCAATTGGTCAAGAGAAATGAATTTTATATTATAAAATTCATGACATAAAAGCCCTTAAAATTTGTTATATGATAACTTATTAATAGGAGCATATGTGTAATTTGCTTAAACTGCTTAAATACAATAGTTCTATTATAAATAGAATTTTAAGTGACGGCTTATCTACATAAATAAATAAAGGTTCTAACCCTAAAAATGATACAAGATTTGTGTTTTACAATTTTCGAGTTCTATGGATTTAAGGAGAGAAAGAAAAAATGTTTTCAATCTCTCTTGGGACTAGCACTCAAAATTCTGGTCACCATTTGCATGTGGACTTCTGATAGAGGACGCGCAATTGAACGTCTTGAAAATCGAACAATCAAAAGGGAAATCACTGAATAAGGTATGATTTACTTTCGTAGATTTAGTTTAATGGAACTTATTCAAATTTTTTTTGAATTTTCCGATGCATATGAACTTCAAAAAACCTAACAGTGTTATCAAAGCATTAGGCTAGGTTCTATTAAATGTTTGCAGGTTTTCACCGATGTATATATGATATATGTGTGAAAACATAATCTTGATTAATGCATGTATGAAATACATTTAGATTCTATTATAATTGTTATCAAGAATTGGTTTTAAAGCTTGTTAATTCATGTATATATATACATCACATGATATGACTCAATGATAGTATTCATGTTTAGAATATTACAACTAACAAATATTTTTTACAGTGAACAATGTAAATTTTGTATGTTCATGGTAAACTTCATATTTAGGTTAATATGATTCTGATAGAGATCATGATTAGGTTAATATGATTAATTTAATATGATTCTGATGTTGAATGCATCATCAATATCTCGAAATTGATTTTGACCATATATCTCATTATAGTAATCCGTTAGTATATTCTTATAAGATAGAAGATAGACTTGTAATTGGATTAGAATTACAAATCCTATAAGATAGGTGATATATAAAACAAATCCTAATTGGATTAGGATTCAAAGTATCTTTAATTCTAATTGAATTAGGATAAGATATTAGGTTAATGGTGAGCCCGAGATAATTAAAAATGTTTTAATTAAAGTTTTTGGAATTAACATAAGGGCAGTCTTGGTCGATTGGATTGACTAAAATTATGAGAGATTTTAGGTGATTTTCAATTTTCGGAAGTGAAATTTGTTGTCTAAAGAAAAGGTGGCGCTGGCCCGTGTACCCCCTCCCCCCCCCATTCGCTGACCGCACCACCCGCTGACCGGCCAGCGGGATCGCCGTTAACTGTTCATAGCATCTAAAATTTGTACAAATGATTTTCTAACTTTTTAGTGATTATTCATGCATTGTAATATATTATATTCATTTTATTTCATTATGATCACTAAAACAAACTAAAATCCCTCATTCAAATTTTAAGTCAGGTGCCATCTATTCTCAAACACTTGGTAAGGCTTCGATCACATCAATATGGGTCTACCTCCGCAGAGTGTATTGTTTTATCTTTGTGAGGCAAGTTGAGTAACGGTTACTCTATTGTTTGAAATGGTTAGACTTGATAAAGCTATCAAAACGGTTTTGGGCTTTAGGCACTAGATGAGATACAACATGCTAAGACATAATACGTCATAATCTTATAAAATAATTGAAAGTTACATATGATGTGATTGGTAATTGGTACCTACCTAAATAACCTACTCGAAGTGTCATGCCTTAGCTATCTTAGAATTAGGTGAAACGTGGATTTTAGTCCCTTAAATTAACATAGTATTTTTAAGGAGGGTTGTTAATTTAGTGGGAGTTTATTCCTCTATACTAAAATGAACTTTTGCATAATCTTTGTTGTAGATCCATAGCCTCTTCAAATCACACTAATCCCTTGCCACTGCGATCCATCCTTGAGAAGGATAAGTTATCTGGGAGAAACTTTCTTGATTGGTTCAGAAACTTGAGAATTGATATTAAGCATGACCGTAAGTTGTATGTTCTGGATGATCTTATTCCTGAGGAACCTCTAGCTAATGATTTAAGAGCCGTGAAGGATGCACATACTAAGTATGCCAATGACTCAACTGATGTTGTATGCATTATGTTGGCAACCATGGTTCCCGAACTTCAAAAGGACATGGAACACATGGAAGCTTACGACATGGCTACGAAGCTGAAGAAAATGTTCCAATAGCAGTCTAGGCAAGAACCTTCATTCTTGCAAAATGGCTAAGGGTGTGTCAATTAGTGATGAGCTATAACATGAATAACATGGAGAAGTATATCTTAGAGTTGCATTTGATGCCTAAAACAGCTTAGGAGAATGTCAAGAAACCTATTGCTAGTGCGTTGACGGTTCAGAAAGGAAAGGATTTGAAGAAAAAGGGCAAAGGCGAGGCTAAAGTTACCAAGGCTATTGTGAGGTTACAAAGCCTTTGGAACAATTGAAGCACCATGCTATTTCTACTTCACAGTCCCAAAAGGAAAAGGAAAATAGGGAATTTGTCATTTCTGCCATGCACCTGGACATTGGTTCAGAGATTGCAAGCTCCATCTTGAAGATCTAAAGAAAAAGAAGAGTTGTGTGACTACTGCTTCAGGTATTTACGTTATTGAAGTTAACTAGTCTACTAGTGATTCCTAGGTATTGGATACCGGATGTGGATCTCACATTTGTATTAATGTGCATGGTCTTACTAAAAGGAGAAAACTAAAGAAAGGAGAAGTCATCCTATGAGTCGGAAATGGAGCAAAGGTTGCCGAGTTAGCTGTAAGATGTTATGAATTAATTTTATCTAGTGGACTTGTTTTAGATACTCCCATTCTTAATGTAAATACAAAGAGATTCAAGTCAAATAATTAAAATCAAACCTACTTTGGGATTTTTGCCTTGGCCACATTAATGAGAAACACATTTTTAAACTCCATAAAGATGAAATTTTAGATTCATTTGATTTTGAATCATATAAGATCTGTGTATCTTTTTTACTAGGCAAGATGACATAGAATCCATTGACTGGACACAATGAAAGGGCAAGTGATTTATTTGGTCTAATACATACTGAATTATTCAGTGCCCTATAAACATGATGGCTAGAGGTGGTTATCAGTATTTCATTACATTCACTGATAATTTCAGTTAATATGGTTACATGTATCTCATGAAACATAAAAGTGAATCTTTTGAGATGTTTCAAACATTTAAGAATTAACGAAGTGCAAAATCAACTTGGTAAAACTATTAAAGCACTTTGATGAGATCGAGGTGGTGAATATTTGAGCCAAAAGTTTGATAATCTTCTTAGAAATCGAACTTTATTAGATATGGTTCGATCTATGATGAGTCATGCAAATCTTCCTGTATCCTTATGGGGTTATGCCTTAGAAACTGCTGCGTTTAAACTAAATCATTTTCCTTCTAAAGCAGTTAATAAAACACCACATGAGATGTGGTTTGGGAAAAGACTAAGTTTGTATTTCCTTAAGATTAGGGGCTGTGAGGTTCTCGTACCATGACAAATCTCTAAAAAATTATTAGTCAAATCTACCAAGTGTGTATTCGTTGGTTATCCTAATGAAACTAGAGGATACTACTTTTATAATCCCGCTGAGAACAAAGTGTTTGTTGCTTGAAATGGTACTTTATTGAAAAAAAGTTAATTTCAAAAGAAAATAATGGTAGAACCACAAATAAACACTCAACCACCAGTAGAAAATCAACTAAGTCTTGAACTAATTGATCCTCTACAGGTATTACAAGGCCCTCGTAGGTCTGATAGTGAAAGACATTTGCCTGAGAGATTTGATTTCTTATTACTGATAGTAGTGAGGTGTTGCTTATGGATCAAAATGAACCTATTACTTATCAAGAGGCTATTTCTAGCCCTGAGGCAAATAAATGCCTTAGTGCCATAAATTCTGAGATGCAATCCATGTATGATGACCAAGTTTGAAACCTAGTTGATTTACCCGAAGGTGGTAAGACCATTGGATTTAAATGGATTTTCAAGAAGAAAACTGACATGGATGGCAATGTGCGCACTTGTAAAGAATGGCTCGTAGCAAAAGGTTTCAGACAGACTCAAGATGTTGATTTTGATGAAACTTTTTCTCCTATAGCTATGGTTAAATCCATTAGAATTCTAATTGCCATAGCTGAATATTATGACTATGAAATATGGCAAATGGATGTCATAACAATTTTTTAAAATGGAAAGTTACTTAAGGATGTGTATAAGATATAGCCTGAATGGTTTATTTATCCTGGGACTTTTAGGAAGGTTTGCAAGCTTCAAAGATCTATTCATGGATTAAAGCATGCTTCTTGGAGTTGGAATCTTCATTTTGATGAAACAATTAAGGAATTTGGTTTCATTAAAAATGAAGAAGAGCTTGTGTATTAAAAAAGGGCAATGGGAGCGCGGTTGTTTTCGTGTTGATGTATGTTGATGATATACTACTCATTGGAAATGACATCCCAACCTTGCAGAGTGTCAAGTCTTGGTTAGGAAAGTGTTTCTCAATAAAAGACTTAGGAGATGCAGCCTACATCCTTTGGAATAAGATCTATAGGGATAGATCTAAAAGGTTGATCGATCTAAGTCAAAGTGATTATATTGATAAGGTACTAAATATGTTTAATATGCAAGACTCTAAAAGAGGGTCATTGCCAGCGTCTCATGGTATAATTCTCAGCAAGACTCAATGTCCAAAGACTAATGATGAATGAGAGTGCATGAATACGATTCCATATGCATCAGCTATTGGATCTATCATGTATGACATGTTATGCACTCGACCTGATGTATCGTATGCATTGAGCGCAACAAGCAGATATCTGTCTGATCCCGATGAGAGTCACCGGATACTAGTAAAGAACATTCTTAAGTACTTGAGAAGGACTAAAAAGTGTTCATATTCTATAGAAGTTTGGAAGACGTGCTTGTTGTATGTGGTTACACAAATGTAAGTTTTCAAACTGATATAGATGACTTTAGATCACAGTGTGTATATGTGTTTACTTTGAATGGAGGCAGAGTGAGCTAGAAAAGTTTGAAGCAAGAAACTGTCCTAGATTCCACAATAAAAGTAGAATATATTGCAGCTTTTGACGTAGCTAAAGAAGCAGTTTGGATCAAAAATTTATTCTCAGAACTTTGTGTTCTTCTGAGTATAGCTAACCTCATTTTCTTGTATTGCGACAACAACGGGGCGATACCACAGGCTAAGTAACTAAGAGCACACCTGCGACCCAAACATATACTTAGACATTTTCATCTCATTCGAGAAATTATTCAGAGCGGAGACGTGATGATTTGCAGAGTTCCTACAGAAGAAATGTTGCAGATCCTTTGAAGAAGACCCTTACACAAGCGAAACTTGATGGTCACGTTAGGTCATTAGGTATTAAATACATGAATGATTGGCCCTAGTGCAAGTGGGAGATGTTAGGGCGTATGCCATAGGTCAATCTACAAATATTTTTTATCTTATAATTTTAGTTAGTAAAATAGAGGTTTTATTTGTTGTTTTATTATAAGTGATTGCATGTTTACCTTATAGTAAGATCCATGAATATTTGTTGAAATATTCTAAATGTCCGTAGTCGGTCATTATACTGGGAACTATAATGAATTAAGACCAGTACAAATCTTAATTGATGATTATGAGATTATCATGCATATAGGGATACAAATCAATATCATGAGTACTAGTTAGGGAATAAGGTATTAGACCAACCCACTATGATAACACTAGATGTGTTATGTCGTAGGTGTTACTCATAATAGGTATATCATTTAGTCATTCGACTTGAGATTACCATAGACTTCAATATTAGGAGCATGATAATTTGATACAATTAAATGTTGTCTTAAATCGGATAATTATAAAGATTGTGATTGCTTACCATGTGAATAATATGTGAAGGTGTGTAATCAAAATATAATTTGTCACCCTCGTATGGAGAGAGATATCAGTGGATCTCACGATAAGATAGGCTAATAATGGCCATGTCCATAAGAATTGATATCATCAATGTCACTTGTATGTTTTTCAATTTACCTAAAGATAGAGACTAGTACGATTGAACATTAAGGATGACTTTCCTTGCTTTACCTTTAATCAAAGGATATCGTACGACAAAAGGATATGATATATGTTAATAATTAGGTTGTATAGATGTTGAGATTCGTGCTATTTGGGTAGTAATAATGCCTTGTTATAGATCGCTTATGACTTATGTACCGAAATGGTTTTTGGCTCACTACCAATGTCACATGAACCTATTGGGTTGCAAACAAAGAATGGCTTTGTGCAATTTCAATCGGTCTAGAGTAATGAGTTTTATATGATAAAATTCATGACATAAAAGCCCTTACAATTTGTTATATGATAACTTATTAATTGGAGCATGTGTGTAATTTTCTCAAACTGCTTAAATGCAATAGTTGTATTACGAATATGATTTTAAGTGAGGGCTTATCTACACATATAAATTAAGGTTGGAACCTTAAAAATCGATATAAGATTTTCGTTTGACAATTTTCGAGTTCTTTGGATTTAGAGAGAGAAAAAAATGTTTTCAGTCTCTCTTGAGGCTATAACTCCAAATTTTCGTTTTCGTTTTACAATTTTCACGTGTAGATTTCTGATAGGGGATGCGCAGTTGAACGTCTTGAAAATCGAACAATTAAAAGGCAAATCACGAAATAATGTATGATTTACTTTCGTAGATTTAGTTTAATGGAACTTATTTTGGATCTTGTTGGGGTTTTTCTAAATTTGTTTTAAATCTTACGCTGCGTATGAACCCAAAAAACCCAATGACGCATGTAAAGCTTAGGAAGTAAGTCATGTTATTTTGTGCTTGTTGATGACTTTACTATATATATATTTTCTGGCATACAAACATGTATTTTTTAAAGTCTGTCAAATTTTGTGCTTATTTTAAGAATGAAATAGGCTACACAATTATTATTATTATTAGAAATAATAGAGGTGGTGAGCTTCTCGACAAAGATTCTAAAGGAGTTTTGTGTAAGATAAGATTATTTACTCTAACTTTACTCTCGTAGAACACCACAACAACATAGAGTGGTTAAGACAAAAAATGAGACCCTTCAAAAAATGTGTCGAACCATGTTCTATGAATACAACATAGCCAAACACTTTTGGGTCGAAGACATAAACATGACTTGCTATGTCTTAACTAAGACAAATGTTTGTAAGCAAGTGAAAAAGACTCTTTATGAAATGTGGAAAGACCAAAAGCCCAACACTAATTATTTTAAGGTGTTTGGTTGCCCTTGCTATGTCTTAAATGACAAGGATCATTTAGACAAATTTGACCCAATGTCATATGTTTGTACTTTCTTGTGATATTCCATGGATATTATGACATATAAAGTGTTCAATAGATTATCTAAGACCATATAAGAGTCTATTCATGTTAAGTTTGATGAGATAGATGCTAAAGTTCGATTGATGCACACCTTAGAACAAATGAAACTTAATGATGATGATGATATCATTCAAGCTCAAGAGTCCAATGGTAAAGAAATAAAAATGAGAGAATAATCTAAACGTAGTGTATTAAAGAACTCTAAATTTCTTTTAGGACACCTATCCCAACAAGTCTTAGGGTGTCCAAGTAAGGGTATAACTACTAGGTCATCAAGAAATAGTGATGATGGGCATATTGCCTTTGTGTAACAAGCCGATCCCACTAAGATAGATGAAGCATTATGTAAAAAACTTTGGCTTATAGCCATGCAAGAAGAGTTATGACACTCTGTGAGGAATAAGGTGTGGACCTTAGTCCCTAGACCAAAAAACCACACCATTATATGAATCAAATGGTTTTTTCAGGAACAAAAAGAATGAACTAGGTGAAAAAGTGAGAAACAAGGCTAGATTAATTATGGAAAGCTATAATCAAGAGGAATGAATTGATTATGAAGAAGCCTTTGCACCGATAGAAAAAATAGAAATAATTCAAATGTTGTTCGCTTATGAATACTACAATTATTTTTTACTTTACCAAATGGATGTCAAAAGAACATTTTTAATGGCCTAATCAATGAGGAGGTATATGTAGAAAAACCACGAAGTTTTAAAGTTAATGATTCTCCACATCATATTTATCGTCTTCAAAAAGCATTGTGTGGGTTTAGACAAGCTCCTCTAGCATGGTACAATATGTTTAATGCACTTCTTGACAAAAGGGTTCAAGAAAGGAACAATGATCCTACTTTGTTCATTTTGATAAAAAAAATGATGACATGCTACTTGTTCAAATTTATGTAGAAGATATCATCTTTGGTTCATCAAACAAGTGTCTATCCAATGAATTCTCAATTTTGATAGCAAATGAGTTCAAATGAGCATGATGGGTGAACGAACATACTTCTTAGATTTGCAAATCAAAAATCTAAGCACGAATTTTTTTTTATAAATCAAATGAAGTATGTAAGGGACATGATGAAGAAACACAAACTTGAGAATTTGAAGTCATGTGACACTCCTAGTAGCTCAACCGTAAAAATAGACAAAGACTAACTAGGAAAGCCGATAGATCCTAAGCTATACCAGGGAGCCTCCTCTATTTGACTGCTAGTAGGCTGGATATTATGTTTATTTTATGTCTATGTGCTAGGTTTCAATCTGAGCATAAAGAGTCACATTTAAAATGTGTCAAGAGCATATTTCGATACTTAAGTGAGACACAAGACTTAGGCTTATGGTTCCATAATCAAAGCTTTAAATGTGGAAGCTTTGTTGACTCTGACTATACGAGGAGTCTAGTAAATAAGAAAAGCAGATCGAGATTTTTTTCATTTGTTAGAAAATTAATTGACCTCATAGTTTAGCAAAAAGCAAAATTTCGTTGAATTGTTCACCGCCGAAGCCGAATATGTGGCAGCCAAAAGTTATTATGCCTAAGTACTATACATGAAGCAAGAACTGAAGAATTACGAAATTTGAGTTGGTTGTGCCGAAGATTTTTGTTAAAACCCTAGTGCCATCAATATTTCAAAAATTTGGTGTTACGGTTGGGCACAAAGCACATTTAATATTGGTACTATTTCCTTTGCGATCATGTGCAAAAATTGGACACCAAGCTAATCGATGTATCAATCGAGGACCAAATTGCGGATGTATTCACTAAACCTTTGTCTGGGCCCAATTTTCAAAAAGGGTAATGCTATTTGGACTCGTGAGTCCAGACTCAAAACTTTTTTTTATTTCAAATACATCCTCGAGCAATTAATGAAACAACCATAATCACTTGTAAAATTCCTATTATACCCCTTAAATATTTACAAAAAATTTAAAAACATCCCTATGAGTCCAGACTCATGAGTCCAAGTAGAATTATTGTTTCAAAAATTAGCTAATAAGTAACCATGAAAGTGAATTTGATCTTTTGAGCATGTATTACATAGTGTCCACTTTGTTTAACACGAATCTCAAGATGTTAATGATGTGTACATCATGTCTCGGGTGCCCTTCTGAAATCATTACTGATTTTCAAAATCAGTCCAGACTTAAATTAGCGTGCTAGGTAAGCTAATTATTGCACTAATGCGCATAAATTTTTTTAATTAGAGCCCAGATTTATTAACGTGCTAATTTTACTCGAGTTTGTTTCTTAAACAACACGAGACCTTTGTCTCTCCTTAACGGCTCACTATTTTTCCTCACCTTGACATTCCCTTCTTCCCAAATTATTTTTTCATGGTCTTTTGGTGTGTCTGAGGCGATCTAACATTGGTAAATACCCATGTTCTTCCTTTTACTCTAATTCATCCATCGATCCCCTCCATTCTCCAAGAGTTTTCATTTAAAGTGTGCTCACCATGTGTTTGACAAAATGTCTCAATCACTGAACCCGCTCCTCGTTGCCTTACAACTTGTTAAACTATCCAAGAGTAGTCTTGGAGTGACTTAGACTCGTCCTCATCATCACGGATCGCCACTCAATTAACTGCTTGTTGCACTATTAAGTCCTCTAGTCACCATCTGAGTTACACCTCCACTACCGTCTAGGTCGATCCTGCAGCCACAAGGGATGCGTTAAATTGAAACATGATGGGGCCTCCTCATCTACCACTTCCTCATCTATTTCTAAGGGGGTTATTTCGAGACTAATCGGCTCCAAAGTGCTCAAGCCGACAGTCATTGATTTCCCATTCTTCGATAAGGCAAAACTACCGGTTTACGAGGTGTTAGCCAAGTTGGGTTACGTGTCATTTTGTCAATACAAGTACACCTGCAATGCTCCACTTATTCATTTGTTATACACTAACCTCGCCACCACCAATGACTTCTTTGTTCGATCTATATTAGAGGATGCAATACCCCAAATAAATTGGTTGACATTCTTGGCTTAACTTTTCATGCTCTTACCACCAATATCGTAGCAAGGTCCGTGAGTGGCCTTTCAACAAGTTAGAGGTCTTAAAACTCTTTTACTCGATCCAATAGGGAGCTTATGGTATACCTTACATGGGTTACCAATACCGAATTTAAGCTTTTGTTACATCTTCTTCACAAAATATTACATACGGTGATTCTTCCTCGAGGTGGGAGTAAAACCTGTGTCACACTACTCGATATGTATGTTCTCAGGGCCCTTTTGAAAAAAATCCTAATCAGTCTATCGCACATCATCGTAGCATACATTTCTTCGACTTTAGGTTCAGGTCGTCATTTTCTTATATTCATTTGTTGACTTCATTTTTTGAGGTGGTGGGAATGGATCTTAGCCTAGGTGGTCACCCTCAATCCGTGAGAGACACCATTGGCATTGCTATATTGAAAGCAATGAAGTACCGATACATCCATACTGAGAGACGATGGATTGGGAGAAGGACATTCTGAATGGTGAGAATTAAGGCAGTTGTGAATCTTCTTATGATTTAGATTTGAGTGTCAAATTTCATGAGCAAGACTATCTTGACTATAGCTTCCTCCATCCGCTGCATGCGGATGGAGGTGATTGCCCAGGAGTGGCTCCGCCCCTCATTCAAATATGTCTCCATTGACTACATATCTATATGCTTAGCTTGGCTATATGCATGATTACATGACCAGGACCTTCATTGCCATCAAGACATGCCTCGATCATCAGGCTAACCATCTTCGTCGGATTTAAGGACATATGCTGCCACCTAGGTCACTTAGGGTGGACCATGCATCTAGTTTTGCTTGTGGGACTTTTTCGCACTAGGGGTCTCGATGCATATGTCTAAGGGGAATTGTAGTCGAAAATAGGTGTTAGGGGATACATTAGGCTTATCATGTTAGTGATAGCTTGTTTTGCAAATAATATGTGAACTCTCTACTTTTATTTTTGCATGTCACACCATGTCATTACTTTGTTACGTGAACTTAATAAAATGACATGATTTTTTTGTTTGTCTTCGAGTTATTATCTATAAATGAATGGCATTCTCTTTATATTTCACTCAATTTTCTATTTATATATGATCGAATGAATGAATGGCTTTTCCTTGTATTTAAATTGATGCTTATTAATAGGGGGAGATCTTAACCCATTTTTTGATGTTATCAAAAAAAGGAGAAATATCGTATTTGAACTAGAAAATTATGAACTTGATATGCACTTAATATCTATGATAAGTCCACATTGTTTGTTATCATCATAAAGGGTACATTATTGGACTAAGTTCTCTCTCACTTAGACTCCATTAGAGATTTTGTTGTCAACAATGTGTGGTACTAACAGGTTTGTCAAGTATTTGCAAGTCCAAATGAAAGCAAACTTTACAAGTTCAATTGAAATGGAAAAAATGAGATCAGAAAAGCTCAAGAATGAAGAGGGATACGGAAAGTCACCAGAAAGCCACTACTATCATTTGTATAACCTATGTAAGGTTTATAACTTCAATTATACAAGCCAAAATGCATTAGATTCATGCATTTTATGAATTTCAAGTTTTCAAGTACTTCAAGTCATGAATTTCAAGACTTTCAATCTCGTGAGTTGCAAAATGTTATAAATCATGCAAATGTATTTTTAGCAAGTATTTGATGTGTGAAACTGTTGGATATAGTTTTCAATGCATTGGTATTAGTTTGGACGACATTTGAATCATTATGAAAAATATTTGCAGAAAAGCCTCTATGTGTTTTACGAAATTATTCGAGATATCAAAATGGGTTTTATTAGTCATACAAAACATGTTTAATATGTTTTCAAAGGTTTAGTAGAGTCTTATGTTAGTTAAGGAGTCATCTTAGAAAATTAAAAAAATATTTGTTTTCAGGCCCCTTCAGATTAGTGCACTAATACGACTCATTAGCACACTACCTGCAGTTAACACGCTAATGAGCCATATTAATGCGCTTACCTATCTTATGAGAGCATTTTTAAAAGCTTACATCCCTGCCTTTAATTTGAATTTATGGATTATTTTGGACCTTTAGATCCCCACAACGACATTGGAGAACACTCTCAAACCACTTAGAACACACATTTCACCTCTCATGGTATAATCCTCCAAAAAATCTAAGTTTTCACTTTGATTTGAGAAGTTTGCACTCACAATCACTTGGTGTCTTTTAAGGTCATTGATTTTCTCTCGAAGTTGGTGCTATAGATGTGTTATAAGGCTTGCAACTCACACTCAACAATTGATTTTGGTGACTCTCACTTGGGTTTGCAAGAAGTTTTGATTTCCTACTTCATTTGCGCTTAAATTATATCTTTTGGTTAGATTGTTGTGTGAAAATAACTTGAATATTACTTGATCAGATTTGTCTTAGGTTTTACACTTAAACTTGAACTTGCAAACCATAGGATTGTTTGAACAAGTTTTGGTCTTAATCATGATTTTCTACAACACTACTTGTTCATTTGCATTGAAATCGCGCTCATTTTAATCAATTTCAATTTGTCGATTTCTAGACTAAGATTAGTGTTAAATCGATGGTTTTATCATCATTTTAGTCATGTTCGTACTCGCATTCATATGATGGTTAGGCTCTTGGAGGCTTGTAAGTAATTGAAATTATTACCTCTTTAACTTGTAAAGCTAATTTTCATTGTATTCATCAATTATTATTGTAAGACATAAATGGATCTATCAAGGTAAGACCTAGTTCTGGCTAGGCAAAAACCTTTGTTGAGGTTGGGTGGGAAGACCTAATTGTATTTAGGCATTCTTGGCTTGTAAGCTTAGGTTGTAACACTTATTGGTATGTAGGTTAGGTAATCGATGTAGATTGGTTGGATCGAACCACTATAAATCTTGTATCTTATTTCTATCTCCTCTACCTCCTTCACTATTGCAGTACATAGTTATTTATTGCTTGTGTGTGCTGAGCATTATTATACACTAAAAGTTTTTAAAAAGGCGATAACCATTCGGTACACCTAATTCACCCCCCTCTTGGGTATGGTTTCAATCCCATCTACAGGTTTATCCAATGGTTGGGTTGAATCATTGCATGCATCCCTAGATTAGCACTACGATCTACTAGGATAAATCAACACCTTATAATCACAAAGAAAAATCAAGGACTTAAAAACAAATCATACACATCATAGGCCATTTTATGTTACAGTTTGACCACCATTGTCTTTCTTCACTTATCTTAGTACATAGTTTATAAATGTGTTGCTAGTATATAAAACATTGGGCACAACTATATGTGTAGTTGATGTGAATGCCGCAAGTATAACAACTCGATTATAAGAATAGTGTGATCAACAGAGGTTGATTATGGATGTCGGTCCTTAGAGAAAGGTATATGTGACACTGATTGTGCGTGCCGCAAGTATAACCGCTCGCATGTAGTAGTCATGTAAACAACTTAAGTTTACCATGGATATCGTCTTCGCGGAAAGGTATACGCACTCACTGCGTACTTAGCTAAAATTACTCTTATATTAAGAACATCTTAGTTCACAACTTCACCTATGTAATGAAATACTATGCTTTTCAACTAACTTTATCACTTTTCTTATGTGTACGCAATGCCTAATTAGAATAGATAGTTTCTCTTCAAATCCACTTTAACCCACTGTTGTGATGGAAAAGATTCTAATGCACAAACTAGAACTCTACCTGTCGATGTGAATAATATAAGCTCTACCTTGCTTTAAAGTTCCAAATTCTTAGATTTATTACCAATTAAATTTACTATCCATGCCTCCCCAATAAACAACTATCAATTAATGTTGTATAGCATTATGCTAAGAATCAATACAACTTATAACCATTGCACTTTTTATATTTCTATTCTACTCATGTTTATAGCACAACATTCATAAAGTAGGATCCATTGATCCATAAAATTAATAGACTACTCACGTTTCATTGAAACAAACCAACTAATAGTTGTATTGCTTGAAATTAGAGATATAATAAAAATACTTCAATTAAATCAATAAACACAATACCCATTTTCAAACAATTAGACACCGCACTTTACTATTTAACCCATACTTTACAAGTTGTGATGCCCTTGGTAGCCTCGGCGTTGTCCATCATGTCTCTAACGTCGTCCCTTCAGTCTCTACAGTGTCGCCACTGTGCCGACCTATCTGTCTATTTATCTTCACTTGCCTTTTCTCCCACGCCGTGCCTGTATCTTCTACGCTGTGCTTTGTGCCCTCATAGAGCCACACCTATATGCCACGACGCCAACAACACTTTAGTGTGTTTTATCTTTGTTTCTTCTCATTTTTTTATCGTTTTTCCCTTACGCCTTATCTACCATAAAATGCATCAAAACCATCAATTAGAGCTCATTTAGGGATATTTATGCGAGATATACTACAAAACTAACCGTATATATAATTCTAAATAATCATTTATCAAATATCCTAAATCTTAGGATTTTGTGTATCCTGAGTAAAAGTGTATTTTACTAAGTCTCCTAACTACTTATATTAAGTTCTCATTCATTTTACATTGTTCATGGTGTATCCTTTAATTCATTAAATTTCAAGTTAATAATCCACTCAAGAGTTTTCTTTGTAAAAACTTATATTTTTCAAAATATATAGCTTTAACAACACATACAACTCACCTTTGAAACACCAAAGTAGATCACAACCAAAACCATCACCACTCACAAGTTTGTTTCACCATTTAACTTAAGTACCAAGTTTACAATGTCATTATTTCTCATTAAGCTCAGTAATTCACAAATACCCTTAGATCATATTAGTTTTTCTAGACTTTAAGACTTCAATAGTCTTTAGGACTCAATATAATTGGAAACGAAAACTTAACTTAGTAAAGCTACTCGCACTCAAGCTAAGTCTTTTATTTGAAGAGTTTTATTTTAACTTCCGCCTTCTTTTCATTATATTATCTCTTATTTCTTTTATTTTTCTCTTTTTAATTTTTATTTCTTGATCCATGGTCCTTTTCCTATGGACTCCATTTTTACACACTATTTCCAACCATCAAGTCCTTTGCTCCATTTTCTGTAGAACTCGTAGAACTCTCTATTATTTATATTATAAAACTCTTGTTAGTGTAATGGCCCAATTTAATTTAACTAGGGTTAGCATTAATCTCGAAGATTAACAGTCGTAGTTCGGGCGTTACGTGGACAACTTAGTTAACTCAGACACGAGAATCGAGGAAATATGTTATTTATGGACGGTGGTTGTGTATATGTTTTGTTCACAAATTATTATTATTATATTGCGCACGCATGTGTGTATGTTGCTCTCGGACGAGTTTGTGTGATGGGTGTTCACCTCGAAATGCGTTTGAATACGAGTGTCAGATAGGCGAACTATGGTGCACACTAGGAAACTCGACTAACTCACATTAAGATGATTAATTACTCAATTAAAATGGGTAATGTGACCATAAGCCAAGTAAATTCAAATTAAAATAATAGGCTATGGCGTGCTTGGAAATGCATGTCGAGATGTGGGGCACCGGGTACCGGGTAGTCGAAGGTTAGTGGGACCACAAGTTGGTTGATTTTGATAAATAAAACTCTAAGAATTTGTATTAAAATGGGCCTAAGTTAGTGTGATCAAATTAAAATAAGTCAAGGCCTATAGTTTAGTTAATAAATTGGGAACTATGGATTGTTTATTAGATACACATTAGAATATCTAGGAGCTATGAGAGTATAAACTAGTGTCACATGGACTTGAGTTAGTAGGAGTTAGTGGGCTAAGTGGCTAGAGATCGACCACAAGATAATCCTTAGAATACGTACGCACATTTGATTCCACCCAAACATATATAAACCAAAATTAGTGAAACTTTTATCTAAACCACTTACAACTTTATGCAAGATCAGAGAAAACTAGATTTGGAGGAGAATTCAAGCTGGAATTCAACCGCCTTGGAGGTCAATTTGAGGATTCTAACCTAGGTAATCATTATCTCCATCTTTTACTCTTTTCAATAAACAAATTTAGAGTGTTTTTGTTCAAATTCGAATTAGAAGGGTTGGTCTTTAGTTTAGGGTGTTATTCTGATTAAATTCATGTGGAGGGTGTCTTAGATAGGTTTAGGTAGCTAAATTTGAAGGGAAAAATAGAATTCTCAACTTGAGAATTTTGTCATAGAATATCGATTACATGTATATGGAACTTCGTTGGTTTTTGGGTATCAATATGTATTTATTTTTCTTTGTTCGGTTTTGGGGACCATAGAACCCTGATTATATGAATATAGAACTTTCGTTATACTTAACTCACCTTGATATATACATGGTATCTTTTGTCGGGCTTTCCACTACTTAGAAATGTTGAATACTGTATAACTTACATAAATTAAGACTTTCGCTATAAAATCTCATTATAAATTGATAAATTGATTAACTGGCTAATGAAATCATTAATAATTATACTGAAATTAATTAGCTAAGTTAAGATTAAATGGAAAAGTTTAAGTAGCCAGGTAGGTCGCGGAACGTCAAGGATAAGCGAGCCATGACGTGGCAAAGCTTGGTGATGTGGGATGCGACGTGGCGGGTACCAAGGTGGCCTGGAATTGGGGTTGCCACATTAGCACTTCTCACTTTCACTTAATCAATTAAGTTAACTCCAACTTTTCATTTAACATTATTTCTTCCCCTTTTTGCATTATTTCTTTATTTAATTTATATTATTAAGTAAAATTCATACTTATTGTAGAATTCCTTAGATATCTTAATTTTTCCACAAGAAGTGTTCTAGTAATTTGTTGCTTTTGTTTATAGTTCATGGTTTACCCTAACTCTAGGTTTCTAGCGTGAAATCATACCGTTGTTGCTACATTTCATTATTTTCACAAAATTGTTTTAAAAAAACCTCTTAAGTTTCATATTAACAAGACACTTGTATTTTATTCATCTTTAATTAAAGTTATGAACATACAAATGAATTTCTTATTCATTACATATTACTTTTATAATCTAATCTATAGTAACTAAAAATTTTCAAATAGTAAATAAGTGAAACAAATAATATACTACCATGCTTCCTTTTTAGCTGCTTTAAAATTAAATTTAAACAATCATACCTATAGTGTTTATCCTTATTCCAACCTTTCTTTCCACTTCCCATAGTTTAGTGTAGTGTTGATGCCCCCAAACCTAAACCAAAACTTGTCCTCAAGGTTTAAAAATAAGCCTGAAATCATGAAAACACTAAAACACGCAAACATATATATTAACACAAGATATATACATATAGCTCATTGATACTTTATGACTCTTCCGCTTCTATTTAGACTTCCCTCGCTCATTTTAACATAAATTCTCAAAATTTAGAGAACCATTACTTGTTAATTGTCCTTAACAAGATAAAATAACTAACTAATTGAAATTGAACACTTGAAATTTAAAACCCCTTGGGATTCCTCACGGTAGCACTTAGTTTAACGTTATTAGTCTGATGCCTTTTCACTCATTTAGTCTAACTTTAAATCGAAATGATCCAATTGTAAATAAGAGATTATGATGTCATTCCTATTCAGACGCACTTTTTCTCCATCGATACTCATTGTGACATTCTTCTTTCTTGTGTACAAATTTACATTGGCAGTATTCTAAAATGGCCTCTCAAGTATCATAGACACATCATCATCCATATTGTGATCCATAACCTCAAAATCCACGATTAATGTGAATTTGTCCACTTTTACATGTACATTCAAGACTCTTCATATAGTTGGTATCAACTTGCCATAAACTACTTGCAAATTAGTCGTATTAGGATAATTGATCTTCAAATTGACATGCATCATGTCCATTATTGGCATGACATTGACTGAAGCTGCTGTATCACATAAGACATTTCTAAACTGGTATGCATTGATGCTTAATGGTATGTATATTTCTCCAGGATCTCTCCTTTTGATTGGTTGAAGTTTCGGGATAATTTTCAATTTTGGTTCTGACTTCCTTGGAACTACCTTGATGTTATAGTCTTTCAGTGCTTCTTCAAAAGGTCCTTCATTTTTTTCTTGGCATTCCATTGTTTCTTTAGCTTCCTATTATTTTTTAACGGATTGATTCTTTCTTATCCGAGTCCTTTAAATTCATCTTACCTCACTTTTGCTCTGCTCTCATGGATCTTTTCATGCTTCCTCATAGCCCAAATGTTGAGTTTTTTTGGCTTGTATATCACTTGCTCTTATCTTGGCTCATTTGATGTCGTAGTGCTCGCCATGTGAATAACACTAACTTTCTCCTTGAGGTTAATGATCATGTTACATAAAAACTGTCCTTCCTTCCCAGAGTTCAAGGCAATGGCTAATTGACCAATCTTTCTCTTTAAATTATTGATGGATTGTGATCTCTCATCATCCATCCTCTTCATGGCTTGTTTCACTCCTTCCATCTTTTCTCGTGCTTCTCATGGCTTTCATTATTTCTCATGTCTATGGCGTGCAAGAATTTCTTAATTGACTTCAATTAAGCCATCTCATCACTCTGCCCTAGTTTCCCTTATTAGACTTGTTGATTGAAGCCTGGAGGTAAATTTAGTGCTTTATCAGGATTTCCATATGAGAAGTTCGGGTTGTTGTCGTTGTATCCTTGATAAAACCTTTGAGGAGCCATTCCTTTCGGTCTGAAGTTCTTTCCATAGCCTTGGTTTTTCATGAACTTACTTATTCATATTCCATTCCTTGTTGCATGTCCATTTGGTTAACCACCAAGCCGTGGTGATTAAAAGGTTGTTGTATCGACTACACTTTTGGACTTTATTATCCAATTTCAAGTTTCGCCAATTAATTGCTCATGTTGGAAAGTTGTGCCATTATTGCAGCTTGCGAGCCAATCTCATATACGCGTGCTAGTTTCCTTACTGTAGAACGAGTACCGGCTATAGAGTTCTGAGACATAAAATCTAGAAGATCCAATGCTCCATCCTCGTCCTTTGTTAGTAGAGACTCGACATCTTCCTATTTGAATTGATTAATTTCCAACTTCCTTTCATCGACCTACACTGGGTAAAGAATGTCTAGAAATCTTTCATTGATTTTCTCCCTTGATGACATACTCCTTATGTTCAATCCTTGGAACTAGGATTTAAATTTTCCACAAAATGAGAATTAAAAATTTTCATCCTGATTGGCTACTTTGTAACTTTAATAATGTCAAAGTTGTCGCGGTTCTCTATGAAATTTTGTTCATATGCAACTGAATTTTCATTGGCTAGCCCATTAAACAAGCTATTTTGCACCATATTGATCAAATACAATCTCAGTTCAAACTCATTGGTGTAGGCTAGTAGCCTCATCGTTTCTTTGTAAGTCTCTTAAACATCTGGCTTGAAGTAATCGAGAAGGCATATTTATCCTCACACTCTATCCCACACTAGCGGATCACCTTCAGGGTTATTATTCTCTGGAACTGTTATTAGTTTGTTACTTGATCCTTAGCCATTTTGATTCCTTTCTTTTTCATTCCTTTGTTGGATTTTTCAATATCTGGGTTGTATGGTACTAATTCCTTCTCTTTTTGATACGCATATGCCAATTATCCGTGAAAAGAAAACACAACAGATAAAGTATAGAAAGTCAAACTTGAAACTTAAGACTTTTTCTTTTTGTTTTTATGGAACTAGAAATTAAAGTACTTAAAACAAAACATAGCAACTTTTCAAACTAACTAAGCTAAGTGGCTACATATCCCTGACAACGACGGTAAAAACTTGATTATGTGTGTCGTAAGTATAGCAGCCTGCTTGAAGTTATAATGTAACCAACTTACATTGACTACGGATATCATCTTTAGGGAGAAGTGTATGCTCTCACTACATACTTAGCTACAATTACTTTATTATTAAGGAGATTTTTTAATTGGTCTTATAATTAAACTAAACCAATTTATACTAATGAATTAATGCAAATCACTTAAACTATTATATTAACACTATCTTAGTTCGGAACTTTACTTAGGTAATGAAATACTATGCATTTCAACTCGGTTTATCATCTTTATTATGTGTGTGTAATGCCTAATTAGAATTGACATATTTCATTCAAATCCACTTTAACCCACTGTCCTGATGGAAATGATTCTAGTGAGCAAACTAGAACTCCACCTATCAGTTTGAATAACATAAGCTCTACATTGCTTTAATGCTCCAAATCTTAAGATTCTTAATCAAGTAAGCTAACTATCCATGCTTCCCAAAACAACAATTATCGCTTGAAGTTGTATATTTTATGGTTGTACCATTCCTATCCAGCTTAAAAGCTTCAATAGCTATGATAACTTCTAAAAACCTAATATCAACAACTAAGTGAATAAGATGTTCATAGCATTACGCTGAGAATCAATACAAATTCTAACCATTGCACGTTTTTAAATTTCTATTTTACTCATGTTTATAGCAAGCATTTATACCATAGGATCTATTGATCCCTAAGATGAATAGACTACTCACACTTCATTGAAACAACATGTTCAAAGTGGTATTCATTGAAATTAAAGATATAAAAGAAATACTTCAATTAAATCAATAAACACAATACTCGAATCACCATACGAGAGTCTTTAATGTTTTTTTCTCTATAATCATCTTTGTACTTAAGAATAAGTAAAACATATTCTATACTATGTTAATGGTGGCTAATATGTTTCCCACGTTTTCCTGTCTATGTATAATCCCTAATAATCGTTTCAAATAATTCAAAACCCTACTTTACAATTGAACACGAAATAAAACTCTACCTTTCTATTTTCTTTTGTCCCGATTCTGTCACTTAAACCCCGACATTGTGTGTGTATTGCCACAGTGCCGCAACTTCTTTATGCAAATCCCTCATCAAAGGCCTCGGTGTTATCCATCATGTTCTTACTCCATCCTTTTCAGTCTACACGGTGCCGCCACTGCACCGACCTATATGTCTTTTTTTATTCACTTGCCTTTTCTCCCACATCGTGGTTATGTCTTCCACGCTATGCCTTGTGCCCTCACAGTGCCACACCAACAGGTCATGGCGCAAACCAAACTTTGGTGTGGTTTGGCTCCATTTCTTATTTTTTCTCATTTTCTTCCTTTTGTGCCTCATTTACCTAAAAATGCATAAACACCATCAATTAGAGCTCATTTAGGGATATTTATACTAAATTTACTATTAAACTAACCTTATATATAAGTCTAAATAATCACTTATCAAACACTATTACTTCGCAAAGTTTACTAATATGTAAAGAATACTTTTTATGATTATATAAACTAAATTAAAATCTATTTATCAAATCAATGCCAATTTAGGTTGAACATCTATTTGAGAGAAACTCTTAGTTCACAACTTTACCTAGGTAATGATAAACTATGCTTTCGTAACACCAACTTCCTTAGATCATATGTGTGTACTTGTTTAGAAATGACAATTTTTCATTAAATTAACTTTATCCCAGTATCGTGTGATGAAGATCATAATGATCCAAAAAAATTCCACCAAGTTTACTAAATATTAGATTCAAAATTCTTAGATTCATTAAAACTTAATTTTACTATTTGTGCCTCCTTAGTGAATGACAATCTATCGATGTCTTATGTCTCCTATAATTGTGTTTTTCGTATCCGAATTAAAAATCCACACTCATGGTTACTTCTAGCTCCCCTAATCAATAAAGATTAAACAAGATGTTTGTAGCATTAAGTTCATAAACTAACACAAGTTCTAAAACACGCACGACTTAACCATTACAATTCTACCAAAATCGCATAGTTATCATACCATAGGTGACATGTGTCGAGCGTGTACAATAATTTCTCCTTTATATTATACTTTAAATATTTTGTAGTAATGATAAGTGGGAATTATCTCTACATGGATTTGGCAAATTCCTTAAGAAAAAGAATGTTTTTTTTAAGCTTATAAAAATAGGATTTAAACTAACTAAACTTACTCAAGTAACACAAATCAAAGTCACTAAATCTAAAATCATTTCAATGCAATAAAACTCAATAATAAATAAACATTTAAATGATCCTTCTACACAATAAAACATAGATCCATTTCGCAATCCAAACATATAATTCAAATCAAATAGTCATGAATGTATTTTTAAAGTATTTTAGATCATTAAAATATAATCATAAGTAAACAACTTTTAGCCAGCCATTTGTTCTCCTTTTATCATTAAAAAAGTCACGTTCTAATTTTATTGAACTAATCACTTTATTCACACAATGACATAAATTTCAAACAAAATAATCACTTTAAGTTATATGAAAACTTTTAACAAATAAATCTAACATCTTTGAAAATCCACATCAACATTAGATTTAGATCTCAAATTCATTAGAGATATTTAAACGGTGTTTGCCTTTCAAATAATCCTAGTTACTATGTCAAATAGTTAATGAATCAAAACATCAAATACATATTAGCCATTATGCACATAACACTCAAATCCATGATTGCGATCCAATAATAACGGTCTTTAAAAATAGTGAATCAAATAATACAATTAGGTTTAAAGCATTAAGCACATATTCATCTCATTATTACTATATTGCAAAATAGATATAGTTCTTGTTTAGAGTTTTATGTTGATTAACAAACTGCTCACTCATGATGATAAATAACAAACTAAATTCGATATTAAAAGAAATAATTAAAAATACCAAGATAAAACTTGAATCTCATCCAAAAGTAAAGCAATAAATGAACAACCTCCAAACTAAAGTAAAAGTTGTTAAAACTAACAAAAGGCCCTTATTTCATAGTCTAGATTTTTATTTACAATATATTAGGTAATACATATCCTAAACTGACTTAAAATCCTTCTTGCAATCTAAAATCCACAAATTCACAGTCTACAATTCTTAGCGATTCATTATGCTAGTGGAATCGCTAAAAATGTCCAGAATTTGAAGCTCACTATCTTGAGTCCTCCAATTTGGCCAATGATTCAGATATCTCCAAAAATCGCGGGGAATAGCAGGGTTAAAATCCTAGTTTTGCTCCTTGTTTCCTTAGTGATTCTTCATACACTCTATTCATTCAGTCAATTCCTTCATTTTCCTTTCTTTTTTTCCTTCATGTCTATATATTCTCCTTTTATACCTAAAATAAAAAAAACTAGAAAAAAACCCCGTGTAATATAGTCATGTACAGTTTAAATCATCCTGAAATGAGCCTATAAAATGTGTCTAATTATTGACTTGTCAAATACCCCAAACTTAGCACTTTGCCATCCCGAGCAAAGGAATACTCTAAGTTAATCCTATTTCCTTCCATCATTTTGATTTCATAATTATATACTCCTATTGTTAAAAAGAAATAATTTTATAAATAAATATATTACCTTCGTAAAAATTAAAAATAATGATAGAATAAAAAGAAGTAAAGAACAATGCCATTTATTTCACTACTCAACCTTTTAATTGTGCCATACACATCAAAATTCAAAGTTAAATCAATCACCAAGGTCAAGGAACTATATAAGTTTTCTCAATCTCCGCTGATAAACATCAGACCTACCATAACTAATATAGAATCTCAAGATACAAAAGTTATTAAATCAATCTCATTTTCAAGCAATACTTGAAATATCACAACAATCAAAGTCAATAGGAACTTTTATTCTCCAATAATCATCATTTCATATTCAATTGTTTGGAATAAAAAGAAATACTGAACTTAGCCATAAGCATTTAAGCTAAATCTTTTATGTGAAGATTTTTCCATAAACTTCCTCCATTTTTCTATATCTCTCTTTCTTTTTCTTCAATTAAATTAAATCATTTTATTTTTATATTCTTACTGTTCCCTACTCCATTTCATTTAAAATCCATTATTCTTTCTATAGGAATTACTCCTCTAATTTTTCCCATCACTAAATTCCTTGCTCCTTTTCCTTTGCAATCTATGGGTTTCTCTATATTTTTATTTTAAAAAAAATTTTGTTCGCTCTTCTCACTTTCATTATAGTCAAGAAAGTTCTTTCCAACTAACTAAAGTTTATTGGCTAATTTCCTATTTTTCTCTTCAATTGTAGCATAAGCATTTTCAATACATATATATAAAAATGTACATATATATAAATATGTGTCAATGATCTTTGTATAAAAAGATTCTTAGAAATATGTCTTGTTTATATTGCACTATGTTTTCGATCTTCTACCTATTATATTGTCTAACACAAAGCACACATTCCCTTTAAACTCATCTACTTTATACACAATTTAGGTGAAGTAAAATAGGGCATAACAATTCCATTCTATCATAAAATCTCTATTTTCATAGGTAATAATAATATTATGTCACTTCCATTTCGAAAAACTCAAATTGTATTCAATTCACATATCTAACAAAATAAAGTGAAATGAATAAATGCTACCTGAATTTGTTGAAAAACTTCAAAACTTTTTGGTCAAATAAATTCTACCTCTAAAGTCTTCCATACTTAGCTTCATTATAGTTCCCTTCACCTACATTACCCCTAAACTCAATCCAAACCTTGTCCTCAAGTTTTAGAAATTAAGTCAGGTTCTTAACAAAATAAAACAAGAATATGTGGATTGAGTTCATAAAGAAATTAATTCAAATATAATTCATCGACGTACTATTTAGCTTCGTCTTTGTTCCTCGGTGAAATAGGTTGGGATGTATAGTTTATAATAGGATGATGGACTCTCGATGGTGGTCTTTACTGAATCAAGGGAACGTAAGTGCTTCTCTTATGATATTACAAACTTTCCATCCTTCTTACGAACATGGAATGGTAATGCGCAAGAGTTGTTTTGTTTTCTTCTAATGTCTTTTTATTCCTTTAAATTTTCTTTTTTATATGCTAAAAAGCTGAAAATAAGGATTTGAAAAATCCTTTCCTTTTAGGTATTTAAGTAGATGTAGAACAAGTCCCTCCCACTGGAACATATGCTTGAATGAACAGATTTCCTAATCTTCTTGCTTCTTCTTATATGCTTGCATAGAGTCTCTGCCTATTAGTTTTGTCTTCCATTTTATACCTCCTTATTTCATTGGTCTCCCTCCATTCTTTTGAATCATTGCATCCAACAACTATTCGTATCCTCCTAATTACAACATTTATGCTAATCTTCTGACATATCACATCAAATTTCATCTCATGAAAACCAACCTTGGCCCTCATATATAGCTAAGTGATTAGAATTAGGAACGGTAGGTCATTATGCTTCTTAGACGTCAATGTTTGTCTCATTGCATCGTGAATTACATACCTAACGTTAATATACCTAGCTTTTCAACAATATGGTAGAGCAAAGCAACTGTATCATCGCCCACATCAAAATGTTGCTTAGTAGGGTATAGGCACCCATCTATGATAGCTCAAACACTTGGTGGTTCTCCCTAAATTGGTGGTATCGATGAACCTTGGGTGACATTTGATATCCAGGACAAATCCCTATCTAGGATTAACCTCCGAGGCTTGTTGGATTTTTTGTTGTAGATAAACATCCTTCATTCAATAATGCCAGTTGGGGTAGTCGATATACTCCTAGCTAACTCAATGCTTTGGAAGTTCATAGTGTATGTTTAATGATATCGGTGAAATATCAATCTATATTTCCTTGAATTAAAACTTTGTTACGATTTGCACTAACAAATCCTTTAGCGCAGAATGGAGGACTAGTTTCGAACATCCTCTCTCTAACCTTCCTTAGTAATCCCTAAGAAAGTGTTCCTACTATCTTTCCTATCATATACTCATAATTTTGTCTTCATATTCGTTGACATTAGGGATATGAAGCTCTCCTCGGGTGTAATAAGTTTTTTCATAACTCAAATGTATCTTATTATATGTTTCGGGATTAACAAACATCATAATCACGTATAAATACCATTATGTACCTATTTATTTCAAGGAAGTGTGAGTAGTTATGTGCTTGCTTGTTTTAATAAAGTGTGAATATTTCACAAATCATGGGGATCAATGGATCATATGGTATGAATGTTATGCTAAAATAGTTATAAGTGGATTATAATGTTTAAAAGTGCAATGGTTAGAATTTTTAATGACTTTGAGCATAATTTTACAAACCTCTTGATCACGTGTTTGTAGATATTAGGTTTTGGGAGTTATCATGGTTATCAAAGCATTTAAGCCAGATATGAATGGCACAATCGTAAAACAAATAACATCGATAGATAGTTATTGATTAGGGAGGCTCAGATAATAAACTCATTGGTTATGAATATAAAGATTAGGAACTTAAAGCAATGTGTGACTTACGTTATTCACACCTATAGGTAGAATTCTCGTTTGCACATTAATTTTTTTTTTGTCACGATAGCAGGTTGAAGTTGATTTGAAGGAAACTTGTCTAATGTAATTGAGCATTGCACACACATAATGAAGATGGAGGAAGTGATTTGAAATGCAGAGTTATTCATTACCTAGGTAAAATCTTGAACTAAGATCTTCCTAATGAAATAGTACATGTATTTACATTGATTTGATATAGTAGAATAGTTTCGATAAAAGTTAATGAAAAGGGTATTTCCTTAGTAATAGAGTTATTCTGACTAAGTGTACTAAGTGCAATACACCTTTCCCTAAGGACAATATCTATGATTAACATAAGTTAATCACACTATTACTACAATTAAGCCGTTATACTTTCTTCCACTACTACTGGCGCATTGTCAAGGATACGTAGCCACTTTAAGTTAGTTAGTTTGCAAAATTGTTAAGTAATGTTTTATGTTATTTACTTTCTAGTCTATAAAAACAAAAATAAAAAATAAAAGGTTTTGACAGTCTGCACTTGAGCTTTTGTGTTTTCATTTCAAGGAGAGTTAGTGCATGCATCGCAAAGGAGATAATGACTTAATGCCTTATGACCTTCAGACTGACAAAATCGATAAAGGTAAGAAAAGCATGAAACCAACAACAAGGCCGAAGGAATAATCAATATGAAGGTGATCTAATAGTGCATGATAGAGTTGTCTTTTTGACTACTTTAAGCTAAAAGTTCAAGATACTTAAAATGCACCGATGAGGCTTCAAGCCAACATCACCGAGTTCGAACTAAGATCATTACCAATCAAAATGGCGCAAAATAGATTATTCAATGGGCTAGCGAATGAAGATTCAGTTTCCTTTGTAGAGAATTTCATAGAGAAGTATGACACCATGCACATTACTAGAGTTACAAATGAGGTAATAAAGATGAGACTTTTCTCATTCTCATTGGGTGAAAAAGCCAATTGCTAGATTCAAGGACTGAACGTAGGGAGTATGAACTCATGGGAGAATATCAATGAAAGATTTCTAGAAAATTTTTTCCTCTAGTGAAAATCAGTGAAAGGAAACTGGAAATCAATCAATTCAAGCATGAAGATGACAAGTCTCTTTGCGACACTTGGGATAGATTCAAGAAAATATTAAGGAGATGTTCATGACATGGATACATAAAATGGGAACAACTACATTTTCCAGTATTGGTTGAATTACAACACTAGAACACTAATAGATTTGCAGCAGGTGGTTCTTTAATAACCAAGAATGAGGATGAAGCCTTAGATCTCATAGATCTTATGTTTCAGAACTCTACAGTTGGTATTTGTTCAATAGTGAGGAAACCAGTACTCGTTCTATAGTGAGGAAACTAGCAAGCGTATATGAGATTGATTTGTAAGCTGCAATTAGGGCATAACTATCCAACCTAAGCAGTTAAATGGTGAAACTTTAAATTGGACAACAAAGTCCACATGTGCAGGCTATATAATAGTCTATTAACCACCAAGCCAAGATGGTTAATCAAATGGATATGTAGCAAGGAATGGAGCTTAAAGAAATCAACTTCATGAACAACCAAAGTTGTGAAAACAATTTCAGGCTAAGAGGAATGGCTCCTCAAAGGTTTTATCAAGGATACAATAACAATTTCAGGCTAAGAGGAATGGCTCCTCAAAGGTTTTATCAAGGATACAATGACAATCATAACTTCTCATATGGAAATCATGATAACACACATAAGTTACCTCTAGCTTTTTTAACAATACCAATAAAGGAAACTAGGGCAAAGCAAAAAAATGGCTTCATTGCAGTCAATAGAGAAATTCTTGCACACCATTGACATGAGCAATAAGGAATACCTCTAGAAGCATGTGAAAGAGATGGAAAATGTAAAAAAAGCCATGAAAAGAATGTAGGATGAGAGATCATAATCCATCAAGAACTTAGAGAGAAAGATTGAGAAGTTAGCCATCGCTTTAAATTAAAAGAATGAAGGATTGTTTTAGAGAAACACTATCACGAATTCTAGAGAATGTTTGTAATATTCATATGATGAGCACTGCAAAAACAAATGAGCCAATGTAAGAGCAAGTGATGCATAAGCCAGAAAGAGTCAACATTTTGGCTATAAGGAATTATGATGTGATGCATGAGAATGGAGTAGAAGTTAGGCAAGAAGAACTTGAATGACTCAAGCAACAACGGATCAAGGCCATGAAAAATCAGAAGAAAGGAAAAAAAAACAATAGAGTTAAGCAACAAGATGAAGAACCTTCTCAAAATGCATCGAAAGGAAATAGTATCAGGGTTGTTTCAAAGAAGCCGAAACCAAAACTCAAGTTCACATTGAGACTTCAACCAATCAACAGGAGAGATCTTAGAGATAAATGCATATCATTGAGAATATATGGGCTTTGATTTAGAAACATCTTATGTGATACAAAAGCCTCAATGAATGTCATGCCAATAAGAAACGTTTTACAAGTCAATTTGAAGATCGATTGTCCTGATACAACTAATTTGCAAATAGCTAATAGTGACTAGGACCAACAATAGGTAGAGTCTTAATAAGCATGTTAAAGTCGGTAGATTCACATTCATCACAGATTTTGAGATTATGGATCATGACATTGATGATGATTTGACTATGATACTTTGGCAGCCATTCTTGAACACTACCAATGCAATCTTCCAAACAAGTAAGAAAATGATAACAATGAGTATCGAGGAGGAGGAGGATGTCGAGAAAATTGTCTTTGTTGAAGGGCTAGAAGTATATCCAAATAGGATAGATATCATTATCTTCGACCTATAAATGAAGTACCTCATTTTAGACTCGAATTAAGCGAGCGAAATGGCATCGGGCTTATGACATTAAACTAAGCGCTATTGGGAGGCAACTGAGGGTTTTTAAAAAATTTCATGTTTTTAAAATTTTTGTCAAGTAGTTATTTAGTCAGTTTAGTAGTACAATTCAAACATTTTTATTTTATAACTTTGAATGTTTTGTGCTGAATGTGAAAGGAAATACCATTTGTTGCGTAATATTTCATTAGAATTGAAAAGTCTCGACTAACTCAGTAGAGAGTGTAAATGAGCAAAAAAGTTAAAGTGGTAAAGGTCATGTACATGGGTAAATCACGAGTAAGTTTTTATGAAAATTTATATATATACATGTTATTTCATGTTTTCACAGAGACTTTTGTAGTAATAAGTAAAGCCGAGAAAGAACCTATATGGAGTTAGCCAAAAATATGCAAAATTATATAGACATAATGGTCAACGCTGTTTGTTTAAACACATGGTGTCATGGGCAATAAGAGACAGTGTCAGCAGGTCACCGAGCTATATGTAAAAAAGGCTCACATCATACTCGATGCTGTCAAGGCACTGCGGCGGCGGCGCGCCCTATAAGAGACATCGACAACATTGACACAAAGGGTTTAAAACACTTTTCACCCACATCTTGTACACTTGAAACCTATTCCATACACTACCAACCAAGCATACATCCCTCTAGCACCCATGTTTAATCAATTATAAGTGAAAAAAATGTTCCTAGTGATTTAGAGTGAAAAGAGATAGTACATTGTGGATTTGCACAAAAAGGGGGAGATAGGGCATTGATTTGGAGTTGGAGAAAAGACTTGAGTAAGCGCTAGGGTTTTAGTTTATGAGCCAAGTAGGAGAGCAAGGATTCATATAGGCTTGAAGGAGTAATCGACATAGGAAAGTAGTCATGCATTGAGATAAATTTAACTTTTCATTAGTTTATGCTTTGAAATTTTTGAAATTATTGATGAAATTGCATGAATTGTGGATATGAGGTAATTGGATAGGAATTTTATGTTGTGGTGATTTAGAGCATCAATATGGAGATCTACCATATGTTTTTTACATTATTTGGCATGTATATGATCCTTGTGAATTAAAGTTTTGATTTTAATTGATTTGAAGACCTGTGTTCTTAGTTGTGTTGTATGGAATTTTGAGAAATTACCAAAAACAAAAAGGCAAGCAAGTCAAGTTAGCGAAGTGAGAGCAAATGATTATGAGGCATCACCCTCAAGAGATCCGAATGGGGAGGAACCTAGGATGTTTAAGACTAAGTACTAATTTAGTAAAAAGGCTAAGGATATGTGCGATGTCATTAAGCATAGAAAATTCATTTGCGATAGAGGAATTAGTTTTTCGGTTAAGCGTGACAAGAGAGTAAACAATTACATTAGGCAACAAGGTTGAGAGCAATTTACTGAAGACTATAGAGAGAGCAAGGTTAAAGAATTGAGCGAAATTGTTTATGAATTTCACGTTAATGTAAAGTTTACCAAGAAAGGTAACCTGTGAAGGCGAAAGGGGTATTTTTCCCCTTTAATGAGCGTTCTATCAATAGCATTCTCAAATAGCATTCTAATGGGTATTTGTCCCCTTTAATGACTTACATCCTACCCGGCTTCTCCGCCCTCTCTTCTCTCCTTCCCACTTCCTCTTATCCTCTTCCTCCTCTATGTTTCTTCTTCTCCCTCTCAGCCTCCTAAACCGTGTGACCGTGTGTGTGTGTGTGTGGGTGTGAGAGGGTGGTGTCTAGGTGTGGGAGAGTGACGTGAGGGAGAGGAGAACATGATGAGGGAGTGAGGTGGAGTGTACATGAGGAAGTCGCCATAAGTAATAATGAACAAAATCTGGTATTTTGTTGGACGATTATCCTCTCTTGATGAAAAAGTAAGTGATCAATTACAAAGTTTAAGATGCAAAACGATGAAAGATTGCCATTGGTATAAAGATACATTCTTCACTAAACTTTATCAATTAACTAATCATGATAGTCAATTTTGGAAAGAAAGATTTATTGCTGGTTTACCTCCTTATTTTAGTGCTAAAGTTGAAGAATACATCAAAGCTCAAAACGATGGGTCCATGATTTGGATAAATCTGTCATATGGCGATCTTATTCAATATGTTCAAACCTGCAAAATTTCAATATGTAATGATGTGCGTATTAAACGCCAACTCACTAAAGAAAAGAATACATTAAAACACGACCTTGGAGACTTTTGTTTTGATTTTGGTCATGATTTAGATATTACCCCTCTAGTCACACATTCAAGAAATAAATGCCTAAAACGCCATTCTCATTTTTTGAAAGATAAATTTTATACCAAATCCCGTCTAAAACGAAAATCCAATCGTTATCATAAACCTGTCAAATAGTCAGCCTATAAGAAAAATGTTTGTTACCATTGTGGAAAACCTAGTCATTATGCAAATAAATGTCATCTCAAAAACCATAAACTAAAAATTCAGCAACTACATCACGATGATTCCGATACGTCGTTTGATATTTGTCATTGTACGACTAATATGTTAAATACATCTCCCTCATCTTCCTATGAAATCGAAATTAATTTTTTAACTTCTCGATCCAACTTTAAAATGTTAATGAGTTAGGATAAAAAAACATTATAAATTCAAAATCAATTAGATAATGTATTCTTTTGCTAGCCTTACACAAATTCATTTAGTCTTGAATTTTATCCAAAATCAAAATATTTTCATGGAAACAATGAATCCCGATAATATTTTCATAGAATCCCTCACTCGCTATACACATCAACGTTGGTTTACTCCAATAACAATTACAATAAAATATTTTTCATATAAACGTTATGCCTTAATTGATTCAGGTGCTGAATTAAATTGCATTCGCGAAGGTCTTATCCCATTACGTTAGTGTGAATCCACTGCTAGTAAAATTTCTACCGCTAATGGTATTAAATCTTCTATAAAATACAAAGTTCCTATTGCTCACATTTGTCATCAATCTATTTGCATTCCTACATCTTTTATCATTGTCAAAGGTCTTCAACATGATATTTTACTTGGAACTCTATTTCTGCAACACATAATACCATTTTCATTTTCCTCAAAAGGTATTTCTACCAATCTCAATAATAAACAAATTTTATTTTCTTTTACTCAACCACCTACAGAGAAATATTTAAATCAACTTATTAACCAAATTGATCATAAACAAAATCATATAAACTTTTTACGTTCTAAAATTAATTTTCTTAAAACTGATCAATATTTACAAACTCCATCTTTTCAAGCTAAATTAATGTGTTTTCAATAAAATTTATATAAAAAATGTTGTTCTGATATTCCTTCTGCCTTTTAGGCACGAAAAAATCATATATATACCTTACCATACATTCAAGATTTTGAAGAAACAAATATTCCCACTAAAGCTAACCCTTCTTAAATGAATTCTCGATTACGTAATCTCTGTCAAAATGAAATCAAAGATTTACTAGCCAAAAGTTTAATCACTCCTTCTAAATCTCCATTGAGTTGTACAACTTTTTATGTTGAAAATGCCCCAAAACTTGAACGTGGTGTTCCTCATCTTGTCATAAATTACAAACCTCATAAATTACAAACCACTTAATAAAGTTCTTAAAACCATTTGTTATCCTTTCCCTAATAAATATGATTTAATAAAGGCTAGTACCTCTGCTTTAGTCTTTTCTAAATTTGATCTTAAATCTGAATTTTGGCAAATTCAAATTCATCCTAATGATCGTTATAAAACTGCTTTTAACACTCCATTTGGTCAATATCAATGGAATGTCATGCCTTTTCGCCTAAAAAATGGTCCTTCTGAATTTCAAAAAATAATGAATGATATTTTTAATCCTTATCATGAATTTATCATCATCTATATAGATGATATTTTAGTCTTCTCTAAAATAATTGATCAACATTGGAAGCATCTCTATACATTTCAATCACTTATCATTAATAATGGTCTTGTTCTTTCACTGAAGAAAATGCAACTAATTTCAAATATCCACTATCTTTTTAGGTTTTAAAATCGCTAATCAAACAATTACTCTAGTTAATCTTGTCATCAATTTTGCCGATAAATTTCTGATCAACTCACTGATAAAAATCAATTACAACGCTTTCTTAGTTGCCTCAATTATTTATCTTATTTCTATTAAAATGCTGCATTGGACTGAAAACCATTACAAGATCTCCATAAGAAAGATGCAAATTTTTATGGACTTCGATTCATACATCTGCTATTCAGAATATAAAGCAAAAAATTAAGTCTTTTCCCTGCCTACATTTAGCAAATCCAACCTATCCCAAAGTTATCCAAACTGATGCTCCTTACCTTGGTTACGATGGTATCCTTCTGCAAAAACCTCCCTCAAATCAAGAACAATTAGTGTGTTATACCTCAAAACTCTGGAATTATACTTAATAAAATTATGCTACTGTCAAAAATGAAATTTTAGCAATTGTTTTATGTGTTAAAAAATTTCAATCCGATGTTCTAAATCAAAAGTTTTTAATACGTGTTGATTGCAAAGCTGCTAAAGAAATTCTTTTAAAAGATGTTAAAAATTTGGTTTCCAAACAGATTTTCGCTCGTTGGCAAGCAATATTAAGTATTTTTTATTTTGATATTGAATATATTAATGGTAAATATAATTCTCTTCCTGATTTTTTATCTCATGAATTCCTTACCGCCCCTCAAATTCATTGCCTATAGATTGGTATGACCGATAAAGGCAAGCGTCCTGCAATAGCCAATAAAATTCTCTCCTTTATTCAACTCTTACAATCAACCTGATATCAACAAATCCCATTATCGATATAGTAATCGTCATCTTGTTTTCTTCTTGATTCAAACCTTCTTGATAAATCCTTAGATGCTCAAATTAAGCTTGTCTTGCCACCTTCTCTTCACTTTCTATCTAACCGTCGAATGTAACCATAAAATTCTATGAAACCATTTTGCTTACAACTGGATCAGTTGTTATAGAACATTTTACTAGAAAAAATTCAGATGAGATTGCTTATTCAAAGTTGAAAATTCAAAAGGTTCTTTCAAGCACAGAATGGTCTTAACAGCTCTATGTGCAGTAGAGCCCATTCATTTGTCAATCTATGACTCTTGTCAAGGATAGACATCCAGCCCAAGTAAATTATAAAGACTATATTGATTCATGGCGCAACATATTGTTCTACAAAGATCATTCTTCTGGTCATTCTTGGTATATAACCTTAAAAAAAATCTCTGAAGGTTAATTTACCAAATTAGTTCATCGTAGGATGGTTGACAAAATTCGGCCCTCATATGGAAATATTTCCACCTGAAGTCTACAGAAAATATGCAGCTGAAAAACTAACCATATTCCAATTCCTCCATAAACACTCAATCCCTTGGATTTTTAAATGACATTATGGAACCCATACCATCAATACCGTGTAAAATCAAACTTTTACATACCTTTCTCAAGAAATTCATTGTAAATGGTGGGATAAGTTTGATGTTAATTCTATTGACACCACTATCCCTTCTCCCTCCTCTAAACATCCAGAAATCAACCAATCAAAACACCCTACTGAAGGAATTTCGCCTCAAGAGTTTCCTCCAATACCTAAAACCTATAAAGATGCAAGCTTAGCATCTTTAGTCCCTAAAGTCCCAGCAGAATCCAGCACCTCCAGTCAGTTTGACTAGGCTCAAACCATTATTCAATAATTGCATGAAAGTTTTCTACAGAATTTTCAAACAATGCAAGAACATTTTGATAAAAGAATTCAGCAGATTGAAGAAAAATATTCTACTTCATCAAGAACCCACTAAGATGCATTTTTTCGCTCACTCCGCAGATTTCATTGAGTTATAAATGAGGACTTTAGCGCGTACTCTACGTGATCCAATAATACAATAAGCTATGATTGATTTCATCTTTCAAGAATTGTTCATCAATGGCATTCAGCTTGTATGGGATATATCCAACACTAGACCATCAATTTATATCTTCGCATGCAGGTCCTATGAACATGCTAATTTACTCCCGGCACTATGGAATGTACTTCAGCGATCTCCAATTCACATTTTCAATCATTATCCCGATTTATATCGGAACCTAGATTTTGTTCATTATTACTTACGGCGACTTCTTCGCACCGCTCCAATACGGTTTTACTGTTCATACCATAACAATTAATTTCAGGCCCATGCCATGATGTTTTATCAAGCCCATGCTTCATGGACGTGTCCAGCCTTCAAGCCCATGCCGTATATCATTTCAAGCATAAGTTTCCTGGCATTTATTGCTAGCCTGATGTTCATTCAGCCAAGCTTATCTCAAAGCTTATCCTTCCAAACTTTTCATAAAGTGCTACAAGATAAAGTCACCACAAGCTTATCTTTAGTCATGCTACAAGATAAAGTGCTACGCTATGTACAACTATTTAGTACTATCTGACGCCAAGGGTTGAATCGAGAATCAATGAATAGGATATCAGAATAAAAGGGATAGTAATAAGAATAGAGATCTATATTGATAACTGAAGAAACACAATTGATTACAAGCGAAAATGTTAGATCAAAATCAGAGAAAATGCTTACTCCCTTACCCGATGCCTTGCATTCATCTCCAACTAGCTATTTATAGAGAAAACAGACCCACTACCGTGGAAAGGTAGTCCTACATGACAAACTTTAACAAAAGCAAAAGATACAAACTTATCTCCAACGAAAAAGAAAAAGATTTGCTTTATCAAAAAAGATAGCACTAAGATTTGCTTTAACAAAAGAGATAGTACGAAACAGTTGTACATAGCGTAGCACTTTATGAAAAGTTTGGAGGGATAAGCTTTGAGATAAGCTTGGCTGAATGAACATAAGGCTAGAAATAAATGCTAGGAAACATGTGCTTGAAATGATATACGACATTGGCCTGAAGGCTGGACACGTCCAGGAAACATGGGCTTGATAAAACATCATGGCATGGGCCTAAAATTAATTGTTATGATATGAATAGTAAAACCGTATTGGATTGGTGCGAAGAAGTCGCCATAAGTAATAATGAACAAAATCTGGATACCAATATAAATCGGGATAATGGTTGAAAATGTGAATTGGAGGTCGCTAAAGTATATTCCATAGTGCCAGGAGTAAATTAGCATGTTCATAGGACCAGAAGATTAATCGGCATGCGAAGATATAAATTGATGGTCTTGTATTGGATATATTCTAGACAAGCTCAACGCCATTGACGAACAATTCTTGATAGATAAAATCAATCATAGGTTATTGTATTGTTGGATCTCGTAGAGCACGCTAAAGTCCTCATTTATAACTTAAAGGAATCTGCAGAGTAAGCCGAAAATGCATCTGAATGAGTTCATGATGAAGTAGAATATTTTTCTTCAATCTGCTGAATTCTTTTATCAAAATCTTCTTGCATTGTTTGAAAATTCTGTAGAAAACTTTCATGCAATTGTTGAATGATGGTTTGAGACAAGTCAGGCTGAGTGGAGGTGCTGGATTCTCGGGACTTTAGGGACTAAAGAAGTTAAGCTTGCATCTTCAAATGTTTTAGACAGTTGAGGAAACTCGAGGCGAAATTCCTTCAGTAGGGTGTTTTGATTGGTTGATTTCTAATTGTTTAGTGGAGGGAAAAGGGATAGTGGTGTCAATAGAATTAACATCAAACTTATCCCACCATTTGCAATGAATTTCTGAGAAAGGTATATAAAAGCTTGATTTTGTGCAGTGTTGATGGTATGGGTTCCATAATGCCATTTAAGAATCCAAGGGATTGAATGTTTATTGAAGAATCTAAATATGGTTAGTTTTTTAGCTGCATATTTTCTGTAGACTTCAGGTGGTAAAATTTCCATGTGAGGGCTGAATTTTGTCCACCATTCTGCAATGAACTAATTTGGTAAATTAACCTTCAGAAATTTTCTTAAAGTTATATACCAAGAATGACCTGAATAATGATCTTTGTAGAACAATATGTTACGCCATGCATCAAAATAATCTTTATAATTCACTAGAGCTGGATGTCTATCCTTGACAAGTGTCATGGATTGATAAATGAATGGACTCTGTTGCACAGAGAGCTGTAGAGACCATTCTGTGCTTGAAAGAACCTTTTGAATTTTCAACTTTGAATAAGCAATCTCATATGAATTTTCTCTTGTAAAATGTTTTATAACAACTGAACCAGTTGTAAGCAAGATGGTTTCATAGAATTTATGGTGACATTCGGACGGTTAGGTAGAAAGTGAAGAGAAGGTGGCAAGACAAGCTTAATTTGAGCATCTAAGGATTTATCAAGAAGGTTTGAATCAAGAAGGAAAACAAGATGACGATTACTATAGCGATAATGAGATTTGTTGACATCAAATTGATTGTAAGAGTTGAACAAAGGGGAGAATTTATTGGCTGTTGCAGGACGCTTGCCTTTATCAATCATACCAATATGTAGGCAATGAATTTGAGGAGTGGTAAGGAATTCACGAGATAAAAAATCAGGATGAGAATTATCTTTACCTTTAATATATTCAATATCAAAATAAAAAATACTTAATATTGCTTGCCAACGAGCGAAAATCTGTTTGGAAACCAAATTTTTAACATCTTTTGAAAGAATTTCTTTAGCAGATTTACAATCAACATGTATTAAAACTTTTGATTTAAAACATCGGATTGAAACTTTTGAATACATAAATCAATGGCTAAAACTTCCTTTTTGACGGTGGCATAATTTTGTTGGGTAGAACTCTAAAGTTTTGAGGTATAACACACTAATTATTCTTGATTTGAGGGAGGTTTTTGCAGAAGGATACCACCATAACCAAGGTCAGATACATCGGTTTGGATAATTTAGGGATAGGCTGGATTTGCTAAATGTAGGTAGGGAAGAGACTTAATTTTTTGCTTTATATTCTGAATAGCAGATGTATGAATCGAAGTCCGTAAAAATTTGCATCTTTCGTAAGGAGATCTTGTAATGGTTTTTTGTCCAATGCAGTATTTTGATAGAAATGAGATAAATAATTGAGGCAACCAAGAAAGCGTTGTAATTGATTTTTATCAGTGAGTCGATCAGGAAATTTATCGGCGAAATTGATGACATGATTAACTGGAGTAATCGTTTGATTAGCGATTTTAAAACCTAAAAAGATAGTGGATCTTTGAAATTAGATGCATTTTCTTATGTGAAAGAATAAGACCATTATTAATGATAAGTGATTGAATTGTATAGAGATGCTTCCAATGTTGATCAATTGTTTTAGAGAAAACTAAAATATCATCTATATAGACGAGGATAAAATCTTGATAAGGATTAAAAATATCATTCATTATTTTTTGAAATTCAGAAGGAGCATTTTTAGGCCAAAAGGCATGAGATTCCATTAATATTGACCAAAGGAGTGTTAAAAGCGGTTTTATAATGATCTTTAGGATGAATTTGAATTTGCCAAAATCCAGATTTAAGATCAAATTTAGAAAAGACTAAAGTAGAGGTAGTAGCCTTTATTTAATCATATTTATTAGGTAAAGGATAACGAATGCTTTTAAGAACTTTATTAAGAGGTTTGTAATTTATGGCAAGATGAGGAACACCTCGTTCAAGTTCTGGGGCATTTTCAACATAAAAAGTTATACAACTCCATGGAGATTTAGAAGGAGTAATTAATCTTTTTGCAAGTAAATCTTTGATTTCATTTTGACAAATAGTACGTAATCGAGAATTCATTTGAGAAGGATTAGATTTTGTAGGAATATTGGTTTCTTCAAAATCGGAATGTATGGTATGATAACTATATGATTTTTTCGTGCCCAAAAGGCATAAGGAATATCAGAACAACATTTTTGATGTAAATTTGTTTGAAAACTCTTTAACTTGGCTTGAAAAGATGGAGTTTGTAAATATTGGTCAGTTAAGAAATTGATTTCATAACGTAAAAAGTTTATGTGATTTTGTTTATGATCATTTTGATTAATAAGTTGGTTTAAATATCTCTATGTAGGTGGTTGAGTAAAAGAAAATAAAATTTGTTTATTATTGAGAGTGGTAGAAACACCTTTTGAGGAAACTAAAAATGGTTCTATATGTTCCAAAAATGAAGTTCCAAGTAAAATATCATGTTGAAGACCTTTGATAATGATAAAAGAGGTAGGAATGCAAATAGATTGATGACAAATGTGAGCAATAGGAACTTTGTCTTTTATAGAAGATTTAGTAACAATAGTAGTAGAAGTTTTACTAGCAGTGGATTCACAAAAGCGTAAAGGGATAAGACCTTCGCGAATGCAATTTAAATCTGCACCTGAATCAATTAAGGCAGAACATTTATATGAAAAATCTTTTATTGTAATTGTTATTGAAGTAAACCAACGTTGATGTGTATGGCGCGTGAGGGATTCTATGAAAACATTATCGGGATCAAAGTCATGTAAGGAATCTGTGTTCATTGTTTCTAAGTTCTTAATACGTTCAGTTAAAAGTTTCATTTCTGATTTTAAATGATTAATTTCAGTTTGTAAGGACTGTATTGTTGGTTGATGAGGTTTTTTATTTATGGTTTGCATAAGGCTAGCAAAAGAATATTTATTCGGATCAATATCTAATTGTTGTTTGAATTTATGATGTTTTTTATCAGAAAGTTTTTCTAACTCAACTAGAGGCTCAGTATCTTGTGGTTTCGGGATAAGTTTGGTAAAATATTTGTATTTTGAAGTTGGACCAGTAATCTGTTCACAAATAGCAAAAATAAGTTCTTCATGAGCAGTTAAAACATTAATTTTGGTTTCAGAGGAAGATGAGGAAGATGTATTTAACATGTTAGTAGTACAATGTCAAATATCAGACGACGTATCAGAATTATCGTGATGTAGATGCTGAATTTTTTGTTTATGAGTTTTAAGACGACATTTTCTAAAAAACAAGATTGGTCATAGGTTTAGTCGGAGGTTTGCCTGATGACTTTGAAGAAAATCCTGATTCAAACTTTATCGGTGTAGGTTTCTTGGATAGGGCTCGTGTTACAGTTTTAATGAGGTTACTCATACTTTTGCTCTAGGTTTGCCACTCACTTGGTCAACGATTTTCTGCTAGACTTACACGCTTCTGCTAGACTTACAACGCAACTAGAAAAGTGTTTTGGAAAATCAATTAAGCAAAATTATGAAAAACCAAATAAAACTTAACAAGAGTAATATCGAGGAAAACTAAAGCGATAAAATAGATAGAATACAAGCAGAGAAACCGGCAAAGCAAACTAAGTATGTTTTATTGAACTTAAATATAGAAAAGGTAATCTGAAGGATACTTACAGTAGCACTTTGATGATCGATGGCTTTGATACCAAATTGTCGGCCAAATACAAAATTGTACTCGAAATTGGGTTGACGCCAAGGGTTGAATCAAGAATCAATGAATAGGATATCAGAATAAAAGGGATAGTAATAAGAATAGATATCTATATTGATAAATGAAGAACCACACTTGATTACAATAAAAATGTTATAGGACACTAAACAAGATCAAAATCAGAGAGAATGCTTACTCCCTTACCCGATGCCTTGCATTCGTCTCCTACTAGCTATTTATAGAGAAAACAAATGCACTACCATGGAAAGGTAGTCCTACATGACAAACTTTAACAAATGATATTTTCTTCAAGAATAAGATCGGCAGGAGAAGGTTTTGAGTAAAATTGTTTTTGTTTTGGATAACAATTAGGGTAGGATTTGGTATGATGAAAAACTTTATGAATAGAGAGGTGATCAGTATCAATAGAGAGTGATGAAGAGAAAGAAATAGAATCAGATGGTAAACTGACATTTTGATCGGCAATGGAATTGGATGCGGAATGGTCAGAACATGAAAATTTATCTAGATTTGCTACAACAAGAGCTTTATCTTTTCATGTAGCAGTAGTTTCTCTTTTGGACTGAGGAGGGTCATTAGATGCAGAAGGAGGAGGAACATTTCGTCTATTTGAAAAAAGATTCAGCTGAGATAATTGTGCAGTTAATTTATCAAGAAATTTTTCAGATATTTTGGAACAAAGGAGGATAAAGGTAATGAAGATGAGGTGGAAGGAAAAAAGGATTTTGTAATAGCTGGTAAATTAGAGGAAGTAGATGGAGAACGGAATGAGGGTTGATCCGATGAAATTAATGGTTTATTAATTTTTTGGGAGGATGAAGATAAAATAGAAAGATACAAGTTTGTATAATTATTTTGTTTGATAAGGTGATTTATATATTTACGGGTTGCAAACCCATCGTCTTCAATAGGAGTTTTCAATGGAGTAGCTTTAAGATCTTCTTTAAATTTATAGGTGCTAATGGGGGATGTGGTTGAACATATATATCATCGTAAGTACTTTCCCAAACTGTATTGATTTGATGATTAAGGCGTGGAAATTGTTGAGATAACCAATCAAAAAATGGGATGTTTTATTGTATTTGTTTCACATAAGCAAAATATTTTTCACGAAACATAGCTTGTTGATTGAAATTAACTAATTTACAAAATATTGGTTTGAAAGGTTGATTTAAAAATTATCGTTTTAATAAAGCATAATCAAGAACGAAGTCAGTGTTATCGATTATTGAAATAACATTAATATTATATTCTACAAAATCATTTAGACTTACATTATCATATTTAGGAGAAGAAGAATAAACAGGATAAGTGATACCAGTTGAAAGAGGAGGTTTACAAACAGGTGGAGAGCTTGTACTACAAGGAGGAGGAATAGATGATTCATAGAGTTTTGACTTAGAGCGAAAAGTTGTTTCATGTTGTTTTTATGTAGAGGAGCAAATAGAATATCGACTTTACCATCATCATGAGTTATAATTTGATGAATTTCAGTTGAAATTTGTTGTTGTTGACATTCTTCTTTATTAGTATCTTTTATGGTCCATTGATGGGGTACTTGAACTTCATTCCATTTTAATTATTTTCTATCAACTGTATTATTATGAATATTTGTAAGGAAAAGAGTTGATGTTCCTGTGTGCAAATTGGTGTAAACAACGTCAGGGATAATTGTTTGCATTAATTTGTAATAAATTTGGTAAACAACTGCGACCTTTGAAGTTATTCCTTTCTTTTTAAATCCATGAGTATAAATTCCTAAGACTGCAGCTTCATGTGGTATATCATCTTGTAAACTAATTGTAAAATTAGGAAAACAATTGAAATGAATTGGTCCTTCTGCTAGACTTCCTTCAATCATGCCTAATAATGAATCATTGAATTCTTGATGGTGTTTATCTATAACAGAGACTAACACTGAGGTATTGAGTCCTAATGTGATTAAGGGCTTGATGGCAACTTGTATAAGACTGATATGCAGATATTTATGGGTTTCTTTATATATTTGAATCTTTTCAGGAGAAATGAGAATTAATTCTTGACCTTCTTTATCGACGGAGATGGTATCTTCTTCAAGTTTTATTATAAAATCTTATTTTTTAGAAAATGATCCTTTATTGTAAACTGATGAAAGTTTTAATGTCAGGGAGAGTCCAATTGCAAAGAGATTGATCAATTCGAGAAAATGAAATTTCTTGAATATTTTTTAAATCATGTTTGGTCATTGGTTTAGTAAGAGGTTTGCCTGATAACTCTTACGAAGATCCTGATTCAAACTTTATAGGTGTAGGTTTCCTGGAGAGGGCTCTTGTTACACTTTTAATGAGGTTACTCATATTTTTGCTCTAGGTTTGCCACTCACTTGGTCAACGATTTGTTGCTAGACTTACGTTATTCTGCTTGACTTTCAACGCGACTAGAAAAGTGTTTTGCAAAATTGATTAAACAAAATCACGAAAAACAAAATAAAACTTAACAAGAGTAATATCGAGGAAGACTAAAGCGATAAAATAGACAAAATACAAGCAGAGATAACTGACAAAGACAACTAAGTAAGTTTGATTGAGCTTAAATAAAGAAAATGTAATTTGAAGGGTACTTACAGTAGCTCCTTGATGATCGATGGCTCTGATACCAAATTGTTGGCCAAATAGCAATTGTAATCGAAATTGGATTTCTACCAAGGGTTGTATCTCGAATCTATGAAGAGGATATCAGAATAAGAGGGATAGTAACAAGAAAGGTAGTCCTACATGACAAACTTTAACAAAAGCAAAAGATACAAACTTATCTCCATTGAAAAAGCAAAAGATTTGCTTTATCAAAAGAGATAGCACTAAGATTTGCTTTAACAAAAGAGATAGTACTAAAAAGCTATACATATCGTAGCACTTTATCTTGTAGCATGACTGAAGATAAGCTTGTGGTAACTTTATCTTGTGGCACTTTATAAAAAGTTTGGAAGGATAAGCTTTAAAAGAAGCTTTTCTGAATGAACATCAGGCAAGCAATAAATGCCAGGAAGCATGTGCTTGAAATGATATATGGCATGGGCCTGAAGGTTGCACACGTCCAAGAAGCATGGGCTTGTTAAAACATCATGGCATGGGCCTGAAATGAATTGTTATGGTATGACCAGTAAAACCATATTGGAATGGTGTGAAGAAGTTTCCATAAGTAAAAATGAACAAAACCTTGATACCGATATAAATCGAGATAATAATTGAAAATGTGAATTGGAGGTCGCTAAAGTAGATTCCATAGTGCCAGGAGTAAATTAGCATCTTCATAGGACCAAAAGATTGATTGGCGTGCGAAGATATAAATTGATGGTCTAGTGTCGGATATATCCCATACAAGCTCAATGCCATTGACGAACAATTCTTGATAGATGAAATCAATCATAGGTTGTTGTATTGCCAGATCACGTAGAGCACGCGCTAAAGTCCTCATTTATAACTCAAAGGAATCTGCGGAGTGAGCAGAAAATGCATCTGAATGGGTTCTTGATGAAGTAGAATATTTTTCTTCAATCTGCTGAATTTTTTATCAAAATATTTTTGCATTGTTTGAAAATTATGTAGAAAACTTTCATGCAATCGTTGAATAATGGTTTGAGCCAAGTCAAACAGACTGGAGGTGCTGGATTCTGCTGGGACTTTAGGGACTAAAAATGCCAAGCTTGCATCTTTATAGGTTTTAGGTAGTGGAGGAAACTCTCTGAGGCGAAATTCCTTCAACAGGGGGCATTTTGATTGGTTGATTTTTGGATGTTTAGAGGAGAGAGAAGGGATAGTGGTGTCAATAGAATTAACATCAAACTTATCCCACCATCGACAATGAATTTCTTGAGAAAGGTATGTAAAAATTTGATTTTGCACAGTATTGATGGTATGGGTTCCATAATGCCATTTGAGAATCCGAAGGATTGAGTGTTTATAGAGGAATTGGATTATGGTTAGTTTTTCAGCTGCATATTTTCTGTAAACTTCAGGTGGAAATATTTCCATACGAGGGCCGAATTTTGTCCACAATTCTGCGATGAACCAATTTGGTAAATTTACCTTCAGAGATTTTTTTAATGTTATATACCAAGAATGACCAGAAGAAGGATCTTTGCAGAAAAATATGTTGCTCCATGCATCAATATAGTCTTTATAATTTACTTTGGCTGGATGTCTATCCTGACAAGAGTCAGAGATTGATAAATGAATGGGCTTTGCTGCATAGAGAACTGTTGAGATCATTCTATGCTTGAAAGAACCTTTTGAATTTTCAACTTTGAATACGCAATCTCATCTGAATTTTGTCTTGTAAAATGTTCTATAACAATTGAACCAGTTTTAAGCAAGATGGTTTCATAGAATTTTATGGTGACATTCGCACGGTTAGGTAGAAAGTGAAGAGATGGTGGCAAGACAAGCTTGATTTGAGCATCTAAGGATTTATCAAGAAGGTTTGAATTAAGAAGGAAAACAAGATGATGATTACTATATCGATAATGGGAATTTATTGACATCAGGTTGATCGTAAGAGTTGAACAAAGGAGAGAATTTATTGGTTGTTGTAGGACGCTTGCCTTTATCAGTCATACCAATCCGTAGGCAATGAATTTGAGGGGTAGTAAGGAATTCACGAGATAAAAAAAGCAAGAAGAGAATTATCTTTACCTTTAATTTATTCAATATCAAAATAAAAAATACTTAATATTGCTTGCCAACGAGTGAAAATCTGTTTGAAACCAAATTTTTAACATTTTTTAAAAGAATTTCTTAAGCAGCTTTGCAATCAACACGTATTAAAAACTTTTGATTTAAAACAACAGATTAAGATTTTCGAACACATAAAACAATTGCTAAAATTGCATTTTTGACAGTAGCATAATTTCTTTGAGTATCATTCCAGAGTTTTGAGGTATAACACACTAATTGTTCTTGATTTGAGGGAGGTTTTTGCAGAAGGATACCACGGTAACCAAAGTCAGATGCATCAGTTTGGATAACTTTGGGATAGTCTTGATTTGCTAAAAGTAGGCAGGGAAGAGACTTAATTTTTTGTTTTTTATTCTAAATAGCGGATGTATGTATCAAAGTCCATAAAAATTTATCATCTTTCTTATGGAGATCTTGTAATGGTTTTCTGTCCAATGAAGCATTTTGATGGAAATCAGATATATAATTGAGGCGACCAAGAAAACGTTGTAATTGATTTTTATTAGTGAGTTGATCAAGAAATTTATCGGCAAAATTGATGACACGATTAAATGGAGTAATTGTTTGATTAGAGATTTTAAAACCTAAAAAGATAGTAGATGTTTGGAATAGATGCATTTTCTTCTGTGAAAGAACAAGACCGTTTTTAATGATAAGTGATTGAAATGTATAGAGATGCTTCCAATGTTGATCAATTGTTTTAGAGAAGACTAAAATATCATCGATATATAGGAGGATAAATTCATGATAAGGATTAAAAATATCATTCATTATTTTTTAAAATTTAGAAGGAGCATTTTTTAGGCCAAAAGGCATGACATTCCATTGATATTGACCAAATGGAGTGTTAAAAGCAGTTTTATAGCGATCATTAGGATGAATTTTAATTTGCCAAAATTCAGATTTAACATCAAATTTAGAGAATACTAAAGTAGAGGTAGTAGCCTTTATTAAATCATATTGATTAGGTAAGGGATAACGAATGGTTTTAAGAACTTTATTAAGAGGTTTGTAATTTATGACAAGACGAGGAACACGCGTTCAAGTTCTGGGGCATTTCAACTTAAAAAGCTGTACAACCTCATGGAGATTTAAAAGGAGTGATTAAACTTTTGGCTAGTTAATCTTTGATTTCATTTTGACAGAGATTATGTAATCGAGAATTCATTTGAGAAGGGTTAGCTTTAGTGGGAATATTTGTTTCTTCAAAATCTTGAATGTATGGTAAGGTAACTATATGATTTTTTTGTGCACAAAAGGTAGAAGGAATATCGGAACAACATTTTTGATACAAATTTGATTGAAAACTCATTAATTTAGCTTGAAAAGATGGAGTTCGTAAATATTGATCAGTTTTAAGAAAATTAATTTCATAACGTAAAAAGTTTATATGATTTTGTTTATGATCAATTTGGTTAATAAGTTGATTTAAATATTTCTCTGTAGGTGGTTGAGTAAAAGAAAATAAAATTTGTTTATTATTGAGATTGGTAGAAATACCTTTGAGGAAACTAAAAATGGTTGTTTGTGTTGCAGAAATGGAGTTCCAAGTAAAATATCATGTTGAAGACCTTTGACAATGATAAAAGATGTAGGAATTCAAATAGATTGATGACAAATGTGAGCAATAGGACTTTTGTATTTTATAGAAGATTTAGTACCATTAGTAGTAGAAATTTTACTAGTAGTGGATTCACAATAACGTAATGGGATAAGACCTTCGTGAATGCTATTTAAATCAGCACCTAAATCAATTAAGGCAGAACATTTATATGAAAAATCTTTTTTTGTAAATGTTATTGGAGTAAACCAACACTGATGTGTATAGCGAGTGAGGAATTCTATGAAAACATTATCGGGATCAAATTCATTTAAAAAATTTGTGTTCATTGTTTCTTAGTTATTAAAACGTTCAGTTAGAAGTTTGATTTCGGACTACAAATGATTAATTTCAGTTTGTAAAGTTTGTATTTTGCTTCATGAGGTTTTTTATTTACTGTTTGCATAAGGCTAGCAAAAGAATACTTATTCGGATCAATATCTAATTGTTGTTTGAATTTAGGATGTTTTTTATCAAAAAAATTTTCTAACTCAACTAGAGGCTCAATATCTTGTGGTTTCGGGATAAGTTTGGTAAAATATTTGTATTTTAAAGTTGGATCCGTAATATGTTAAATAATAGCAAAAATAAGTTCTTCATGAGTAGTTAAAACATTAATTTAAGGTTTATGAGGAAGATGAGGAAGATGTATTTAACATATTAGTAGTACAATGACAAATATCAGACGACGAATCGGAATCATCGTGATGTATTTGCTGAATTTTTCGTTTATGGTTTTTGAGATGATATTTATTTGCATAATGACCAGGTTTTCCACATTGGTAACAAACATTTTTCTTATAGGCTGACTGTTTGATAGGTTTATGATAACGATTGGATTTTCGTTTTGGACGGTATTTGGTATAAAATTTATCTTTTGAAAAACGAGAATGGCGTTTTAGGCATTTATTTCTTGAATGTGTGACTAAAGGGGTAATATCTAAATCATGACCAAAATCGTAACAAAAGTCTCCAAGGTCGTGTTTTAATGTATTCTTTTCTTTAGTAAGTTGGCGTTTAATGCGCATATCATTACATATTGAAATTCCACAGGTTTGAACATATTGAATAAGATCACCATATGACAGATTGATCCAATTCATGGAACCATCGTTTTGGGCTTTGATGTATTCTTTAACTTTAGCACTAAAATAATGAGGTAAACCAGTAATAAATCTTTTTGTCCAAAATTGACTATCATGATTAGTTAATTGATAAAGTTTAGTGAAGAATGTATCTTTATACCAACGGTAATCATTCATCATTTTGCATCTTAAACTTTGTAATTGATCACTTATTTTTTCATCAAGAGAAGATAATTGTCCTATAAAATACCAGATTATATTGGATAAAAGAGTATCAACTCCATTAGGCTGAATTTTTTTGTTATTGTCAGGAATTGGATTTCCATGATCATCACGTACAATTGATGTTATAATTTCATTACGAGTAGCTTGATTAAATGCATAATTCCACCAACCAAAAAGCTGGCCAGTGAAACCCGCAGAGATAGCGGTGGCAATTGTGGCATCATTATGTTTTTGGATAAGGCAAGCTTTAGCAAAAATTTGCATTTGTAAAAGAACTTTCATAATTTGATATTAAGATAAACCATCAATTTTCCAATCATAAATGGCATTTCCATCGAATTTTTGATGTCGTTTTATCTTTTCTTCAAGAATAAGATCGGCAGAAGAAGGTTTTGAATAAAATTGTTTTTGTTTTGGATAACGACTAGGGTAGGATTTGGTATGACGAAGAACTTTATGAATAGAGAGGGGATCAGTATAGTAGAGAGTGATGAAGAGAAAGAAATTGAATCAGATTGTAAACCGACGTTTTTTTGGCAATGGAATTAGATGTTGAATGGTCAGAACCTGATAATTGATCAAGATTTACTATAACAGGAGCTTTATCTTTTCGTGTAGCAGTAGTTTGTGTTTTGGATTGAGGAGGGTCATTCGATGAAGAAGGAGGAGGAACATTTGGTCTATTTGAAGAAAGATTTAGTTGAGATAATTATGCAGTTAATTTATCATGAATTTCTTCAGTATATTTTGGATCAAAGGAGGATAAAGGTAATGAAGATGAGGTGGAAGGAAAAAAGGATTTAGTAATAGTTGGTAAATGAGAGGAGGTAGACAGAGAACGGAATGAGGGTTGATCCGATGAAAATAATTGGTAATTTTTTTTTTTTGGGAGGATGAAGATAAAGTAGAAAGATACAGGTTTGTATAATTATTTTGTTCGATAAGGTGATTGATATCTTTACAGGTTACAAACCCATCGTCTTCAATATGAGTTTTGAAATGAGTAGCTTTAAGATTTTCTTTTAATTTTATAGTGCTAATGGGGGATGTGGTTGAACATATTTATCACCGTAAGTACTTTCCCAAACGGTATGGATTTGATGATTAAGGCATGAAAATCGTTGAGATAACCAATCAAAAAATGGGATGTTTTGTTGTATTTGTTTCACATAAGCGAAATATTTTTCTCGAAACATAGCTTGTTGATTGAAATTAACTAATTTACAAAATATTTGTTTGAAAAGATGATTTAAAGATTATCGTTTTAATAAAGCATAATCAAGAACAAAGTCAGAGTTATCGATAATCGAAATGACATTAATATTATATTCTACAAAATCATTTAGACTTATGTTATCATCTTTAGGAGAAGAAGAATAAATAGGATAAACGATACCAGTTGAAAGGGAGGTTTAGAAACGGGTGGAGAGCTTGTATATAGAAAAGGTAATCTGAAGGGTACTTACAGTAGCTATTTGATGATCGATGGCTTTGATACCAAATTGTCGGCCAAATACAAAATTGTAATCCAAATTAGATTTCTGCCAAGGGTTGTATCTCGAATCTATGAAGAGGATATCAGAATAAGAGGGATAGTAATGGGAATAGAGATCTATATTGATAACTGAAAAAACACATTTGATTACAAGAGAAAATGTTACAAGATACTAAACAATATCAAACTTAGAAGGAATGCTTACTCGATTCCGTGCATTCGTCTCTAGTAGCTATTTATAGAGAAAACAGACGCTCTACCGTGGAAAGGTAGTCCTACATGACAAACTTTAACAAAAGCAAAAGATAAAAACTTATCTCCAATGAAAAAGAAAAAGATTTGCTTTATCAAAAGAGATAGCACTAAGATTTGCTTTAACAAAAGAGATAGTACTAAACGTCTGTACATAGCGTATCATTTTATCTTGTAGCATGACTGAAGATAAGCTTGTGGTGACATTTTCTTGTAGCACTTTATGAAAAGTTTGGAAGGATAAGCTTTGAGATAAGTTTGTCTGAATGAACATCAGGCTAGCAATAAATGCCAGGAAGAATATGCTTCAAATGATATACGGCATGGGCCTGAAGGCTAGACACGTCCAGGAAGCATGGGCTTGATAAAACATCATGGCAAGGACCTGAAATTAATTGTTATGGTATGAACAGTAAAACCGTATTGGAGTAGTGCAACGAAGTTGCCATAAGTAATAATGAACAAAATCAGGCTACCGATATAAATCGGGATAATGATTGAAAATGTGAATTGGAGGTCGCTGAAGTAGATTCCATAGTGCCAGGAGTAAATTAGCAACTTCATAGGACCAGAAGATTGATTGGCATGCGAATATATAAATTGATGGTCTAGTGTCTGATATATCCCATACAAGCTCAATGCCATTGACGAACAATTCTTGATATATGAAATCAATCATAGGTTGTTGTATTGCTGGATCACGTAGAGCACGCATTAAAGTCCTCATTTATAACTCAAAGGAATCTGCAGAGTGAGCAGAAAACGCATTTGAATGGGTTCTTGATGAAGTAGAATATTTTTCTTCAAACTACTGAATTCTTTTATCAAAATGTTCTTGCATTATTGGAAAATTCTGTAGAAAACTTTCATGCAATTGTTGAAAAATGGTTTGAGCCAAGTCAGACTGACTGGAGGTGTTGGATTATGCTAGGATATTAGGGACTTAAGATGCCGAACTTGCATCTTTATAGGTTTAAGTAGCGGAGGAAACTCTTGAGGTGAAATTCCTTCAGCACAGTGTTTTGATTGGTTGATTTCTGGATGTTTAGAGGAGGGAGAAGGGATAGTGGTGTCGATAGAATTAACTTCAAACTTATCCCACCATTTACAATGAATTTCTTGAGAAAGGTATGTAAAAGTTTAATTTTGCGCGGTATTGATAGTATGGGTTCCATAATGCCATTGGAGAATCCAGGGATTGAGTGTTTATGGAGGAATTGGAATAAGGTTTGTTTCTCAGCTGCATATTTACTGTAACTTCAGGTGGAAATATTTCCATATGAGGGTCGAATTTCGTCCACCATTATGCGATGAACCAATTTGGTAAATTAACCTTCAGAGATTTTTTTAAGGTTATATACCAATAATGACATGAATAAAGATCTTTATAGAACAATATGTTGTGCCATGCATCAATATAGTCTTTATAATTTACTTGGGCTGGATGTCTATCCTTGACAAAAGTCATGGATTGATAAATGAATGGGCTTTGCTAGATAGAGAGTTGTTGAGACCATTTTGTGCTTGAAAGAACCTTTTGAATTTTCAACTTTGAATAAGTAATCTCATCTTAATTTTGTCTTGTAAAATGTTCCGTAACAACTGAACCAGTTGTAAGCAAGATGGTTTCATAGAATTTTATGGTGACATTCGGACGGTTAGGTAGAAAGTGAAGAGAAGGTGGACAAGCTTGATTTGAGCGTCTAAGATTTATCAAGAAGGTTTGAATCAAGAAGGAAAACAAGATGATGATTACTATATCGATAATGGGATTTGTTGACATCAGGTTGATTATAAGAGTTGAACAAAGGAGAGAATTTATTGGTTGTTGCAGGACGCTTGCCTTTATCAGTCATCCCAATCTATAGGCAATGAATTTGAGGGGTGGTAAGGAATTCATGAGATAAAAAATCAGGAAGAGAATTATCTTTACCTTTAATATATTCAATATCAAAAAAAAATACTTAATATTGCTTGCCAACGAGTGAAAATCTGTTTGGAACCAAATTTTTAACATCTTTTTAAAGAATTTCTTTAGTAGCTTTGCAATCAACACGTATTAAAAACTTTTGATTTAAAACATCGGATTGAAATTTTTGAACACATAAAACAATTGCTAAAATTTCATTTTTGATAGTAGCATAATTTCTTTGAGTATCATTCTAGAGTTTTGAGGTATAACACACTAATTGTTATTGATTTGAGGGAGGTTTTTGCAGAAGAATACCACCGTAACCAAGGTCAGATGCATCGGTTTGGATAACTTTGGGATACTCTGGATTTGCTTAATGTAGGCAGGGAAGAGACTTAATTTTTTGCTTTATATTCTGAATAGCAGATGTATGAATTGAAGTCCATATAAATTTAGTATCTTTCTAAAGGAGATCTTGTAATGGTTTTTTGTCCAATGCAACATTTTGATAGAAATCCGTTAAATAATTGAGGCAACCAAGAAAGCGTTGTAATTGATTTTTATCAGTGAGTTTATCAGAAAATTTATAGGCTAGATTTATGACAAGATTAACCGAAGTAATTGTTTGATTAGAGATTTTAAAACCTAAAAAAAATAGTAGATGCTTAGAATATATGCATTTTCTTTTGTGAAAGAAGACTAAAATATTATTGATATAAACGAGGATAAATTCATGATAAGGATTAAAAATATCATTCATTATTTTTTAAAATTCAGAAGGAGCATTTTTAGGCCAAAAGGCATGACATTCCATTGATATTGACCAAATGGAGTGTTAAAAGCAGTTTTATAGCGATCATTAGGATGAATTTGAATTTGCCAAAATCTAGATTTAAGATCAAATTTAGAGAATACTATAGCAGAGGTAGTAGCCTTTATTAAATCATATTTATTAGGTAAGGGATAACGAATGGTTTTAAGAACTTTATTAAGACATTTGTAATTTATGACAAGACGAGGAACACCGCATTCAAGTTCTAGGGCATTTTCAACATAAAACGTTGTACAACTCAATGGAGATTTAGAAGGAGTGATTAAACTTTTGGCTAGTAAATCTTTGATTTCATTTTGATAGAGATTACGTAATTGAGAATTCATTTGAGAAGGGTTATCTTTAATGGGAATATTTTTTTTTCTAAATCTTGAATGTATGGTAAGGTAACTATATGATTTTTTCGTGCCCAAAAGGCAGATGGAATATCATAACAATATTTTTGATAAAAATTTGATTGAAAACTCATTAATTTAGCATGAAAAGATGGAGTTTGTAAATATTGATCAGTTTTAAGAAAATTAATTTCAAAACGTAAAAAGTTTATATGATTTTGTTTATTATCAATTTGGTTAATAAGTTGATTTAAATATTTCTCTGTAGGTGGTTGAGTAAAAGAAAATAAAATTTGTTTATTATTGAGATTGGTAGAAATACCTTTTGAGGAAACTGAAAATGGTTGTATGTGTTGCAGAAATGGAGTTCCAAGTAAAATATCATGTTGAAGACCTTTGACAATGATAAAAGATGTATGAATGCAAATAGATTGATGACAAATGTAAGCAATAGGAACTTTGTATTTTATAGAAGATTTAGTACCATAAGTAGTAGAAATTTTACTAGCAGTGGATTCACAATAACGTAATGGGATAAGACCTTCGCGAATGCAATTTAAATCAGCACCTGAATCAATTAAGGCAGAACATTTATATGAAAAATCTTTTATTGTAAATGTTATTGGAGTAAACCAACATTGATGTGTATAGCGAGTGAGGGATTCTATGAAAACATTATCGGGATCAAATTCATGTAAAAAATATGTTTTCATTGTTTCTAAGTTATTAACACGTTTAGTTTGAAGTTTGATTTTGGACTACAAATGATTAACTTCATGAGGTTTTTTATTTACCGTTTGCATAACGCTAGCAAAAGAATACTTATTCAGATCAATATCTAATTGTTGTTTGAATTTATGATGTTTTTTTATCAGAAAACTTTTCAAACTCAACTAGAGGCTCAGTATCTAGTGGTTTCGAGATAAGTTCGGTAAAATATTTGTATTTGAAAGTTGGATCAGTAATATGTTCACCAATAGAAAAAATATGTTTTTCACGAGTAGATAAAACATTAATTTCGATTTCAGAAGATGATGAGGAAGATATATTAAACATATTAGTAGTTCAATGACAAATATCAGACGACGTATCGGAATCATCGTGATGTAGTTGCTGAATTTTTCGTTTATAAGTTTCGAGATGACATTTATTAGCATAATGACCAGGTTTTCCATAATGGTAACAAACATTTTTCTTATAAGTTGGTCGTTTATCGGATTTAGAATAATGATTACATTTACTTTTTGGACGAGATTTGGTATAAAATTTATCTTTCAAAAAATAAGAATGGCATTTTAGGCATTTATTTCTTGAATGGGTGATTAAAGGGGTAATATCTGAATCATGACCAAAATCGTAACAAAAGGCTCCAAGGTCGTGTTTTAATGTATTCTTTTCTTCAGTGAGTTGACGTTTAATACGCATATCATTACATATTGAAATTCTGCAGGTTTGAACATATTGAATTAGATCGCCATATGACAGATTGATCCAATTCATGGACCCATCGTTTTGAGCTTTGATGTATTCTTTAACTTTAGCACTAAAATAAGGAGGTAAACCAGCAATAAATCTTTCTTTCCAAAATTGACTCTCATGATTAGTTAATTGAGAAAGTTTAGTGAAGAATGTATCTTTATACCAATGGTAATCGTTCATCATTTTGCATCTTAAACTTTGTAATTGATCACTTATTTTTTCATAAAAGAGGATAATCTTCCTACAAAATACCAGATTATATTGGATAAAAGAATATAGACTTCATTAGGCTGAATTTTTCCGTTATCATCGGGAATTGGATTTCCATGATCATCACGTATAATTGATGTTATAATTTCATTGCGAGCAGCTGGATTAAATGCATAATTCCACCAACCAAAAAGTTGGCCAGTGAAACCCGCAGAGATAGTGGTGGCCATGTTGGTATCATTTTGTTTTTGGATTAGGCGGGCTTTAGCATAAATTTGCATTTGTAAAAGAACTTTCATAGTTTGATATTCAGATAAACCATCAATATTTTAATCATAAATGGCATTTCCATCGAGTTTTTGAAGTCGTTTTATCTTTTCTTCAAGAATTTTCATAATTATTTTGTTTGATAAGGTGATTGATATCTTTATGGGTTGCAAACCCATCGTCTTCGATAGGAGTTTTGAATGGAGTAGCGTTAAGCGAAATATTTATCTTGAAACAGCTTGAAACATTGCTTGTTGATTTGATGATTAAGGCGTGGAAATTGTTGAGATAACCAATCAAAAAATGGGTTGTTTTGTTGTATTTGTTTCACGTAAGTGAAATATTTATCTTGAAACATAGCTTGTTGATTGAAATTTAACTAATTTACAAAATATTGGTTTGAAATGATGATTTAAAAATTGTCATTTTAATAAAGCATAATCTAGAACAAAGTCAGTTTTATCAATAATCGAAATAACATTAAAATTATATTCTACAAAATCATTTAGACTTACATTATCATCTTTAGGAGAAGAAGAATAAATAGGATAAGCGATACCGGTTGAAAGAGGAGGTTTACAAACAGGTGGAGAGCTTGTACTACAAGGAGGAGGAATAGATTATTCATTACATTTTGACTTAGAGCGAAAAGTTGTTTCATGTTTTTTGATGTAGAGGAGCAAATAGAATATCGACTTTACCATCATCATGAGTTATAATTTGATGAATTTCAGTTGAAATTTGTTGTTGTTGACATTCTTCTTTATTAGCATCTCTTATGGTCCATTGATGGGGTACTTGAACTTCATTCCATTTTAATTTTTTTCTATCAACTGTATTATTACGAATATTTGTGAGGAAAAGAGTTGATGCTCCTGTGTGCAAATTGGTGTATGCAACATCAGGAATAATTGTTTGCATTAATTTGTAATAAATTCGGTAAACAACTGCAACCTTTGAAGTTATTCCTTTGTTTTAAATCCTTGAGTATAAATTCCTAAGACTGCAGCTTCATGTGGCATGTCATCTTGTAAACTAATTGTAAAATTAGGAAAACAATAGAAATGAATTGGTCCTTCTGCTAGACTTCCTTCAATCATGCCTAATAATGAATCATTGAATTCTTGATGGCGTTTATCTCTAAAAGAGATTAACACTGAGGTAGTGAGTTGTAATGTGATTAAGGGCTTGATGGCAACTTGTATAAGACCGATACACATATATTTATGGGTTTCTTTATATATTTGAATCTTTTCAGGAGAAATGAGAATTAATTATCGACCTTCTTCATCGACGGAGATGGTATCTTCTTCAAGTTTCATTATAAAATCTTATTTTTTAGAAAATGATCCTTCATCGTTCATTGTTTTGCATCTTAAACTTTGTAATTGATCGCTTATTTTTTCATCAAAAGAAGATAATCTTCCTACAAAATACCAGATTATATTGGATAAAAGAGTATCAACTCCTTTAGGCTGAATTTTTCCGTTATCATCGGGAATTGGATTTCCATTATCATCACGTACAGTTGATGTTATAATTTCATTGCGAGTAGCTTGATTAAATGCATAATTCCACCAACCAAAACGCTGGCCAGTGAAACCTGCAGAGATAGCGGTGGCAATTGTGGCATCATTATGTTTTTGAATGAGGCAAGCTTTAGCATAAATTTGCATTTGTAAAAGAATTTTCATAATTTGATATTCATATAAACCGTCTATATTCCAATCATAAATGACATTACCATAGAATTTTCGATGTCGTTTTATTTTTTCTTAAATAATAAGATCCTCAGGAGAAGGTTTTGAATAAAATTGTTTTTGTTTTGGATAACGATTAGGGTAAGATTTGGTATGACGAAAAACATTATGAATTGAGAGGTGACAGTCTCATGAAAGAGAGATAAAGAAGAAGAGGAAGAAATAGTGTCAGATGGTAAGCTGACGTTTTGATCGGCAATGGAATTAGATGTTGAATGTTCAGAACCCGATAGTTGATCAAGATTTGCTATAATAGGACCTTTATCTTTTCTAGTAGTTGTTGTCTCTTTTCTGGATTGTGGAGGTTCATTAGATGGAGAAGGCGGAGGAACATTTGGTCTGTTTGAGGAGAGATTTAGCTAAGATAATTGTGCGGTTAATTTATCAAGAAATTTTTCAGAATATTTTGGAACAAATGAGGATAAAGGTAACGAAGATGAGGTGGAAAAAAAACGATTAAGTAATAGTTGGTAAATGAGAGGAGGTAGACAAAGAACGAAATGAGGATTGTTCGGACGAAGGCAATGGTTTATTCATTTTATGTGAGGATGAGGATAAAGTGGAAAGGTATATATTTGTATAATTTTTTTGTTCTATAAGGTGATTGATATCTTTTCAGGTTGCAAACCCATCTTCTTCGATATAAGTTTTGAATGAAGCAGCTTTAATATTATCTTTTAATTTTATAGGTGCTAAGGGAGGATGAGGTTGAACATATTTATCAACGGAAGTACTTTGCCAAACTGTATTGATTTGATGATTAAGGTGTGGAAATTGTTGAGATAACCAGTCAAAAAATGGGATGTTTTGTTGTATTTGTTTTACATAAGCAAAATATTTTTCAGGAAACATAGCTTGTTGATTGAAATTAACTAATTTACAAAATATTGGTTTGAAATGATGTTTTAAAAATTGTTGTTTTAATAAAGCATAATCAAGAACAAAGTCAGTTTTATTATTTGTAGCATTGACAATTGAAATAACATTAATATTATATTCTACAAAATCATTTATACTTACATTATCATCTTTAAGAGAAGAAGAATAAACAGGATAAGCGATACCAGTTGAAGGAGGAGCTTTAGAAACAGTGGAGAGCTTGTCCTACAAGGAGGAGGAATAGATGGTTCATAGCGTTTTGACGTAAAGCGAAAAGTTGTTTCATATTGTTTTGAAGTAGAGGCTCGAGGAGCAAATAGAATATCGACTTTGCCATCATCATGAGTAATAATTTCATGAATTTCAGTTGAAACTTGTCTTTGTTGACATTGTTCTTTATTAGTATCTTTTATGGTCCATTGATGATGTACTTGAACTTCATTCCATTTTAATTGTTTTCTATCAACTGTATTATTACGAATATTTGTGAGGAAAATAGTGGATGTTCCTGTGTGCAAATTGGTGTATGCAATATCAGGAAAAAATGTTTGCATTAATTTATAATAAATACGGTAGACAACCGCAACATTTGATGTTATTCCTTTCATTTTAAATCCATGAGTATAAATTCCTAAGACTGCAGCTTCCTGTGGCATGTCAAACTAATTGTGAAATTAGGAAAACAGGTGAAATGAATTCGTCCTTCAGAAAGACTTCCTTCATTCATGCCTAATAATGAATCATTGAATTCTTGATGGCGTTTATCTCTAACAGAGACAAACACTGAAGTATTGAGTCCTAATGTGATTAAGGGCTTGATGACAACTTATGTAAGATCGATGTGCAGATATTTATGTGTTTTTTTATATTTTTGAATCTTTTCAGGAAAAATGAGAATTAATTCTTGACCTTCTTCATAGACAAAAATGGTATCTTCTTCAAGTTTTATTATAAAATCTTATTTTTTAGAAAACGAACCTTTATTGTAAACTGATGAAAGTTTTATGTCAGGAAGAGTCCAATTATGAAGAGATTGATCAATTTCTGAAAATGAGATTTCATGAATATTTTTGAAATCAAGTTTGTTTATAGGTTTAGTTGGAGGTTTGCCTGAAGACTCTGACGAAGATCCTGATTCAAACTTTATCAGTGTAGGTTTCCTAGATAAGGCTCCTGTTATAGTTTTGATGAGGTTACTCATACTTTTGCTGTAGGTTTGCCACTCACTTGGTCAACGATTTGCTGCTAGACTTACGCACTTCTGTTAGACTTACAACGCGACTAGAAAATTGTTTTGGAAAACGGATTAAGCAAAATTATGAAAACCAAATAAAACTTAACAAGAGTAATATCGAGGAAAACTAAAGCGATAAAATAGATAGAATACAAGCAGAGATAACTGGCAAAGCAAACTAAGTATGTTTGATTGAACTTAAATATAGAAAATGTAATCTGAAGGATACTTACAGTAGCACTTTGATGATCGATGGCTTTGATAACAAATTGTCGGCCAAATACAAAATTGTACTCGAAATTTGGTTGACGCCAATCGAGAATCTATGAATAGGATATCAAAATAAAAGGGATAGTAATAAGAATAGAGATCTATATTGATAACTGAAGAAACACACTTGATTACAGGACACTAGATTATAGGACACTAAACAGGATCAAAATCAAAGAGAATGCTCACTCCCTTACCCGATGCCATCGATCATCAAAGAGGTACTGTAAGTACCCTTCGGATTACTTTTTCTATATTTAAGATCAATCAAACTTACTTAGTTTGCTTTGCCGGTTATCTATGCTTGTATTCTATCTATTTTATCGCTTTGGTTTTCCTCAATATTACTCTCGTTAATATTTATTTGGTTTTTCGTGATTTAGCTTAATCGGTTTTTTAAAACACTTTTCTAGTCGCGTTGTAAGTCAGCGGAAGAGCGTAAGTCTAGCAGCAAATCGTTGACAAAGTGAGTGGAAAACCTAGAGCAAAAATATGAGTAACCTCATTAAAACTATAACAAGAGCCCTCTCCAGGAAACCTATACCGATAAAGTTTCAATCAGGATCTTCGTCATAGTCATCAGGCAAACTTCCTACTAAACCAATGACCAAACTTGATTTAAAAAAATATTCATGAAATTTCACTTTCCCAAATTGATCAATCTCTTCGCAATTGGACTCTCCCTGACATAAGCTTTCATCAGTTTACAATAAAGGTTCGTTTTCTAAAAAATAAGATTTTATAATAAAACTTAAAGAAGATACCATCTCCGTCGAAGAAGTCAGTTAAGAATTAATTCTCATTTCTCTTGAAAAGATTAAAAAATATAAAGAAACCCATAAATATCTACATATCGGTCTTATACAAGTTGCCATCAAGCCCTTAATCACATTAGGACTCAATACCTCAGTGTTAGTCTCTGTTAGAGATAAAAGCCATCAAGAATTCAATGATTCATTATTAGGCATGATTGAAGGAAGTCTAGCAGAAGGACCAATTCATATCAACTATTTTCCTTATTTTACAATTAGTTTACATGATGACATGCCACATGAAGTTGTAGTCTTAGGAATTTATACTCAAGGATTTAAAATGAAAGGAATAACTTCAAATGTTACGGTTGTTTACCGAATTTATTACAAATTAATGCAAACAATTATTCCTGATGTTGCATACACCAATTTGCACACATGAACATCCACTCTTTTCCTCATAAATATTCGTAATAATACAATTGATAGACAACAATTAAAATGGAATGAAGTTCAAGTACCCTATCAATGGACCATAAAAGATACTAATAAAGAAGAATGTCAACAACGACAAATTTCAACTGAAATTCATCAAATTATAACTCCTGATGATGGTAAAGTCGATATTCTATTTGCTCCTCTACATCAAAACAATATGAAACAACTTTTCTCTCTAAGTCAAAACGCTATGAATCAACTATTCCTCCTACATGTAGTACAAGCTCTCCACCTGTTTCTAAACCTCTTCTTTCAACTGTTATAGCTTATCCTATTTATTCTTCTTCTCCTAAAGATGAGAATGTAAGTCTAAATGATTTTGTAGAATGTAATATTAATGTTATTTCGATTATCGATAACACTGACTTTCTTCTTGATTATGCTTTATTAAAATGACAATTTTTAAATCATCCTTTCAAAACAATATTTTGTAAATTAATTAATTTCAATCAACAAGCTATGTTTTGAGAAAAATATTTTCCTTATGTGAAACAAATACAACAAAACATCCCATTTTTTGATTGGTTATCTCAACAATTTCCACACCTTAATCATCAAATCAGTACAATTTGGGAAAGTACTTCCGTTGATAAATATGTTCCACCACATCCCCCATTAGCACCTATAAAATTAAAAGAAAATCTTAAAGCTACTCCATTTAAAACTTTTATTGAAGACGATGGGTTTGCCACCCGTAAAGATATCAATCACCTTATCGAACAAAATAATTATACAAACCTGTATCTTTCTACTTTATCTTCATCCTCCCAAAAAACTAATAAACCATTAATTTCATCAGATCAACCTCATTCCGTTCTCCGTCTACCTCCTCTCATTTACTAGCTATTACTATATCCTTTTTTCCTTCCACCTTATCTTCATTACCTTTATCCTCCTTTTGTTCCAAAATATTCTGAAGAATTTCTTGATAAATTAATTGCACAATTATCTCAGCTGAATCTTTCTTCAAACAGACCAAATGTTCCTCGTCCTTCACCATTTAATGTCCCTCCTCAATCCAAAAGAAAAACTACTGCTACACGAAAAGATAAAGCTCCTGTTATAGCAAATCTTGATCAATTATCAGGTTCTGACCATTCAGCATCCAATTCCATTGCCGATCAAAATGTTAGTTTACCATCTGATTCTACTTTTTTCTCTTCATCACTCTCTACTGATATTGATCACCTCTCTATTCATAAAGTTTTTTGTCATACCAAATCCTACCGGAATTGTTATCCAAAACAAAAACAATTGTATTCAAAACCTTCTCCTGCCGATCTTATTCTTGAAGAAAAGATAAAACGACATAAAAAATTTGATGGAAATGCCATTTATGATTGGAATATTAATGGTTTATCTGAATATCAAATTATGAAAGTTCTTTTACAAATGCAAATTTATGCTAAAGACTGCCTCATCCAAAAACATAATGAAACCACAATTGCCACCACTATCTCTGCGGGTTTCACTAGCCAGCTTTTTGATTGGTGGAATTATTCATTTAATGAACCTACTCGCAATGAAATTATAACATCAATTGTACGTGATGATCATGGAAATCCAATTCCCGATGATAACGTAAAAATTCAGCCTAATGGAGTTGATACTCTTTTATTCAATATAATCTGGTATTTTGTAGGACGATTATCCTCTCTTGATGAAAAAATAAGTGATCAATTACAAAGTTCAAGATGCAAAATGATGAACGATTACCGTTGGTATAAAGATACATTCTTCACTAACCTTTATCAATTAACTAATCATGATAGTCAATTTTGAAAAGAAAGATTTATTGCTGGTTTACTTCCTTATTTTAGTGCTAAAATTAAAGAATACATCAAAGCGCAAAACGATGGGTCAATGAATTGGATCAATCTGTCATATGGCAATCTTATTCAATATGTTCAAACCTGCGGAATTTCAATATGTAATGATATTCGTATTAAACGCCAACTCAATAACGAAAAGAATACATTAAAACACGACCTTGGAGACTTTTGTTACGCTTTTGGTCATGATTTAGATATTACCCCTTTAGTCACAAATTCAAGAAATAAAAGCCTAAAACGACATTCTCGTTTTTCGAAAAATAAATTTTATACCAAATCCCGTCCAAAACTAAAATCCAATCATTATCATAAACCTGTCAAACAGTCAGCCTTTAAGAAACATTTTTGTTACCATTTTGGAAAACCTGGTCATTATGCAAATAAATGTCATCTCGAAAACCGTAAACGAAAAATTCGGCAACTACATCACGATGATTCCGATACGTCGTGAGAGTTAGTAATTGTACTACTAATATGTTAAATACATCTTCGTCATCTTCCTCTGAAACCGAAATTATTGTTTTAACTGCTCATGAAGAACTTATTTTTTCTATTGGTGAACTGATCACTGATCCAACTTTAAAATACAAATTTTTTACCGAACTTAACCCGAAACCACAAGATACTGAGCCTCTAGTTGAGTTAGAATAATTTTCTGATAAAAAACATCATAAATTCAAACAATAATTAGATATTGATCCGAATAAGTATTCTTTTGCTAGCCTTATGCAAACAGTAAATAAAAAACCTCTTCAAGCAACAATACAACTTTTACAAACTGAAATTAATCATTTGAAGTCCGAAATAAAATTTCTATCTGAACGAATTAATAACTTAGAAATAACGAACACAGATTCTTTACATGAATTTGATCCCAATAATGTTTTCAAAGAATCCCTCACTCGCTATACACATCAACTTTGGTTTACTCCAATAACAATTACAATAAAAGATTTTTCATATAAATGTTATGCCTTAATTGATTCAGGTGCTAACTTAAATTGCATTCGCGAAGATCTTATCCCATTACGTTATTGTGAATCCACTGCTAGTAAAATTTCTACTACTTATGGTACTAAATCTTCTATAAAATACAAAGATCTTATTTCTCACATTTGTCATCAATCTATTTGCATTCCTACATCTTTTATCATTGTTGAAGGTCTTCAACATGATATTTTACTTGGAACTCCATTTCTGCAACACATACGACCATTTTTAGTTTCCTCAAAAGGTATTTCTACCAATCTCAATAATAAACAAATTTTATTTTCTTTTACTCAACCACTTACAGAGAAATATTTAAATCAACTTATTAACCAAATTGATCATAAACAAAATCATATAAACTTTTTACGTTCTGAAATTAATTTTCTTAAAACTGATCAATATTTACAAACTCCATCTTTTCAAGCTAAATTAAAGAGTTTTCAATCAAATTTATATAAAAAATGTTGTTCTGATATTCCTTCTTCCTTTTGGGCACGAAAAAATAATATAGTTACCCTAACATACATTCAAGATTTTAAAGAAACAAATATTCCCACTAAAGCTAACCCTTCTCAAATGAATTCTCGATTACGTAATCTCTGTCAAAATGAAATCACAGATTTACTAGCCAAAAGTTTAATCACTCCTTCTAAATCTCCATGGAGTTGTACAACTATTTACGTTGAAAGTTCCCTAGAACTTGAACATGGTGTTCCCCATCTTGTCATAAATTACAAACCTCTTAATAAAGTTCTTAAAACCATTCGTTATCCCTTACCTAATAAATATGATTTAATAAAGGCCACTACCTCTGCTTTAGTATTCTCTAAATTTGATCTTAAATATGGAGTTTGGCAAATTGTAATTCATCCTAATGATCGCTATAAAACTGCTTTTAACACTCCATTTGGTCAATATCAATGGAATGTCATGCCTTTTGGCCTAAAAAATGCTCCTTCTGAATTTCAAAAAATAATGAATGATATTTTTAATCCTTATCATGAATTTATCCTCGTATCTTTCGATGATATTTTAGTCTTCTCTAAAACAATTGATCAACATTGGAAGCATCTCTATACATTTCAATCACTTATCATTAAAAATGGTTTTGTTCTTTCACAGAAGAAAATGCATCTATTCCAAGCATCTACTATTTTTTTTAGGTTTTAAAATCTCTAATCAAACAATTACTCCAGTTAATCGTTTCATAAATCTAGCCGATAAATTTCCTGATAAACTCGCTGAAAAAAATCAAATACAACGCTTTCTTGGTTGTCTCAATTATTTATCTGATTTCTATCAAAATGTTGCATTGGACAGAAAACCTTTACAAGATCTCCTAAACAAATATGCTAAATTTTTATGGACTTTGATTCATACATCTATTATTCAGAATATAAAGCAAAAAATTAAGTCTATTCCCTGCCTACATTTAGCAAATCTAGCATATCCCAAAGTTATCCAAACTGATGCATCTGACCTTGGTTATGGTGGTATCTTCGGCAAAAACTAACCTCAAATCAAGAACAATTAGTGAGTTATACCTCAAAACTCTGGAATGATACTCAAAGAAATTATGCTACTGTCAAAAAGGAAATTTTAGCAATTGTTTTGTGTGTTCAAAAATTTCAATCCGATGTTTTAAATCAAAAGTTTTTAATACGCGTTGATTGCAAAGCTGCTAAATAAATTCTTTTAAAAGATGTTAAAAATTTGGTTTCAAACCGATTTTCGCTCATTGGCAAGCAATATTAAATATTTTTGATTTTGATATTGAATATATTAAAGGCAAAGATAATTCTTTTCTTGATTTTTTATCTCATGAGTTTCTTACCACAACTCAAATTCATTGCCTACAAATTGGTATGAGTGATAAAGGCAAGCATCCTTCAACGGCCAATAAATTCTCTCCTTTGTTCAACTCTTACAATCAACCTGATGTCAACAAATCCCATTATCGATATAGTAATCGTCATCTTGTTTTCCTTCTTGATTCAAACCTTCTTGATAAATCCTTAGATGCTCAAATCAAGCTTGTCTTTCCACCTTCTCTTCGCTTTCTACCGAACCGTATGAATGTCACCATAAAATTCTATGAAACCATCTTGCTTACAACTGGTTCAGTTGTTATAGAACATTTTACAAGACAAAATTCAGATGAGATTGCTTTTTCAAAGTTGAAAATTCAAAAGGTTCTTTCAAGCACAGAATAGTCTCAATAGCTCTCTATGCAGCAGAGCCCATTCATTTATCGATCCATTACTCTTGTCAAGGATAGACATCCAACCCAAGTAAATTATAATGACTATATTGATGCATGCCGTAACATATTATTCTACAAATATACTTCTTCTAGTCATTCTTGGTATATAACCTTAAAAAAATCTCTTAAGGTTAATTTACCAAATTGGTTTATCGCGGAATAGTGGACTAAATTCGGCCCTCATACGGAAATATTTCCACCTGAAGTTTACAGAAAATATGCAGCCGAAAAACAAACCATATTCCAATTCCTCCATAAACACTCAATCCCTTGGATTTTCAAATGGCATTATGGAACCCGTACCATCAATACAGCGCAAAATCAAACTTTTACATACCTTTCACAAGAAATTAATTGTAAATGGTGGGATAAGTTTGATGTTAATTATATTGACACCACTATCCCTTCTCCCTCCTCTAAACATCCAGAAATCAACCAATCAACACACCCTGTTGAAGGAATTTCGCCTCAAGAGTTTCCTCCACTACCTAAAACCTACAAAGATGCAAGCTTGGCATCTTTAGTCCCTAAAGTTCATGCAGAATCCAGCACCTCCAGTCAGTCTGACTTGGCTCAAACCATTTTTCAACAATTGCATGAAAGTTTTCTACAGAATTTTCAAACAATGCAAGAAAATTTTGATAGAAGAATTCACAAGATTGAAGAAAAATATTCTACTTCATCAAGAACCCATTCAAATGCATTTTGTGCTCACTTTGCAGATTCCTTTAAGTTATAAATGAGGACATTAGCGTGTGATCTACGTGATCCAGCAATACAGGAACCTATGATTGATTTCATCTATCAAGAATTGTTCGTTAATGGCATTGTGCTTGTATGGGATATATCCAACACCAGACCATCAATTTATATCTTCGCATGCCAATCAATCTTTTGGTCCTATGAAGATGCTAATTTACTCATGGCACTATGGAATCTACTTCCAATTCACATTTTCAATCATTATTTCGATTTATGTCGGTACCCAGATTTTGTTCATTATTACTTATGGCGACTTCTTCGCACCACTCCATTACAGTTTTACTGTTCATACCATAACAATTAATTTCAGGCCCATGCCTTGATGTTTTATCAAGCCCATGCTTCCTGGTCATGTCCAACCTTCAGGCCCATGCTGTATATCATTTCAAGCACATGCTTCCTGGAATTTTTTTCTAGCCCAATGTTCATTCAGCCAAGCTTATCTCAAAGCTAATCCTTCCAAACTTTTCATAAAGTGCTACAAGATAAAGTCACCAAAAGCTTATCTTCTGTCATGCTACAAGATAAAGTGTTACGCTATGTATAGTTGTTTAGTACTATCTCTTTTGTTAAAGCAAATCTTAGTGCTATCTCTTTTGATAAAGCGAATCTTTTACTTTTTCGTTGGAGATATGTTTGTATCTTTTGCTTTAGTTAAAGTTTCTCGTGTAGGACTACCTTTCCACGGTACTGCGTTTGTTTTCTCTATAAATATCGCATAATCCCACCAACCAAAAAGCTGTCCAGTGAAACTCGCAAAGATTGCGGTTGCAATTGTGGCATCATTATGTTTTTGGATGAGGCAGGCTTTTGCATAAATTTGCATTTGTAAAATAACTTTCATAATTCGATATTTAGATAAACCATTAATATTCCGATTATAAATGACATTTCCATCGAATTTTTGATGTCGTTTTATCTTTTCTTCAAGAATAAGATCGACAGGAGAAGGTTTTAAATAAATTGTTTTTGTTTTGGATAACGATTAGGGTAGGATTTGGTATGACGAAAAAATTTATGAATAGAGAGGTGATCAGTATCAGTAGAGAGTGATGAAGAGAAAGAAATAGAATCAGATGGTAAACTGATGTTTTGATCGACAATGGAATTGGATGCTGAATGGTCAGAACTTGATAATTGATCAAGATTTGCTATAACATGAGCTTTATCTTTTCGTATAGTTGTTGTCTCTTTTCTGGATTGAGGAGGGTCATTAGATGGAGAAGGAGGTGGAACATTTGGTCTGTTTGAAGAAAGATTCAGCTGAGATAATTGTGCAGTTAATTTATCAAGAAATTCTTTAGAATATTTTGGAACAAATGAGAATAAAGGTAATAAAGATGAGGTGGAAGGAAAAAAGGATTTAGTAATATTTGGTAAATGAGAGGAGGTAGATGGAGAACGGAATGAGGGTGATCTGATGAAATTAATGGTTTATTAGTTTTTTAGGAGGATGAAGATAAATTAGAAAGATACAGGTTTGTATAATTATTTTGTTCGATAAGGTGATTGATATCTTTACGGGTTGCAAACCCATCGTCTTCAATAGGAGTTTTGAATGAAGTAGCTTTAAGATTTTCTTTTAATTTTATAGGAGCTAATGGGTGATGTGGTTGAACATATTTATCACCGTAAGTACTTTCCCAAACTGTATTGATTTGATGATTAAGGCGTGGAAATTGTTTAGATAACCAATCAAAAAATGAGATGTTTTGTTGTATTTGTTTCACATAAGCAAAATATTTTTCTCGAAACATAGCTTGTTGATTGAAATCAACTAATTTACAAAATATTGGTTTGAAAGGATGATTTAAAAATTGTCGTTTTAATAAAGCATAATGAAGAACAAAGTTTGTGTTATGGATAATCGAAATAATATTAATATTATATTCTACAAAATCTTTTAGACTTAAATTATAATCTTTAGGAGAAGAAGAATAAACATGATAAGCGATACCAGTTGAAAGAGGAGGTTTAGAAACAGGTGGAGAGCTTGTACTCAAGGAGGGGGAATATATCATTCATAGCGTTTTGACGTAGAGCGAAAAGTTGTTTCATATTGTTTTGATGTAGAGGAGCAAATAGAATATCGACTTTACCATCATCATGAGTTATAATTTGATGAATTTCAGTTGAAATTTGTCGTTGTTGACATTCTTCTTTATTAGTATCTTTTATAGTCTATTGATGGGTACTTGAACTTCATTCCATTTTAATTATTTTCTATCAACTATATTATTACGAATATTTATGAGGAAAAGAGTTGATGTTCCTGTGTGCAAATTGGTGTATGCAACATCAGGAATAATTTTTTGCATTAATTTGTAATAAATTCAGCAAACAACCGCAACATTTGAAGTTATACCTTTCATTTGAAATCCTTGAGTATAAATTCCTAAGACTACAGCTTCATGAGGCATGTCATCATGTAAACTAATTCTAAAATTAGGAAAATAGTTTAAATGAATTGGTCCTTCTGCTAGACTTCCTTCAACCATGCCTAATAATGAATCATTGAATTCTTGATGGCATTTATCTCTAACATAGACTAATACTGAGGTATTGAGTCCTAATGTGATTAAGGGCTTGATGGCAACTTGTATAAGACCGATATGCAGATATTTATGGGTTTCTTTATATTTTTGAATATTTTCAGGAGAAATGAGAATTAATTCTTGACCTTCTTCATCGACGGAGATGGTATCTTCTTCAAGTTTTTTTATAAAATCTTGTTTTCTAGAAAATGAAATTTCATTAATATTTTTTAAATCAAGTTTAGTCATAGGTTTAGTCAGAGGTTTGCTTGATGACTCTAAAGAAGATCCTGATTCAAACTTTATCGGTATAGGTTTCCTAGAGAGGGCTCTTGTTACAGTTTTAATGAGGTTACTCATATTATTGCTCTAGGTTTGCCACTCACTTGGTCAACGATTTGCTGCTAGACTTACGCTCTTCTGCTAGACTTACAAAACGACTAGAAAAGTGTTTTGGAAAACCGATTAATGCAAATTGGTCCACTATACCAAATTGATCACCTCTCTGTTCATAAAGTTTTTCGTCAAACCAAATCCTACCCTAATCTTTATCCAAAACAAAAACAATTTTATCCAAAACCTTCTCCTACTGATCTTATTCTTGAAGAAAAGATAAAACGACATCAAGAATTTGATGGAAATGTCATTAATGATTGGAATATTGATGGTTTATCTTAATATCAAATTATGAAAGTTCTTTTACAAATGCAAATTTATGCTAAAGCCTGCCTCATCCAAAAACAAAATGATGCCACAATTGCCACCGCTATCTCTGCGGGTTTCACTGGCCAGCATTTTCGTTGGTGGAATTATGCATTTAATCAAGCTGCTCGTAATGAAATTATAACATCAATTGTACGTGATGATCATGGAAATCCAATTCCCGATGATAACAAAAAAATTCAACCTCATGGAGTTGATACTCTTTTATCCAATATAATCTGGTATTTTGTAGGACGATTATCATCTCTAGATGAAAAAATAAGTGATCAATTACAAAGTTTAAGATGCAAAACAATGAACGATTACTGATGGTATAAAGATATATTTTTCACTAAACTTTATCAATTAACTAATCATGATAATCAATTTTGGAAAGAAAGATTATTGTTGGTTTACCTCCTTATTTTAGTGCTAAAGTTAAAGAATAGATCAAAGCTCAATGATGGGTCCATGAATTGGATCAATCTGTCATATGGTGATCTTATTCAATATGTTCAAACCTGCGGAATTTCAATATGTAATGATATGCGTACTAAACGTCAACTCACTACAGAAAAAGAATACATTAAAACACGACCTTGGAGACTTTTGTTACGCTTTTGGTCATGATTTAGATATTACCCCTTTAGTCACACATTCGAGAAATAAACGCCTAAAACGTTATTCGCGTTTTGAAAAAAATAAATTTTATACGAATCCCGTCCAAAACGAAAATCCAATCATTATCATAAACCTGTAAAATAGTCAGCCTATAAGAAAAATGTTGGTTACCATTGTGGAAAACCTGGTCATTATGAAAATAAATGTCATCTCTAAAACCATAAACGAAAAATTCAGCAACTACATCACGATGATTCCGATATGTCATCTGATATTTGTCATTGTACTAATAATATGCTAAATACATCTTCCTCATCTTCCCTCGAAATTGAAATTAATGTTTTAAGCTGCTCATGAAGAACTTATTTTTGCTATTGGTAAACAAATTACTAATCCAACTTTAAAATATAAATATTTTACCGAACCTATTCTGAAACCGCAAGATACTGAGCCTCTAGTTGAGTTAGAAAAATTTTCTGATAAAAAACATCATAAATTTAAACAACAATTAGATATTGATCCGAATAAGTATTCTTTTGCTCGCCTTATGCAAACAGTAAATAAAAAACCTCATCAAGCAACAATACAGTTTTTACAAACTGAAATTTATCATTTGAAGTCTGAAATCAAACTTCCAACTAAACAATGAACACAAATTCTTTACATGAATTTGATCCCGATAATGTTTTCATAGAATTCCTCATTCGCTATACACATCAATGTTTGTTTACTCCAATAATAATTACAATAAATGATTTTTCATATAAATGTTTTGCCTTAATTTATTCAGGTGCAGATTTAAATTGCATTCTCAAATTCATTGCATACAGATTGGTATGACTGATAAAGGCAAGCGTCCTGCAACAACCAATAAATTCTCTCCTTTGTTCAACTCTTACAATCAACCTGATGTCAACAAATCCCATTTGCGATATACTAATCATCATCTTATTTTCCTTCTTGATTCAAACCTTCTTGATAAATCCTTAAATGCTCAAATCAAGCTTGTCTTGCCACCTTCTCTTCACTTTCTACCTAACCATCCGAATGTCACAACAAAATTCTATGAAACCATCTTGCTTACAACTGGTTCAATTGTTATAGAACATTTTACAAGACAAAATTCAGATGTGATTGCTTATTCAAAGTTGAAAATTCAAAAGGTTCTTTCAAGCACAGAATGGTCTCAACAACTCTCCGTGCAGCAGAGCCCATTCATTTATCAATCCATGATTCTTGTCAAGGATAGACGTCCATCCCAAGTAAATTATAAAGACTATATTGATGCATGGCGCAACATATTGTTCTACAAAGATCATTCTTCTGGTCATTCTTGGTATATAACCTTAAAAAAATCTCTGAAGGTTAATTTACCAAATTTGTTCATCGCAAAATGGTGGACAAAATAAGGCCCTCATATGGAAATATTTCCACCTGAAGTTTAAAGAAAATATGAAGCTGAAAAACTAACCATATTCCAATTCCACCATAAACACTCAATCCCTTGGATTCTCAAATGGCATTATGGAACCCATACCATCAATACCGCGCAAAATCAAACTTTTACATACCTTTCTCAAGAAATTCATTATAAATGGTGGGATAAGTTTGATGTTAATTCTATTGACACCACTATCCCTTCTCCCTCCTCTAAACATCCAGAAATCAACCAATCAAAACACCCTGCTGAAGGAATTTCGCCTCAAGAGTTTCCTCCACTACCTTAAACCTATAAAGATGCAAGCTTGTCATCTTTAGTTCCTAAATTCCCAGCAGAATCCAGCACCTCCAGTCACTCTGACTTGCCTCAAACCATTATTCAACAATTCCATGAGAGTTTTCTACAGAATTTTCAAACAATTCAAGAACATTTTGATAAAATAATTCAGCAGATTGAAGAAAAATATTCTACTTCATCAAGAACCCATTCAGATGTGTTTTCTACTCAGTCTGCAGATTCCTTTGAGTTATAAATGAGCACTTTAGCGCGTGCTCTGCGTGATCCAACAATACACCAATCTATGATTGATTTCATCTATCAAGAATTGTTCGTCAATGGCATTGAGCTTGTATAGGATATATTTGACACCAGACCATCAATTTGTGTCTTCGCATGCTAGTTAATCTTCTGGTCCTATGAAGATGCTAATTTACTCCTGGTACTATGGAATCTACTTCAGCGACCTCCAATTCACATTTTCAATCATTATCTCGATTTATATTTGTATCCAGATTTCGTTCATTATTACTTATGGTGACTTCTTCGCACCACTCTAATACGGTTTTATTGTTCATACCATAACAATTAATTTCTTGCCCATGCCATGATGTTTTATCAAGCCCATGCTTCCTGGACGTGTCCAGCCTTCAAGCCCATGCCGTATATCATTTCAAGCACAATGCTTCCTAGCATTTATTGCTAGCCTGATGTTCATTCAGCAAAGCTTATCTCAAAGCTTACCCTTCCAAACTTTTCATAAAGTGCTACAAGATAAAGTCACCACAAGCTTATCTTCAGTCATGCCATAAGAAAAAGTACTACGCTATGTACAGCTGTTTAGTACTATCTCTTTTGTTAAAGCAAATATTAGTGCTATCTTATTTGATAAAGCAAATCTTTTGCTTTTTTGTTGGAGATAAGTTTGTAACTTTTGCTTTTGTTAAAGCTTGTCATGTAGGACTACCTTTCCACGGTAGTGCGCCCTTTTCTCTATAAATAGCTAGTTAGAGATGAATGCAAGGCATCGAGTAAGCATTCCCTCCGAGTTTGATCTTGTTTAGTGTCCTGTAACATTTTCTCTTGTAATCAAGTGTGTTTCTTCAGTTATCAATTTCGATTACAATTTTGTATTTGGTCGACCATTTGGTGTCAAAGCCAGCAATAATTTTTTATACCACTAAGATTTGCTTTAACAGCTGGCCTGACGAGATAAAGTGGTAATCATGATAACACACATAAGTTACCTCTAGGTTTTTTTAACAATACCGATACAAGAAACTAGGGCAAAGCAAAGAAATGGCTTCATTGTAGTCAATAGAGAAATTCTTGCACACCATTGACATGAGCAATAAGGAATGCCTCTAGAAGCATGTGAAAGAGATGGAAAATGTAAAGAAAGCCATGAAAAGAATGTACGATGAGAGATCATAATCCATCAAGAACTTAAAGAGAAAGATTGAGAAATTAGCCATTGCTTTAAATTGAAGGAATGAAGGATAGTTTTAGAGTACCAGTATCACGAATTCTAGAGAATGTTTGTACTATTCACATGATGAGCACTACAACAACAAATGAGCTAATGTAAGAGCAAGTGATGCATAAGTCAAAAAGAGTCAACATTTTGGCTATAAGGAAGTATGACGTGATGCATGAGAATGGAGTGGAAGTTAGGCAAGAAGAACTTGAATGACTCAAGAAACAACGGATCAAGGCCTTGAAAAATCAGAAGAAAGGAAAAAAAAAACAATAGAGTGAAGCAACAAGATGAAGAACCTTCTCAAAATGCATCGAAAGGAAATAGTATCAGGGTTGTTTCGAAAAAGCAGAAACCAAAATTCAAGTTCACACTGAGACTTCAACCAATCAACGGGAGAGATCTTAGAGATATATGCATATCATTGAGAATATATGGGCTTTGATTTAGAAACATCTTTTGTGATACAAGAGCCTTAATGAATGTCATGCCAATAAAGAATGTTTTACGAGTCGATTTGAAGATCAATTTTCCTGATACAACTAATTTGCAAATAGCTAATAGTGACTTGGACCAACAATAGGTAGAGTCTTAATATGACTGTTAAAGTCGGTAGATTCATATTCATCACAGATTTTGAGATTATTGATCATGACATAGATGATGATTTGACTATGATACTTGGGCAGCCATTCTTGAACACTACCAATGTAATCTTCCAAACAAGCAAGAAAATGATAACAATGAGTATCTAGAAGGAGGAGGATATCGAGAAAATTATCTTTATTGAAGGGAAAGAAGTATATCCAAATAGGGTAGATATCGTTATCTTCGACCTATAAATGAAGTACCTCATTTTAGACTCGAATTAAGCGAGCGAAATGGCATCGGGCTTATGACATTAAACTAAGCGCTATAGGGAGGCAGCCTAAGGGTTTTTAAAAAATCTCATGTTTTTAAAATTTCAGTCAAGTAGTTATTTAGTCAGTTTAGTAGTACAATTCAAACATTTTAGTTTTATAACTTTGAAAGTTTTGTGCTGAAAGTGAAAGGAAAGACCATTTGTTGAGTAATACTTCATTAGAATTGAAAAGTCTCGACTAACTAAGTAGAGAGTGTAAATGAGCTAAAAAGTTAAAGTGGTAAAGTTCATGCACATGGGTAAATCACGAGTAAGTTTTTATGAAAATTTATATATATACGTGGTATTTCATGTTTTCACAACACCTTTTGTAGTAATAAGTAAAACCGAGAAAGAACCTATATGGAGTTAACAAAAAATATGCAAAATTACATAGACATAATGGTCAACGCTGTTTGTTTAAACACATGGTGTCGCTGGCAACAAGAAACAGTGTCAGCAGGTCACTGAGCTATATGTAAGAAAGGCTCACGTCATACTCGATGTTGTCAAGGCGCAGCAGCGGCGTCGTGCCCTATAAGAGACATCGACAACTTTGACACAAAGGATTTAAAACACTTTTCACCCACATCTTGCACACTTGAAATCTATTCCATATGCTACCAACCAAGCATACATCCCTCTGGCACCCATTTTTAATCAATTATAAGTGAGAAAAGAGTGTTCCAAGTGATTTGGAGTGAAAAGAGATAGTACATTATGGATTTGCACAAAAAGTGGGAGATAGGGCATTGATTTGGAGAAAAGACTCAAGTGAGCGCTAGGGTTTAGTTTATGAGCCAAGTGAGAGAGCAAGGATTCATATAGGCTTGAAGGAGTAATCGACACAGAAAAGTAGTCCTGCATTGAGATAAATTTAACTTTTCATTAGTTTATGCATTGAAATTTTTGAAATTATTGATGAAATTGCATGAATTGTGGATATGAGGTTATTGGATAGGAATTTTATGTTGTGATGATTTAGAGCATCAATATGGTGATCTACCATATGTTTTTTACATTATTTGGCATGTATATGATCCTTGTGAATTAAAGTCTTGATTTTAATTGATTTGAAGACCTGTGTTGTTAGTTGTGTTGTATGGAATTTTGAGAAATTACCAAGAACAAAAAGGCAAGCAAGTCAAGTTAGTGAAGTGAGAGCAAATGATTATGAGGCATCATCCTCAAGAGATCCCAATGGGGAGGAACCAAGGATGTTTAAGACTAAATACTAATTTAGTAAAAAGGCTAAGGATATGTGCGATGTCATTAAGCATAGAAAATTCATTTGCGATAGAGGAATTAGTTTTTCGGCTAAGTGTGACAAGAGAGTAAACAATTACATTAGGCAACAAGGTTGAGAGCGATTCACTGAAGACTATAGAGGGAGCAAAGTTAAAGAATTGAGTGAAATTGTTTATGAATTTCACATTAATGTAAAGTTTACCAAGAAAGGTAACCCTGTGAAGGCGAAAAGGGTATTTGTCCCCCCTTTAATGAGCGTTCTATTAATAGCATTTATGGGTTATAACATATGAGTATGGTGGCAACCTCATAAATTTTTCCAAATGATTTATATGAGATTCCCCATAACCTATACTCCATTAAAGCCAAAGAGAAAGCATTGGTTGTCCGGGGACAAGAAGGATGGTTAATGGGAACTGAGAATGCGCTGAAACACATTAAGAAATGTAGTGTTAGAAAATTTTATAGAATGTGGAAACATTTTCTAGTTGCTTCATTGTACTCGACCACTTAGCAAGGTGAGATCAACATGCCAAAGGCGGCTTGTTTGTATGAGATAACAAATTACGGGAATATTAATGTGGGAAAGATCATCTACAAGAACCTAGGGTAGTCTATAATGTTAATGAGAGACAACAAACTATTATTTCCAATTTTGATTACTAGGTTATGCTTAAATTCTGGTGTGCAATTGACTAGAGAGGAAAAATTTGATATTGAGGCCCAAAGAACCATAGATGAGGAGTTTATACTCATATCCAAATCATTGACTAGTTACCAAGACACTGAGGATGACAGAGAGCGATCCGAGGAGAGCAAACTTGAGGCTGAATTGTTAGCCAAAGTGTAAGAAAATCACGCAAATGTAGCAGTAACAGAGTTAGCCCTAGAGTTAGAGAATGAAGGACATGGAGAGGAGGGTGATCACCAACAAGTATTTATTAAGGAGTACGAGTTTTTAGACCCACTTATAGGAAAGCTGGACTTAGACGGTCCTGAGGTTTTTCCACTACATCCTCCACCACAGCACTAGTACCACTACCAAAGTACTTGACATCATGATAGCAGAGGTTGTGAATTGTTGAGATGAAGTGACAGTAGAAAGAGGATAGGGCTCATTATCGTGAAGCATTGGTGAGATATGAGCGAGACCAACTGAACGAACAACGTAATTTCTTTTTATTTGCATATCATCATTGGGACATTGCTAGATATGAGAGGAGCGGATAGATGAGGCCTACTAATAGGTTTATTGGCTTTTCGGTAGCACCAACCTACACGTTTGATCAAGACGTGGTGTAGAGCAGAATGGTGTAGCATCCTTAGACACCATCTTTTGCTAGAGCTAATGATAATGCTGATGATGATAATGATGATGATAATAATGATGATGATGATGATGATGATGATGTTCAATTCTAGAGTCAGAGTCTTAGGACTTCTTTAGACCTTGGGGAGATAAGAAATGCATTTGTACTAATTATCTTAACATTTGGGATATGTTATCACCTTGCTTAAGTTTTAATTTTATGCGCTATCATTATCTTGTGTTACTATTATTGTGTTTTTGTGTTTAATGTTTTTCATGTTTTAGGCTTACTTTTAAACCTTGAGGACAAGGTTAGGTTTAAGTTTGGGGCATCAACACTATACTATGGGAAGTGATAAGAAATGATGAAATAAAGATAAACATTACAGGTATGATTGTAAAATTTTATTTTTGAAGCACTTAATAAGGAAACTATGGTATTGTATTTTTCCTACTATTTATTTATGTGTATAAGTACTATAGATTTTGTTATATATTGTAATATGTAACGAATAAGTAATTCATTTGCAAAGTTCATGCCTTTATTTGACGATGAGTAAGAATACAATGTCTTATTAATATGACACTCAAGATAGTGTTATAAAAATTTTAAAAAAAGTAAGAAATGTAGCAAACAACGGTATAATTTCATGATTAGTAACCCAGAGTCAGGAAACACCATGAACTTGAAACAAAAGCAAGAGAGAATACTAGAACTTTTCCTGTGATAAAAGTTTTATCTATAAGGAATTCTATAATAAGTGTGAGTCTTACTTGAGTAAAAAGTAAATAAAGACTTAGTACTAAAAGGAGGAGAGATAAGCATGATGTTCAGTAAAAAAATTGGAGTAAAAACTTGATTGATAAAGTGAAAGTGATGAGTGCTAAAATATATGAGGTGAAAGAAAATAGATAAAAATAACGAAAGAAAGGTGGAAATTAGTTTGAAACTCTTCAAACAAAAGATTTTGCTATAGTATAAGTAGCTTAGTTAAATTAAGTTTCCTTTTCAACTATACTAATTCCTCTAGGCTCTTGTAGTGCTAAAGTCTACAAAACTACTATGATCTATGCTTATTTGTGAATTTCTGAGCTTAACAATAAATTGTGATTTTGTAAGCTTACTACTTGAGCGTCAAGGTGAAATAAACTTTTGAGTAGTGATGGTTTCGATTGTGAATTTCTTTGGTGTCTCAAAAGTGAATTGTATGTGTTGTTAAAGCTAAATATTTTTGAAAGTACAACTTTTGCATGTAAAAGCTATTGAGTAGATTATTAACTTAAGTAGCACTGGAAGAATACTTAGTAAAAAATAAATTTTCTAGGGATGTGCAAAATCCTATGTTTGGTGGATTATTAAGACTTATATGTAGTATTAGTTTAGTGGTATATTCAATATAAATACCTTTGAATGAGCGCAAATTGTGATATTTATGTATTTTCTATTATACAAGGTATAAAAGAGACAAACAAGTGATTTTGGGAAGAAATGAGTCTAAAATGCATAAAAGTAAGGTTGACGGCATGGCACATAGACTTGACGTCATAGAAAAAGGCTAGACTATATGGGCACAACATGGAGGACCAAAGAGAGAAGAAAAAATGGACAGCACAGTCGACACAGTGGTGCACTGTGGGTCATAAGGGACAATGCCGAGGAGGTCTACACAAGGGCGTTGAGTCTACTGAATGAGAAAAATTGTACACAAAGTCGCTAAAGATGTCATGGCGCCATGGCTTTATACACACAATGTCAGATCACTTACGAACAATGCCAAGACTAAAGAAAATAGAAAGTTAGAGTTTTATTTTCTGTGGAATTGTCTACTAGGGTTTCTAATTAATTTTTAAAGTGTCTTAGGAGTACATATATATTGGTATTAGAACGTGCTAAACTCAAAAGTTGTGATTAAGAGCAACCAACTATAATAGATAAGCATAGTTTTACTTTTTTCTTAAGTATTAAGAAGATTTATTGAAGTGAAAACATTGAAGACTCATGAGTGGTTGTTCGGTATTGTATCCTTTAATTTATTTGAGTTTTATTGATCATATATTTGATTGTAATGAATACCATTGTTTACATATTTGTTTCAATGAAGTTTGAATAGTTCATACATCTTAAGGATCAATGTATCCTATGGTATGAATGATATGCTAAAGTAGTTATGAAAGGATTATAATGTTAAAAAATGCAATGGTTAGAATTTGTATTGATACTAAGCATAATGATAGAAGTATCTTGATAACATGTTTGTTGATATTAGGTCTTAGGAGTCATTATGGCCATCGAAGCTTTTAATCCGTATATGGACGTTACAACGGTAGAACACATAACATTTATTGTTAGTTGCGATTAAGGAGGCACACATAGTAAACATAATGGTTATGAATAAAAGCATTTGAAACTTAAAGCAATCTAGAACTTACGTTATTCATACCGATGGGTGGAGTTCTAGTTTGCACGTTAGAATACTTTCCATCACAACAATGGGTTGAAGTGGATTTGAAGGAAATCTATCTATCTAAGCTGAGCATTACTCACACATAATGAAGATGAAGGAAGTGAGTTGAAAAGCATAGTTATTCATTACCTAGGTGAAATTGTAAACTAAGATTTTCTTAATAAAAGATTACATGTATTTACATTGATTTGAGAATAGAATAGTTTAATTAAAACTCAATTAAAAAGGGATTTCTTTAGCAATAGAGTAATTTTGACTTATTATACTAAGTGCAATACACCTTCCTTTAAGGAGGATATATGTAATCAATTTATGTTGGTCACACTATTACTACAATTTAAGTCGTTATACTTGCAACCATGACCAAGAATCGAGAGAGTTAAAAATATGAGAACAAACCAATTAAATACTCTCTTAAAAACTCATGAATCACACCCCTTTTGTGGAAAAACTCGATCTCAAATATATTTCAAATACTTTTCCAAAATCTCATCTCTATGTTTTCCAAAATAATGGAATTTGTAAACAAATGCATACTATTACAATACTCAAACCTAGATAATTCATTCAATGTATCAAAATAAAGTTTGACCAAGAATTTTCATAATTAATTGAATAATTTTCACAAATCCAATAAAATTAATATATTTTAGTAAAATAAAGTGCTAGGGTTTTGATGTATACCTTCTCAAGTCTGAATTTCTCAAATAAACGCTCTCAAACCCCTTTCACATGGTATTTCAAGCTCTAAATACGAACTCCCCAAAACCTAGCTTAGTTCTACTTTCATGATTTGGATGGTTTGGAATTGTATGAAGCTAAGTGGAGGTGGGAATCACTTATATAGACTAAGATTAAGCTTAGGTAAGTTGAATCTTAGAAAGGAATTAGATTGTTTCGTGAAGGGTGCAATGGTTTGATGGTAAGAATGAGGCTCTATGTATGGCGATTTAAGGTTTTGGTTTTAAAAGCCAAATATCGTACCTAGTAATTCTTATGCAAATGGAATCGCTAGGAATCACTGCATAAATCGAAAGTAAGTAAGCTGCTGGGAAAATTAATGTCCTGTCAATTTTACTAGTGATTCCTAGTGTTATTTGGAATCACTAGGAATCACTGACCCTTAATTTTGTTATTTTGCGATTTTATCTCATGAGCAACTTATGCATCCTTTCTAAGGGTAAATGTAAAGGTAAAATTGACTGGAATGACTAAAAAATTACATAATTTCAATCGAGATAAGTACTTAACTAATAATCTTATTAATGAATGAAACAGCTAAATGAACAAATAAGCAATTTTATAATGCAAACTTGCATAAAGGCCATCAAAATACAAATAATTCGATCATCTCCCCTCGTAATGAAGCTACTATGGAGTGTAACTTCCAAAAGTAAATCCAAAAGAGAGTCAAAAGTAGAGAGAATAAAAATAAACTATACTAAAACTAGGTATCCTACCAAAATCTGAAATATCATGAAGAAGTATAAGCTTCCGCCCATAGAGCGTTATTGTTTATAGTCATTTGCTCAAATAAATAGAGGAACCAATCTTTATTAAGTGTGAATGAATTAGTCTTTGCTTGAAGTGGTTCATTTTTTAGATCGTTTTCACTTAGATCTAACAAACGTCTGTCGTCATTGATCTCATTATGAAATTAAATTGCTCCTCTACCATTTTGTCATTAAGCTCTATCTTATTTTTGAATGATATTATTTGATCACCCATCCTTAGTGTAACTATGTGCTCATATATGTCGATGATGGCTCTGACATTTGATAAGAATGGTCGACCTAATATATCTAATCATCTAGGTCAGATGTTAGCATGCTTAGAGAATTCATGATAATGGTGAGCTTACCCACTCATACATGCACATTCTTTGACATTCCTCTTGCGATTGTATGGGTGCCATTTCGCGTTGATACCATGACTGGAGGTTTGCAATGAATCCTTAATTTTGTTTGAAGAAACTAATATTCAGGCATAAGATTTGCATCGACTCCTGTATCGAGTCGAACTCCATAAATGGACAGCTCATTGATTTGTATGTTGATGTAGGTTTGCCCTATGTCCTCTATAAAATTTTTGCCAGAATTGCCATTTTCATCATATTCATCGTAACCTGAGCTATCCTTATCGCACTCGTATGAATCTACGGTTGGTTGTTTATCCATCTTTGATTTCTTGTTCATTTTCTTTTTTTCCAAAGATTAATACGAAGAATGTTTCACTGGAATTAGCTTTAACAATATGCTCCTCCATGGTGTTCTATTCATCTACTAAGTTGTCAAGTGGGTCAAGGCTAATGATCTCCCTTTCTTGTGAGACAAAACTTTCACGATAAGGTTTTAGTCTAAGACCATTAAATTTAAAGATATTCTTTGTTTCTCTATTTTCTATTTCTACAGCACCACGAGGAAATGCATGAGTAACTACAAATATCAAATAATTCACAAAATAGAATGAGACATAAAGACATTTAGTTCCTACATCCTAACTTTTTAGTTCTTTGACAATTTGGACAAGTTTTTTTGTAAACTTAACAATTGTGAAATAAAGTAGGGCAAAATAATCATGAGTCTAATATTTCACATTGTACGATGTGGACCAAAATGTCCTCCACAAGCATAAGAATGGCAATGAGCCATTATGGATTGCATTTTCGTTTATAGGATACATCTTCGAATGGTTTAATAGGCACTGAATTTCCATAAGTAAGGATCATCCCACAAATAATGTTTAGAATTGTGTTTAATCTTATTCTTTTGGGTTCTTGTTAAATGAGGTGATAGTCTATTAGTAGTGAGGTAATTGACTTTATCGGTATGCCATGGGCTACCAATAGCTATCTTATATAAGTGTTCATCTGGAAAATCATCTTTCAATGTTATTTAGGGCTCACCATTTTCTAATCTACTTAGATAGGTTACTATTACGTTTTCCACTCCTTTCTTGTTTTTTCAGTGAGGTTCAATTCTTATAACAATAAGTCCACCTTATTAATCTTGGTTTATCCTTTCTTTCGCCAATAAATATCTTAATGCGATAGAGTCTGAGTATACTATTACTTTAGTACCTAGTATGAATGGCCTTAACGTTTCTAATTAAACACGACTGCTATGAGTTCTTTTTCTATGGTGGTATAGTTTAGTTGGGCGGGATCCAAAATTATTGATGCATTAGCTATGTTATGAGAATCCTTTCCGAACTTTTGACATAAAAAGCTCCTACTATGTAGTTGCTTGCATTGCACATTATTTCGAACAGTAGTGACCAATCTGGTGACTATATCGTTGGTGTGGTTATCAATGCATCTTTAATTTATTGAAAGTATCTTGTATTCGGGTGTGAAATCAAATGTGACATTTTTTGCAAACATTTTCACAAAGGTTACGTTATGTTGGAAAATCTTTCACAAAATGTTGGTAAAATCTTGTTTGGTCAAGAAAACACCTTAACTCCCTCAAAGCAGAGGGGTAAGGTAATGTTTTTATAACATGGATTTTAGCGAGCTCTACCTCTATTCCTTTTGCTGACACTATATGTCATAAATATAATTTCTTGATTTACCATGAAATGACATTTTTCATAATTTAATACTAGGTTTTTCTCAATACATTTTTTCAGTACATTAGTTAGGTAAAGTAAGCATTTGTCCAAAGAATTACCGTATATAGTAAAATCATCCATGACACTTCAATAAAATGCTCAATCTAGTCAGGAAAAATACTAACTATACATCTCGAGAATGTATCGGGTGCGTTACATAGGCCAAAAGGCATACGCATGTAAGCAAATGTACCAAAAGGGCAAGTAAAAGTGGCCTTATATGGATTTTCTGGAGCTACATGAATCTAGTGGAATCCTGAGTATCCATTGATAAGTGATTGATTATACTTATATATAGGATTAGTTTAGTAGTATATTTAGTAAAAATATCTCAAAATGAGTTCTAATTAACAATATTAATGTGTGTTCCGGCATACAAAGTATAAATGGGACAAATAAGTGATTTCAGGATGAAACAAGGATAAAATGTACAAAAATATACTCGACGCCATGGAATGGAGGCTTGACGTCATGTGAAATGACCACAAAGCATGGGCACGGCCTGAGGAGAAAAGAATAAGTGTAGAGTATTTGGTGTAGTAGGGCACTGTGGTGTTGTACACTTGGCGTCGAGATGGACTATATAGGGAGTCGAGGTCATTGTGAAAGGAAAATACACATAAAAGGCCAAAGTTGTGGCGACACCATGGCTTTATGCACACAATGTGAAATCACTTACAGACAGTGTTGGAAGTAAAAAATAAGAAGTTTAGAGTTCTAGTTTGTTTGGAATTTTTTATTAGAGTTTCTAATTGTATTTTAAAGTGTCTTAGATATATAAATAGGTATTAGAAAGTGGTAAATATGCACATTATCACCCATTATCATTAAGAACATTCATATACCACAAAGTAAATTAGTTTTACATTGTTGTTGAGTATTAAGAAGAGTTTCGATGATAAGACTATTGAAGACTCCACGTGTGGTTATTCGATATTGTTTTCTTGATTTAATTGATGTTGTTTAATTCACTCTTTGATTGCAATGAATACCATGACGTGTATGTTTATTTCAATGATGAGTGAGTAATTCATTAATCTTAAGGATCAATAGATCTAATGGTATGAATGTTATGCTAAAAGAGAGTATGAGTGGATTATAACGATTAAAAGTCCAATGGTTAGAAATTGTATTAATTCTATATGTAATGCTATGAACAACTTAATCACATGTTTGTTGATTGAATGTTTTAGGAGTTACCAAGGTCATTGGAGCTTTTTAGCTTGGGATATGGACAATATAACCGTAAAATATATAACATCAATAGATAGTTATTAATTAAGGGGCGTGTATAGTAAAATTTAGTGGTTATGAATCTAAAGATTTCAAACTTAAAGCAATATGGAACTTACGACATTCACACCGATAGGTGGAATTCAAGTTGCACATTAGAATCCTTTTCCACCATGACAGTGGGTTGAAGTAAATCTTAAGGAATTATGTCTATTTCAATTGAGCATTGCGCACACATAATGAAGATGAAGAAAGTAAGTTGAAAAGCATACTTATTTGTTACCTAGGTGAAGCCGTGAAGTAAGATCTTCTTACTATAAGAGTATAAAGTATTTACATTGTTTCGTTAGAATTGAATAGTTTAGTAAAAACCAATTAAAAAAAGATTTTAGCAATAGAATGAATTTCGCTAAGTGAATTGTGTGCAACACAACTTTCTCTGAGGATGATATATGTAATCAATATTAGTTGATCACATTATTACTAGAATCGAGTTGTCATACTTGTAGCCACGATCATCCATCTAAACAATAATAACGGGTTCTTCTCGCTAGTCTTTCTAACATTTAACCTATAAACAAAATTGGATAGGGATATTTTCTACTTGCGGTGTTTAGCTTCCTATAATCTATGCACACTATCCAACCATTTTGGATTCTAGTTGGTACTAATTCTCCATGCTCGTTTGTTATAATTATTGTCCCTGTCTTTTTTAAACTAGTTGAAGCTGGTCAGGTGACCCCATTGCTTTCTACAATTAGGAATACCATTCATGTGTCTAATAATTGTAATAATTGTTTCTTTACAACTTCCATCATTGGTAGGTTCAATCCATGTTGGGCTTGTCTGGAGGTTTCGAGTATGCTTCAAGATTAATTGTATTCATGCGTGTAATTTGGACTTATTCTTTTAATATCGGCTATTGTCCATCCAATTGCCTCCTTGAATTCTTTGAGAACATTCACTAATTTTTCCTCTTCTAGATTTTTTAATTTTTTAGATATTATAATTGGTAATGAGTTCTTATTTTCTAAGTATGCATATTTCAAACAATCTAGTAACTTTTAATTCTAAATCAGGAGCTTTTAGTATAGAGGGTAAAAGTTTTAAATGATTTATTGGTAAACCCATATAATAAGATGAACACGGAGTTCATTGTAAGATTCTTAAGCATTGATTATCTCTCCCTTCACTTCATCTATACAATCATTGTTATTTAAGTCCTCTATTACTTTTAAGATTTTTTGACTTATCATTTCTAAGAGTTTTATCTATTATGAGATCCAACAAATCTACAGTGCATACTAAAAAAACATCTAAAGGACATTTCATATCATCGTGGATATTGAAGTTTTATAAGAGAAATGGTCTTCCTTCATCCCTATAATGTAAAAGTATACTGGTAAAAGTAATTCATTAAGTCTAACAAATACATCATTTAATATTCCTACTAGTTAGATGGTAGATGTGTCTACTAACTGTATTACTATACCATTTTCTTCTAAGTGTACATCTGTTATTTGCAAATATATTGAGAAAGGCGTAACGTTGATTGAGGCTCCTAGATACAAAATGCTTTGTATATCCCTATATTTTCTATAGGGCATAAAACAAAAAATATTCCATGTTCAGAACAATTATGGAGCAATTCCTTTTAGATTATTGTTAACACATGTTCTCCTAGGCTTACTCTTTCATTAGGTTTGATTTTATTTATGCATAAGTCTTTGATAATTTTTTTTTTATTTTGCTACGTTTTGTATCAATTCAAATAAGGGTATGTTTACTACCACTTTCCTTAAAGTGTTTATAACGGCCCAAAATTTCTAATCGTGTTTTATTCCTTAAACAAGATCACCAACCTGTACCAGGGGACCCACACTGATAAACATGCATATCGAGGCATGTTGCCGAGGTATATTTTGTAAGTTTTGTGATGTTTTCCTAGTGTAATGTACTTTTGTAGACTATTTAAGTCTTTTTACCTATTGTAAGCATCGAGACATGAGCGAGGACACTCCTCGAGATGCGTGCAATAGGGGGATCGGTAGAGTGACTCGGTAAGTCAATTAATTAGTTTAATACATTCGTGTGATTAATTTAATTACTTTTCTAAACTTATGGAAAATCATTGAATCGAGATATTTAAGCTCGAGTTTGTATCTACGACTAAAACATAAAAATAGACAACCCTTGATTAACCATGAGATATGCTTCGGGATGCATGCTAACACTCATCATAAGTAACTTTGTGTCAAAGTGAGTGTTAGTTGAATTTTTAGTGGTGTAGGAGCTAATTATAACATTTGGATCCAAACAAAATGAATGGCCAAGATTAAGAGATATATGTTGTATATATATATACAACACTTGATCTATTTTGCTTATTCTTGCATGTTTTTGAGAAACAAAAGAGAGGACTGGAGTGAACACTAGGGAGTGTTGGAAAACATCAAAAATTGAAGATTCAAAGTGAAAGTTGAAGCCAATTTGGAAGGATTAAAGTCTAGCGCACAAAAATCAAGTTTAGGCACAAACCTATTCATTCATACTTTCTTTTGAATGATTTGTAGTACAAATCATAGGAATTTTGTATACAAATTACTTTAAGGCCTTTCATTTTTTGAATATGAAGCTAAACTGATGCTTAAAAGCATTTCTAGCATTGGTTTTCAAAATTTCAAGTTTTGAACCAAATATAAGAGTTTTCAATAGAAACTTAGATTCTGATTTTTGGCTAGAAAAGGACTTTCTTTTCGGAATCTAAATCTTGATTTGAATTCTTCATTTTGTCCTAATAATATTTCTATAAAGAATTTTTCAATTAGGTTTTGAAAATCAAGAGTTATGCAATTTTGAAATTTCTTTGTTCATGTAGTGTTTGATGAAATGCATGAATGAATTTGGTTTGAATGGAGGTAATTTAAATATGATATCAAAGGGCCTTTAATCTTGATCATAATTTCAGCATTCTAACGTTTTTCTAATCCCAATTTGAGGTGTGTTTGAGTCCTTAAGCTTAAATTTTTAAAATTTGAAGTTTTTGACAAATTTGGTTTTAATCCGATTTTGGTTTCTCACTGGTTTCGTAAGGTAGAAATTAGGTTCTTTTAATTTTATTTACATATTTGGATTCCTTGCGAGAAAATATTAAATTTTCCATAAAGAAGTTTTAAATTCGAAGTTAAATTAACAAAGTTATGATCAATTAAAGATTGCTTGTTGCTTTTGTTAATGAATCTGATTCTTCATGAATTTTGATATAAAAGATTTTTCATCTCCAAAATCTAACTTCATTTTTGAATTCCACATTTCGATTTGATAATCCAGCTATTAAGAAGTTCCCAATTTGGATTTGAAACCAAATAGTTATGAAATTTTTAATTAATGATGTTCTTGAACAAAAAAAATCTGAATTGTTTTTTTAAAAAACACTAATAACTCATCTAATATAGGCTAAACCCAAAGTAACAACTCTAATAAACTCTAAAACATATAAAACAACTCCATGAACCTAAGGGGAGGTCTTGGGAGTTCGAGAATGCGTTTTGGGGTGTTGGGAGGCCAAATATGTTAGGATAAGCTTTGTGACTTGTAAGTAAAGCTATGTGAATTCTCTATTTCATTTCATTGACTCTTATTGATTTATAGTCTATTTGTAGACATTGCTAGTTGTAATCTCACATAATGTTGTTCTTATTTCTATTCATTATTGAATATGTTCACATGATGCCTTGTGAAGTATTTGATTGATTCAAATTTCAAAGCTTGATGATATTCTTGACATATAGTTGATCAAAAGCGTGCTATTAGGATAAGTTATAATGGATTAGACTTGTATTATATTTCCTTGGGCTTTATAGCTTAACCAGTCTTGAAATCCTAGAGACTTAGAACTATTGCTCCTCGAAAATTAAAGTAGGGATTATCTAGTGTCTATTGCACAAGAAATGCACGATTCACAGGGACTTAGATCTATCGGGTTGTCCAACACTCACCACTACACAAGCAAAACACACGAGGTATGGGTCTCAAAGTTGTCGGCAAGATTGAGATAGATGATTTATACGTGTAGAGCACGGCTCTGCCATTTGAGGATTGATAGAATTGATGAAATATGTAGAGCGTAACTCCATATAGTAGTGGGAAAAACTTGGTGATAGTTCTCACCGGACCTGGGACATAGATCGTCTAGACATAGCATGTGTCAATCTAGACATTTTAACGGAGGTACTTACCATTACTCGATTTATATACTTTTCTGCTACTTTATGCTTTTAAATACGTTTCATTTATTTTCGAAATGTATTCTAGAAGTCTCTAGTTATTAATTAAATATCACTATACTCATAATCTAGTTTATGATGGTGGATGTAGGACCGGCGAGCAGCAGCGGGCCGAGGAATGAGAAGATCAGCGACTTTCCTTGAACATTTCGACAACTCTACTATCTTATTTTTTGTATAACTCGACTTTTGTTATATTACTAATGCTTATGTCTTTCCAGTATATTTTGGGTTGTATATCGAGTTCAGCGCATAGTTATCTGACTAGAGACTTGGTTATCACATTGTGTTATTATCCTTATGATATTTATATGCATGTGATGATGTTTTCCTAGTTTCCACACTTAGGATTTTTAAATAAAAATTTCTTCTGCATAACCTTTAAAACTTCTGTAATAATAGTAAATGATAAAAAGTTTTAATTAACTTTAAAATATAATGATGTCATGACATATGTATTACTTATTCTTAACACATGTATCAAAGAGTATAGGAAAGAAAAGCTGACTAATACGTTAGTTGAGTCTAATGTGGCTTGGATTAAGGCTTAAATACGGGATTCGGCAGGCGGTACCCTGTTTAGAAGAAAGGGCCATCACAATGTTTGAGATTTCTTTTTTTAATTGTAATTTCTTGACATATTATTTTCGAAATCACATCCCTTTACTTTTTGAACTTTATTATCTTTAATATCTATTTTTTTCTAATTCAGCCTTTAATTCTTTATGAGAAACTAATTGTTTTAGCATCTTTAGTTCTTCAATGTGTTTATCGCTTTTCAAATTTATCACCTTTGCCAATGAACTAGGATAAGGTTGAGATGGTAATTTTCCTTGATTAACCCTTGGACTCATTTGGGTTGCCATTTGACTTAGTTGATTTTTTAATTCAACTATATCATTTTGTAAGGATTAAATCTTTTGATATTTTGCTTTGTTTTAGTCTTCTAGTGTTTTTGTTCTATCGGTTAATGCGGGTGTTTTAGACCTTTGGAAATTCCAATTATCTACACCATTAACTTTATTTGGTCTTAGGTAATTTGCATTGTTACTAGTGTTGTAAGTAGGTTGATTAGGATTATCATAATAAATCATCATAGCATTAGCATCTTGAAATTAATTTTGTTGGAACCATGGACATTCATCATGTAGATGATTGACCTCATTGCAAAAATTACAAATTTTAGTTTGGATTAACCTATCAATAGTAGTTCAACCACACCTTTCAATTCATCAAATTTATAAGCCGATGTCTTAAACTTTCTTGATTACTCAAAAATGAAATAAGTACTCTATTGTATGTTCTTGCAACCTTTTTTAACATCAAAACATTCTAAAGTACTTATAGTAACCCCTAAATCATAATTCCAGTTGAATTAAAGTCCAAAATGTCTTACGTTGTCGGATGTTGTACATTGTAACTCACGACACCAGACAACTTCAAACTTTCTATTTTTTTTCTCTACTACAAACTTGACACAGTACGTAATCCAAGTTGACGATGTATGTTCATAGTAACAATAGTGTCAGAGCGTCACTTATTGTTTTCCCACGTTGTCTTTCCTTATCTTCATCCCATCCATTTTGTTCACGCAGCGCCACGTTTCTTCTTTATAATCCCACCTCCACTTTTAAGCTTTTTCTTAACTATTTCTCTCGTATTTTATCCTTTATCTCTTTTCTTCACTTTAGACCTGAGAATGAACATATACCACAATTTAGTATCCATTTTAGGATAATTAGACCATTTATTTAGCTAAGATACTACCTAAATATAATTCTAGCTAATGACTTATTAAATACTACCAAACTTTATAGTTCGAACAGCCCGAGCAAGAAAGTTATAAACTAAATATCATACTTAACTACTATGCTTATATACCCACGATTTACAAATTTCATAGAGTACCCTTCAATTTTATTAGTTATCAAGTTATCAATCTACAAAACAAGTTTCAAAGTTGTGATGTTTATAGACACATAGCCCAAACAACAATTATAACACACTTTTAAAACTCAAAGTAATTCATAACCAAGACCTTCAACTACTCACAAGTTTACTTAATGTCGATTCTCAAGTAGCAAGTTTACAATCTCATAACTTATAATTAAGCTCAAGAATTCAAAAAAAGTATATATCATACTTTTCATTATTGTATACACACTTATTCAAGAGTCCATAAGATTGTGTCTCAGAGGTTCTTTTGGCTTGTGTGTGGTACCAATAAACTAGATATATTCAAATGATTCAATTGTTGAAAACGAAACTTCACTTAACTTAGTTACAAACACTCGAGCTAAATCTTTTATTTAAGGAGTTTTATAAACTTATTCACTCCTTTTTTTATCACTTTGTTTTGTCCACCACATGGTTCCCTTTTTCATTTCCTTGATACTGTTCTATGTGGAATTCTTTTCTTTGCTCATTAACTATTATTTTGAGGTTTTCAACTCTATTAGCACGTCTTACTTTCATTATAGTTAAGTAAGTTTTTTTCTAACAAGGTAAAGCTAAGCTTATAGGTTTTAAGTTTAACAATAGGTATCAAAGAAATCACTACAAAAAAACAGCAGATCAGAAATGGAAATTTTCGTCTCTGATTTGCATAAATTCTGTCTCTAATTGAAATCTGAAACGGAACAGGGACAGAATAAATTCCGTCTCTAAAATCGTCGACGCTGATTCAATCAGAAACGGAAATGTGATTCCATTTTTTGATTAGAGACGGATTAGAGACGGAATAAATTCCGCTTCTGATTAGAGACGGAATTTAGAAACGGAACAGAGACGGAACATAAATGGAAATTTTTCAAGTACATTTGTAATTGCATTCCGTCTCTAATCCGTCTCTGATCCGTCTCTAAATAGAAACGGATCAGAGACGGAATATAATAATTCCGTCTCTGATCCGTTGCTGATTCATGCATATATATTCCTCGAATATTAGAGACGGAATAGCAACGGAATCTCTGAATTCGTTGCTAATCCGTCTCTAATTTTCCTTTTTGTTTAGTTTTCAAACATAAACTCAATCCAATTGGTTCTCCAACCTATAACTTGAAAATACAACCATAGGACCTACTCCATCGCCTGCACCCCTTCCAACAACTCCTTGGGGGTGCTAACATCCCCTGAAAAAAAAGCAAAATTTGACATTCATAAATCGACAATATATATCAACAAATATTCAAATGAGAGAAAAAAAATGTAAAATTCAAAATTTGAAAACGATTATATATCCACGAAAAATTGTCTAGTATAACAAATGCTCCAAATTTCTAAGTATTCACAAAAACCACCAGTCCTATTGTTCAACAACCAAAAAAAAAAACTTACAATCCTCTAAATATGCACAAAAAAGAATTTTGAATCTAACATTCATGGAAACAACTATAAAAGTTACATGATATGCTTTAAATTCCTCATCTCTCACTTGAAAACCAGATTATGGAAGGTATTGTCACAGGGATATGGGCAATCAATGGCACTAACTCCCACTCGATCGAAGAACCAATCACCTACTAATAGGGCCACGCTCTACAAATATTGCCAAATAGATCAAACTCATGATAAAGAGTGCAAGTTAAATAAAAAGTGCAAGTTAAATAATTTACTCAAAAATGCTAATTAGTGTCATCAATCATGTTCAATTGTTTGGGTTTCTACTACCATTACAATAACTTTGCCCGTCTACATTTTAATTTTCTAAAACAAAACAATCAGGTTCAATTCATTAGCTCCTCAAATAATTAGAAAGACGGGACTGGCGAAAATAGGCCTCCCCTTATTATGTGAATCCTACATAAAAGTCAGTTAGAGTTCAAGCTCTCAATATTATAAAGAAAATCTTGTTACTAGGCTTACCCATATATATATATATATATGGGTCCTATACATAAGTAAGTCCGAACTATTGAGACATCTAACCATGAAACCCAGAACAAATAAATCACACTAAATTAAGCAGGCAGATACATCTAGACATTTTTTCAAGTATTTTCTTTTTCCAAAAATTTCGAATGTTTCAGCATGAATGTCCACACAAAAAACCTCATATAAGTTCCACAACATTATTCACAATTAAGTTAATTGGGCGAGCATTTGTATCTTTCTTCGAGCAATGTAGCTCCTACAAATAGTTTCAACAAAATTACCTATAAGTCTAAAGAATCTGAATGTTGCTGCCTTGGTTGTGCTGCAAAATGAAAGTCTTGTGGTCATTAAACTAAAATTATTTATCTTATCAACTTGATGATGGAACACAAATTTGATGTATGCATCTTGTCATTCAACTAGAAGCCTCTTGACATTGTAAAACAAGAAATGCAAAGGTGAAAGTAATAGAATGGGAAATGAGAACTTGTCAACTTGATAATGGAACTGAAATCATATGTCTGCATCAAAAAGCAACAAACTGAAATAGAATTCCCAATCCCCAACTAAAGATTTATGAGTAACATTAATTACCAAATTGGTCAGGCCCTCAAAGTCTCTTTGGACACGACCATCTGAAGCTTTTCCCAATAGAATAAGTTGTCCCTCCTGCATGATAATCCAATGTGAACAAGATGAGTAGATGACTGCCAAAATACATAATGTGAAAGAGGAGATGCAAAAGTTTTTAGGCCAAAGCATGTTTCGATAAACTTTGGACTGAAAAAAGGCAACAATAATAAGAGAACTGGTCAGCATAGCTGAACAAGCATTTATTAATAAGAAAAAGAAGCCCAGCAATCTAAAACTCTTAACCTATGATCAGCAGCGTCCATAATCAATTCACTGTTTTATCTTCATGTGTATTTTATTGTCATAGGATTTTGCATGTGTATTTTATTGTTGAGCTGCATGTGTATACTGTTTGAAACTACACCATGTCCTCCAAAATATGATAAAAATGGAGATGTGAATCTTGATTACCAGGATTGGTTTTATTGTCATAGGATTTTGTATGGTTGGCTGTTGTATGCATTAGATCTAGATATAGGTTCACAAGTTACTTCTAAATCATCTGGTGCAAAGAAGACTGCACATGAGCTGTGGATTGCAATCTGTGAACAAAGTGGTGCACAAAACAAAGCTCAAATCTAGTTCTTGAAAATTGGGATTCGAACAACTAGAAAAGGAAATATGAAGATGATTGATTACCTGAAGAAGATGAAGAGTTTTTCTGAAAGTCTTGCAACTGCAAGAGCTTCAATTCAGTGTCAGTTAATCTTTTGTACATTAACTGGTTTGGATTCTAATTACTTACCTATCACTACAATTTGGAACATAAAGATAGGGCTTCTTGGCAAGAAATCTAGTCTACATTGTTGAGTTTTGAAGCTAAACTTGATCAATTGCAGAATCAGGCTGGTATCAATTCTTTGAGTCTTCAAACACCACATCAGGCTAATGCAATAGAGGTAACGCATGAAAGGAGTTCTTTTGGAATAACTCTAAATCTAATAATGGTCATGGAAGTTCTGGAGGTCGTAACTGCAATACTAGACGAATAGGAGGCAGAACCAATAGAGGAAGATGAGGTTTTCGACTCCCACACAACAACAAGCCAACATGCCAGATATGCAATAAGATAGGTCATACGACTGCTATTTGCTACTACATAGTTGATATGTAATACATGGGAGCACAATGATTCAATCACAATTCTAATGGAATTCAATCTCAATATGGTCATCATAACACATGGTTTACAAATCAGAGAATGAAATGGAACTTTCAAGGTTCTCCTAATGCTAACTTTGTTGGCTCTTTTATACCAAAGGCTCATGAGATCCTAAATGGGGCTTGTCCACTACACCAACAAATAAACCATGACAAATTAAGCAAAAGTCTTAGAAAAGAAGAAAGAAAGGAAAGAAAAAAAAAGAAGCTCACCTTCTTGAAGTTGATTTGGAGTAAGTTCCTGCAGAAAGGTTAAGTTATTCAATGACCATTTGTACCCTTATCACCGAATCAGCTGCACAAAAGGAACAACAGAAGGCCCAAAACAATTCAATGCCACCAAAACAATGTCAATTTCAAAGCCAGGCCACAAGGACAAAATGTAAATAAAAAAGAATCAAAACCCATCAAATAAACCATGACAAATTAAGCATTTTCAAACTAAACTTCTAACAAATACATTTTAATAAAAAATCAGCTCTTCAAACAAATCAAATTAGCACAAGTTATAGAACAGAAATGCATGCAAATGTAAGCATTGCGTAACAATCATCCAATACAGACCAATGGAATTAGTAAGTAATACTTATTCAATCAATGCGATATCATCCAAACGTAAGCATTGCGGAACAATCATCTCAGGTGAAGAATGTCGCATTGTATCGGATGAGTAACAATGAATCAGTCACCCGAATAATTGGTGGCAATGAAATGAATATAGATTAGACTTAACAAAATGAACAGATCAGAGATGTATGAAGTCATAATTTAAGAGGATTTCTTTTCTATAAAGGGTCATCAGAGAACAATTCTTGTATCATTAGAAAAAAAAAAAGAAAAAGAAAAGAAGCAATTACAAGATTCTATTGATAGGAACAACACAGTTATTCATTCAATAAACTCCATTGAACCCAAATAATTGGTGGCATTAGATATTTAATCCACTAGATCAGATATGCAAACTCCGTTGCGGAAATGCTGGTGTTACTGCTAATAGGAAAATAATGAATGAGCTTGCAACATAGCACATACCTGCAAATGAGGAAAACCAATCATCAAATTATTCACTACGGTTCGATATCACTAATGCTAATGCATATTAAAAATGAACACCAGATTCAAATGAATCATGGGAACACTAAACTTACTGAGCAAATAATACCAAGAAAATATGAGAGCGTGGCAAGCTCTTGAAATCTTCAAATCCGTGCCAATATAATCAGATTAAATGACTTACCTTCCAATGAATTCATTGCCGATGGGAGATTTCTAACTCAGCAAGGACATTCAAGAGCTCTAAAAGGACAATAAAGGACGTTCAGGATTTTCTACCGACCACTTTTCTCACGTCGTACTCTGAATCGTATTCATATTCCACCCGAAATTAACAATTAAAAAACTAGGAATCATGGTAAATAACAAAATGATTAAAGCCCCTTACGTCACGACATACATTGAATTTACATAATATCAATTATACCATGAATAAATAAAAACCAAATAGCATCATATATGTAGCAAAATCTGCATAGCTTATTTACTACTTTCTTTACAGAAGAAACAGATTTCTTTAAGATGTAATCAGTAAAAAAAAATTTAAACTACAGAAAATGAGGAAAAACCCATGACACTGAAAAAAAATTATCTAACAAGATATTTATATGTTCATTCAGCTAAAGCTAGCATGCAAATTCCAACCTTCCACAACTTAATTGTGTTGTCATTAGTGGATAGAAGAAACAATGAACCATTAGCACTTTGGCACCATCTAATCTTGTTTATTTTCTCCTCTATTTCCAAGCTATTAAGGTAGTCAAACTGCATAAAAAAAAAGATGGAATTGCAATTTTGGGACTGAGGTTATGTTGTTGTTGTTATAGTCCCGTTTCATTAATCATTAATCATTAGCAGGAGGGCAGTGAAACGGGAGGGTTAATGTGGAATATTAGGAATCATTTAAAAAAAAAAACAAACTCCAAGGTCTTATCCCATATCTTTCATTTCATCTAAATATTTCTCCAGCATCAGAACCTAAAATTTCAAAAAAAGAATGATTAAATGGCTTTTGATTTTACAATTCGCATTCTTTCATGAACTTCATTGTCCGAACTCTTCATAGGAAATAATGAAGTTCAAAAAACATTTGGGTAAGCAAACTACCTCCAACCTAGGGATTGCCTTATCCCTTGTAGATGAGTTCTAACGACCTCCCGATCAAGCAAACCAAAAAGAATGAGATACCATCGCTGACCTTCGCAAAAATAGTTCTAACCATAGGCATCGTTATATCAGAGAACTCAAGCAATAAGCTGAAATAGTACCTCCTGCAATTAATAATATTGGTATGAAGTCGAAGCATTTACAAATCCCAAAACAAAAAATTACAAACATTTGTGATTTTGCTCTTCAAAAGAATGTTGATTCACATATATGCACATGATAAGTCATAAAACAGGTAAAGAGAGTCTTCACTTTTTGAGCCAAATGTTGTCACAACTCATAAACGAAATAGTAGGTAATATCTAAATATTTTGATACAAAAATCATCAAAAAAGATCAAAATTTTGAATTACTTTAGATGTGTAAAACATTTTAAATATGCTCAACGACTTTTGCATGAACTGACCTAGCTTGAAGACCATTCATGTGGCCCCGTATTATATATTAATTAAGACAATGAAAGAAAGAGAAACATATATATTTAGAGCTTACACTGTGGCTTAAGGTACCAGTGGTGGTACTGTAACTGAAGGCAGCCTTAGAGGCCTCATACTCCATCTCCAAATCCTGATAGTTGTACTGTTGCATAGGCACAACGCACTCACTCCTATCATTCTTCACTTGGTCTTGTCCATCAAGTCCCTCCGAATCTTAAGTATTGTTAGAAATTTAAGATTTCTACGATTGTTCTTGATCTGGCCTTGTATCGACACTTGCACCTTCAAAATTATGACTATACCAACTTGGAAAGACACCAAAGCAAAACTTAATATTTCTTCGATTGTCCATAAAGAGAGTCTACACTTTTTTGGTATTATTGTCATTAATCAAACAATTCCATCTGCTTATTTTAGAAAAATTGGTGGAATTTTTATCCATATGAATATGTGTTTGTAAGATCACAAACCAAGAACTTATCGATCTCATGAACAACTTACAAAATTATGACTATACCAACCAGGAAAGACACCAGCAAAACCATCAGCTTTTTCAATAAGCTCGTCGATAGGCAGCGTTGGAATGGATCCGTCTTTTTGTTCTCCAAGCAAAGACGTTGAGAGGTACATGTTTGCGCCCATTCCAAGTCGCCTTCCTGTTTACTTCGCAATTGCAAGTTGGTCACCTACAAAAAGTTCCACATATATTGGTCTCCTAGAGACAAGAACAAAAGCGCGCCAAGTATAGCTGATATCTCTGATAAATCAAGTTTTTGCACTTTCGGCAATATTAATTTCACTTATCGCGCATCCCATAACACTAAGAAGGGAGAGACAAAGTTGTAATAAGCGTTGTGCTAGGAGCAAACTTTAAGGGGATTAAGTTGCCTAGTGAAATAAGAAATACCACGTGGAGGGCGAAGTGAAGGCGTTTCAATCGCCGAAAAAAATCACATTTCACCTTTGATGTGAATTTTGTGTCTATGTACTACTACTAGACATCAATAAGTTGAATTAAATGTATTTAGTTCCAAGTCAGTTATAGAAAATCCGGGCGAATAGATAAGAATGGTGACTACTAGCAACACCTTAAACTAATCCAACAGGTGAAAGTCTACTAAGAGAAGTCAAGCATGTAGCAGCGAATGGTATCCGCGACCTCTATGCAGCTTTCCAAGTTTGGTTAATTGACATTTGAGTAGATAACAAAAACAAGTACAACGCTCAAATAGCAACATCCCAGTCCACATATCAAAATCTCAAGAATAAAGACTACTTTGTATTTATGCATACCTGTTATCATTTTAACACTCACTCTAAGATCCAGAGCTTTTCTAATTGTCTCAGCACTGTCGTGGCGAGGAGGATCAAACAAAGGAAGAAGACCGACAAATTCCCAAGGGCCACCAGGGTTGTCTTTAGTACCATCAGGCACTTCATAATAATGTCGAGAACTCCATCAGATATGAAAAAATAGTTGTTTCGATATAATGATGATTCCAAAACAATTATAGTACCTGGTAAGCAACTCCAAGCGATCTAAGTCCACCACCGGAAGCGTACCTATCTGTCCTTCCTTCTTCAAACCAAATGCCTAATCTATCATTCCTTTTTCAAAGTCGAAGACTTAAGGTCCGGCTAGGGCTTCGGAGATGGCGAGGTACAGCGACGAACGGCGGCGAACAGACCCGATGGCAGACTCGACAGATGGCGACGGCAGACCTCGTCGCAGCCTCAATTGCAAGCAAAGACAGATCTCGGTGAGAGAGAGAGAGAGTTGACGGTGAGTGAGATTCCGGTGAGAGAGAGCGGTGAGCGGTGGACGGTCCGTGAGAGGGAGCGGTGACAGAGAGAGCAGTGAGAGAGAGAGAGAGAGCGGTGATATCTGCCGTCGAGATAGAGGGATTTTTGGGGAGATAGGGTTTTCGGAGAGACAGAGAATCGGGAGAGAGAGAGAGCGTTGTGTTTGGGGGAGATAGGGTTTTCGGAGAGAGAGAGAGAATCGGGAGAGAGAGGGAGCATTGTGCGCTTGCTATTTTTATTTTGAATCATCGAGATCGAAGGATGCACGAATCTCGAGATTCGATGAACGGTTATAAAAAAAGAAAGTTTTGGTGGGAATGTTGGCGCCATTATTTAAAGACGAAATTTAATTCCGTCTCTATTTCTATCTCTATTTCCGTCTCTGATCTCTCTCTATTCCGTCTCTGAATTAGTCCGTCTCAATTCCGTCTCTAACCACTTTTTTTTAGCAACGGAACTTAATTTCGTTGCTTATTCTGTTTCTAAATATCATTTTTCTTGTAGTGAATTTCATGTTTATATGGATCAAATTATCTAACTAGGGAATAAATCTGGTTAGGATATAAGACCTATGTCTTATATATAGAAAAAAAACGTCTATCTTTTTAAATTATTATACTCAAGTAAGATACACAATTATTATATAATTCTAGAGATCTAACTTTTTCCACAAGTAATGTTCAGGTTTTTCTCCTTACTTTAGGTTTCTAGCATAATGTATTCCCTAGCTCTAAGTCTATAATCATGAAATAATAAAAAGTGACAAACCATAAGTCTCTTATAAGTTTTCTTCTAACTTTCCTTAAGGTTCAAGTTAACAAGATAACCATTTTTGTATTCATCCACAATTAAATGCGTGAATTTTTAATTGGGTATTCTATATACTCATATTTATGACTTCTTCTTATTTCTACTACTATTATATGTATTACTCCTATAACCTATAAATGCATGCAATCAAATATATTGTCGCATCATATTGAATTATGAATGAAAATATACAAAACGAAAAGAAAATAACAAGTGATTAGAAACACAGTACCATGTTATCCTCTCAACTGCTTCAAAACAAAATATTTAGACAATCCTACATGCGTTGTTTTGCTTATACCAACCATACTATCCACAATCCCATAATTTCATGATGCCCCAAACTTGAATTGAACCCTGTCCTCTAGGTTTAAAAATAAGCTTGACACATAAAAAACATTAAAACACAAACCAATAATGACAAACAATGATATAAGCGCATACATGAAAAAAATTCATAATAACTGAAATAATAATAAGAAATATCTAAAAACCTGGCCTAAAAATACTAATGTATGAAAATATATCCCAAAATAGAAAAACTATATCCTCTCATCTCTCAGCAGTCTAAAAGAATCAAAAGACTCAACTCTAGGACTAAGCATCATCATCATCGCCATCACCAGCTCCAGTTCCCTCAAATGATGGCGTAAAAAGACGTTTCACTCTGCTATATTGCACTACTTCTAGATTAAAGTAGTAGGTCGGTGCTTCAGGATATCAGATAAACCTATAAGTATGTCTCATGCATTTACTACACCGATATCTCTCCATATTTCTCTAATGATCTACCATTAACATAAAATCTCTTTATCCATTCCATCAGTCTTGGATCATTTACGTTCTGCCATGTTCATATCTCTCCTAAGCTGCCGTATACTATGCTTGATCCAATCTATACTGTCTTTTCATCTTTCCAATACATATTCTCTAATGTCTCAGAGTTAAGTCCTTTTGCGGTGCCACAGGTGGATGTAGTGGTTGTAGTGGCAGGGAAGTTTCTGGTTCGATCATATCTTGCTCTCCGATTAATGGGTCTATAAACTCGTAGCCCACAACAAATCCTTGCTAATTAGCTCCCTGAACATCCTCTTCCTAATCATCTTCTTTATCAATAAGGCCTTCAGCTTTCAATTCTACTACTACCTCAGTTGTTGCTCTCTGAATATCTTTAGCTTCCTTAGCCAATATTTCTCTCTCTGCCTAGGATTCTAATTCTCGTTTATCTCTCACCCTCCGTGTCAATATACCCTTTTTTATGTCCTAAGCGTTTTCACAAACTCATTATCTAATGTATCTTGGGCAATTAGATCAATATCATCATCTATAATTTAAAGTCCTTCAATAATGCACAATCTCCTATTCGATAGTGGGAATATCAATAGATTAAATCTACTTGTCATGATAGCGTCTCTCAATACATCGTGGATTATCTCCCCACATTTTTTACTTCCCCTTGTAATTTAATATAAACAAACTACTTTCGGATTGTTGATTTTTCCTTGCTGTGTAGTCAGGTAAAGGGACGCAGTTATAAAGAACTTCCACATCCTATTCACTTTCATAATGGGTCCCTTAAGAATATGCCAAGGCATATTTTCTTCCCTCGTTTCCATCCTCATAATATTTGCACTATTATGGCTCTTTCAATCTTAATTGTCAAATAGCCTATGTAAAGGTGATAGTACCTAGTCTTACGATGTCTGATTCCCTCCATCATTCACATTCAAATATGAAATATTGTAAAAATTATTTGTAGTCTTCTTGTCGTATGACACAAATAATCCTCTTATTGAAATGGGTCACCCTTCCTCGGCAAATCTCCCGTTAGCATAGAATTCTCTAACAATCTCACTTCCTCCCCTTATGTTGCTTGCCATGGTTTAGAGTAAAAGTTTGCTAACCTTTATACCTAATAAAGTTGTTAACTCTTCTATCATACTTGGCCGACAAATTGATTCCTCTTTCATAAATAAATTGAGGATTCTCTATTTTCACATACCTATCATTAGCCTTTTTACTAATGTAGTATTTTGACTTAAATTGTTTAGGGGTTTCAGATTGGGGTCAGAATTTGGAAGCTTCATTATAACTGGCTCTAGGTGCTACAATCGACTTGCTTTGTTTCCTTGTTCTCTTCATTCTCTCTAACGCACAATAACCACTAAAAATCACAATTTAATCAGTCTTCAATTCACTGATAGATCACAAAAATTTTCCATTGACATGTCAACACACACCATATAGATTTGACAATCCAAAACATGGCCTAAAGTATTGCATTTCTTTCATTTATAATCCACAAATCGTAACTAATCCTTAAGATTCTACGAAATTCCCAAATTCTTCAAATTTCATCTAAACATCACAATTATAGCTCAAAACCAAATGAAATTTAAACTATATCTCAATGTTGGACTAAAATCTTGTGTAGGACTTCTTACATTACACTAATCAGTTAAAACACTCTCACTTTGTAGCCTAATTCCTAGCCTAAGCTTGGATTGCTCTCCTCACTCAACTTGGGATTAATTCTCCTAAAATGGGGTTAAATCTTTACAATGCATTTCACTCCTGGCTTTGCATACATATTTGCAATCAAGTAGCACTCAAATTGATGATTTTTAGGGTTTTGGTATTGATTTGTCTTAGATTTAGGGTATTAGTGGGTTTCGAATTAGTGCATTTTCTTATAAAATTTTGTTCAAAAGGGTGTTAAGAATCAAGTCCCATGTTTGACGTTGTTCGTGTAAACAAACAGCATCACACGATGTCAATTCACATTATGGATATCTAGTTAGTGCTCTAGTGGCAATGTTTAAGTAACATGGACGGCATGGGACATTGTCAACTTCTTTCTGGCCAACCTTGGCACTTTCATGATGTCGCACATTATAGCTCCACAACGTGGGAAGGCAGTAATGTCTATTTTTTTTAAAAAATGTTATTTTACTTAGACCTCCCTATGGTATGATGTGGCGTTGTCATGTTTGTACCGACGCTGTCAAAATAGCGTGAAAATAGTGAAACTTAAAATTCTTGGAGAAATTATATGTTTTAACATTAGTTTACTTATCCAATACAACTCTGACTTTTCTAATTCATAAATTAGAATAAAAACAACTAATTGACGATATTGCTCTGTAACTAACACTAAAACGTAAAAACTAAATTTAAATTGAATTTTAAAACCTAAGGGTCGCCTACCTTTAGCTATGCATTTAACATCATTAATACAATGCCTTTTCTCTCATTTAGTCTTCGTCTAAACAGAGTATAACCATTGCAAAATCAGAGATAATGATGTTTCTCCCATTAAGATGGACTTATTGACTTTCCACAAATACAATCTTCTCGCTATCCTCCTTGTCATCAATGTTCATTATGATGATTCTCTTTCTTGCATTCAAGATTGGATTAACAGTGTTTGAAAATGGTTGTCCAAGTAGTATATGCACATCATCATCTAGAAGATGAGGCAAAACCTCAAAATCCATAACCAATGTTAATATCCCCACTTTAACATCCACATTCATGATACGCCCTACCGTAGTTACCAATAAATCATCAATAACTTGAAGTTGTGTGTTTTCTTCGTTATCGATATTCAAATCCGCAGCCACCTTGAACTTTATTGGCATCATGTTGACTAAAGCTCTCGTATTGCATAAGACATCATTGAAATGAGCTCCATCAATGTTTAGAGGTATGCAAACGTCTCATGGATCCTCATGATTTATAAGTTGAGAGTCTAGAATGAGCTTTGTTGGTTCGGTTTTCTTCTGAACTACCTTGATAATGTTCTCCTCAGAGCTTTTCAGTTTGGGATTCCTTCATTAGTTTATTTAACTTTCCATTGTTTCTTTCCTTTGTTCTTCTTGTTATTCCTTAAGGTGTGGATTTTTGCTACTTTGTAAATATCTAGCTCATCATGTCTCACTTTAATACCGTAGTGCAACTTGACTCACTAAGCATTTACTTCAAAAGTCTTATAATAATGACCTGTTTTATTAACATTGTTATTTATTTATTATTTACAGACAACGACGCCGGGTTGGACTCATGTGCAAGCCACAAATAGGCTTGGGGTACGCCTGACTAGGTAATTGTATCTTATATTGTGTGATTGATTGCTTAATTGTGATGTATTTTACTTAGTATAGAATAATTCATTGCATCTTTATGAATATCATGATATATCGAGTAAGATTTATGTGACGGGTGTTTGCCTTGTAAAGCTTCTCGACACGATTATCAGTGGCGTAGTAACGGTATACTAAGTCTTATAATACTAACTTGAATCAAATGAATAGAACTAAGGTGAATATGGCATAAAATGGATAATAAAACTTTAGGTTAAGTCATAAAAATTAGGTACATCAAGAATTGGGAGTACCTTGAAATGCAAGTCGAGACGTGCAGAACCCAGTGTCGGGTAGTCTGGGACCACTATTTGAGTGAATTTAGTAATATGTTACATTAACGATATGAAGTGTACCTCAGTTAGTGGTTAATGAATTAAATAATATTTGTTCGATAATTTGTCAAAGAAATATAGGAACCATATATTAGCCTCGGGATGATCCTAGTTTGGGTTAATCTAGGTTGATAAGTTTCCTATTGGAGTGAGAAATGAGTCCAGTTAAAACTAACAAGAGTCACAGGATCGTCCTTGACATTCGAACACGCAATTGGTTCCAACACAACATATAAAAACCTACTTAGTGGTTTCGTAGGAAACCCACTGACAAATTTGTGTAAAAATAGAATGATTTAGAGATCCAAATGGAACTTCAGGGATGAAATTATGCATTTGGAGCTGGAGATTACAAGATCTAATAGCTAAAACCAAGGTACTCCACTCCCTCTCATTCAACTCGTCTAATTGAGCTTTAAAATTTAGATTTTTTATGAAAATGAATTTAGTAATTGTAATCTATGTTTATGAAGTGTTTGTCATGAATTACTAGTCCATTAAGATTGTTTATTGTGTTTATAAATTCATTTCCACCTCAAATTGTCATATTGGGTGTTATGTTGATGAATGAATTATTGATGAATTGAATGTATAATCTATGCATTTGGCATTTTGATGGAGTTTTATTGATCCCCTATGAGAAAAAAGTAGGGTTGATGATGATGGAGAAGGCCAGGTTGTGAATTGGAAGAATTCTAGTATTTAAATTATGCCACTCGACCCAAATAGCACGCTAGACAGGGTAACTAGTTCTCTAGATGGGGTCTCTAGCGTGCTATCCATTTTGGGCACGATGCTATTCTTCAACCTAATGAAACCAGCACACTAGGTGGCTCCTTAGCGCTATTAAAAAATAGCGCACTGCGCAACTCCTCTAGCGTTCTAGAAATAATATAGATTGGTTTTCAAAATGAAATATTAAGGAACTATTTTAGGACATATGTTATAAAACCAATTCATATACATGTGAATCAGCCTAAATCAAATATAAATAATCCCAAGGGGCTAAAGGACTATAATAAAATAGTCGGGCCAATGTGTTTTTGGGGCATCAAAGCTCATTTTGAGGTGCGTATAACCAAATTAAACGTCACTTGAGTATTTTTTGTTGTTGTTTCACCATTGTTATCGTATCTAGCCTTGTTCAATTTCTTTCTATCTATCTTTGGGACTATTGGTTGAGTTTACTCTTACCGACACCTCCATTGTGTGTTTATGGCATGATAGATTGTAGCACGTTTGATCATGCCCCTGGTGAATGACAACTCAATTTGCTCTATAGTGCACGTGTCGGTGGAGCATAGGAATCGAACAATCACTACATGGGACCAAGTCAAAAGTAGTAGGGGAACAAACTGAATGGATCATAGGGATCGAAGTACAATATAGTCTAATCGGGACGAGCACACATTTTGTTTATCTAATTTTTTATGTATGCATGCGATCATCCTTTTATAGTTGCCAGTTTATTTTTCGCATGTTTATTTAAAATTCCCATTGGATTCTATATTTACTTAAATTCTTTGTGAATTCCCTTGAGATCTTACTCACTAGACTCATCATCTATTTTGTTGTGATGGCTGAGTCCAAATCATAGCATGAGCAGGGGAAAATGGATCTAAGGTGACTATTTCTTACCGCATACCGTCCAAGATACTCTCGTACATGTTAGTTTTTTTATATTTTGTCTTATTTAAGGTATTAGGAGACTAGAGAGACATTATACATGTATATATGTTTTTCTTTTTAATATCATGTCACCTTATATACGAGTAATTTATTTAAAGGTTTTCCACATTAGGATTGATGATCTATGACACATGACATATATATATTTCATACTTTTATGTCAGTTTAAGACTTCCGTTATTAATTTACTGGTTATCTATTTGCAACACTATAAAACACAAACTATTTATAACTTAGGTAAATAATAAATAAGAGAATAACTTAATAAGCTAAGAACCACTATGTCTTAATCAATAACTTAAGAAAAGTTTGAATAATTGGTTACAATATAACAATAACATGACAAATTAGCACACACACTTAGGATGCAGGCGTGGCAAGAGACACCAATGAAGCGCATGACCCTGCAGGTTAGCGACATGGATGGTGGACCTAAACCAACCGGGCGAGGAGAAAAAGACACACCTGGTGCCCATAATGCACGGGTCCGGCACACTTGCCATTATCATTCATGAATTCAACAACTATATAAGGCCATGATGCAACAACCTTGAATGGTCCAGACCTTTTTTACTTCAAAATGCATGGAAATAATTTCAATCTTGAATTATATAGCAACACTAGCTATCCTGGCACAAATGATTGATACTCAATCTTCTTATCAAGCCATTATCTTGACGTCCCTTTATAGAGCTTTGCGTTCTCATAAGCATCTAGCTTGAATTCATCGAACTCCGTCATTTGAAGTAGTCGTGTTTTCCTTGCAGCTTTAAAGTACAGGTTGATATTGTTATGGCATGTATTCCTTATGCTCCAATTCAATCAATAAATGCATGCTTTGCAATACAGAAACAGATAAGATGAAGTGCTTATAGGTGTCTTGAGTATCGTTCTATATGCTCATAATGTTTCTTCTGGGTGAAATGCATATTCCTTTATTTTTTGTTGATAGTCTTATCTAAGATCTACTTAACCTCTTTATTTTTGACTTTTTTTGTTCCATTCATTTTAGAGTGAGAAGCAAGTGATGTCTTGTGTCTAACTCCATACGTTTTTACCAAGGTGTCCAAAGCTTTCTTGTAAAAATGCAAGCATTTATCACTCGTTAATTCCCATGGTGTCTTAAATCAATGAAGTATATTCTTTTTGATAATCTTGATAACCACCTTTGCATCATTGGTTGTAGTTGTTATTGATTCAACCCATTTAGAGACGTAATCCACCACTAGCAAGATATATTGTTTCCTATTTGAGGTAGTAAATGAGCCCATGAAATATATTCCCCATACATAAACAATTCTACTTCATGAAATGTAGTATGTGAGATTTCTAACATTGGGAGGTGTTTCAAATTCTCTGGCATTCATTATATGTCTTTACAAAGATTTATGCAACTTTAAAAAGACTTGGCCAATATAAGCCACACTGCAATGTCCTTGCAGCTGTCCTCCAAGCTCTAAAATGACCTTCGTGTGATGATGAATGACATCCTTCTAAAATACTAGCAAACTCATCCTCAGATACACAACGATAAATCAAACAATCATTGCATCTCTAAAATAATTAAGGCTTATCCCATAAATATGATTTTACATCACTCAAGAATTTCTTCTTTCTTGCATACGTTAGATCTAGTGAAAAAATATTCATGACAAATAGTTGACATAATCTACAAATAATGGTGCATCCATTTGAATTTTGACTTTATGCACATGTTTTTTCTTTTTCTTACATTTTCCGATCTTCTTTATAGCAAAAAGTTTACCTTTTCATCTTATGCTACATTTGTTCTTGTGTTGCGTCAGTGGCTCGCAAGGTGGTCATCCCCTGAATCAAATTAACATTCTCTTCTAGATTGGTCATCATGTCACGTGGAAATTGTTTTTTCCTTGACTTTAAAGTTATTGCTAGCTAACCAATTTGTCTCTCTAGGTTCTTCAAGGAGTGGTTATTTCCATAATCCATTCATTTTAGAGTTAGTTTCATATTTTCATCTCTTTTCATGACGTTCATGATGTTCTCTATTGTTGACATACATAGCTTGTAAGAATCTTTCTGTTAACTTAAGTGAAGTCATATCCTCACTCTGCCCCCAATTTACCCTTTTGAACTTGGTGATCAAAGCTCGGAGGTGATTTTAATGTATTATTCAAGTTTCCATATGAAACATTTAGGTTAGTATGCCCTTGACGCTTGAGGCGAACTCATCAATAAACTAAAGTTTCTAAACCAACTATTTTGTAGAATAGTTGCAAAACGGTCGATCCGATAGAGATTGGGTACCTAAGGAAAAATCGGGGTTTTAAAATAAGTTAAATTAACTAACTAATCTAACTAAACTAAATAAATAAAATAACTAAACTAATTTTCAAAACAATTAATTAATACCTAAGTAACACCTAAGTCTACAGTTCCACATAAAACGGGATCACGATTCAATGACAATCATGGTCTTCAATCTTTCCCAAAAAGCTATTAATTTATATTCTCCTAGATTAGCTATAGAAAATCGACATCCACTTTGAGAAATTCCTAATTCCCCTAATCTCGATAGTCGGGACGTTCGTCACTAACTATTTCCCTAACTAATGCATAACCCTAAACATCCACCAATTCGGTTTAATACGCTAACCACATTAATTTGGATCTATGGGAACATTAATCCTAAATAATCGGGATCGCAACCGCTCCCGATTTAACCAAGATTCAATTGTTGCACACTCAAGAACCGAATGGGTTTGATAGGAAACGGGTAAGTGTTTGTTACTTTATTAGTCCAAAGTACAATTACACGAATACTAATAGTCCAAATAACTATAGATTCTCCACCCAAAACACGCACTTGCCACATATATACCCTAGATCTAAATCATAATCATTAAAATCAACAACAATGAAATAGGAGAATTTGAATTAAGTTAAATAATAAAATAACAGATCTCACATAATATGTCATGAATCCATCATCGGACTTGCTTCCCCTCCACCTAGGCAAAGCACGAAGTTGATTAGCTAGATCATCGTCATCGAATAAAGTTCATACTAAAAAATAATAGTCGTGTTCTCCCCTTTCAATAATACTTAAGTCCTAATATATAAAACTACTAAATATTGGTCTCGGGAGGTAAGAGAAACTAGTTTTGGGGGTTGGGGGGTGACTCGTGTGCCGAGGAGCATCGTAGGGCTATTTTCGGCTTGAAAATAGGTGTCTGCCACATGTCTGCACCCTATTGGTCTGTTTCCTGCCGAGTGTTGACGTGTCGTCATCTGATTGGTCTAAACTAATGTCGATAACGCATTATTTGTTGTGAGAGAGCTATGTGGCACTATCTGATTGGATGAAACAGCTATCGATGAAAAGTTGGAGTGGTGATAATGCACCATGTAGCACCAAGAGACAGAGGAAAACGCTGCGCAATTAGGTTCAAAATTCTGGGAGTTTGTGTTAACACGCATCCCGAGGCAGATCGATGGGCAACTGAAGTGAGGAGAAATGGGGTGTATGACGTGTACTGCGAACGCTAATATGGCAACACATGGAAGTTCCTGATTGGATAAACTAGTTTGTTGATGCTATTGGCAGCTTCTAATTGGTAGAAAGTGTTGCTTGTGACGTGGTTAGTGTAACATTTGGCATGCGAAGCATAGACGTGGCGAGTGGTGATTGGAGGAGAGAATATGTGTGTTAACATGGCAGCTGCTAATTGGTCGAAATATATGTCTCCAATTACATATGCGTGCAATGCGTAAATCGAGGCAAAGCGTAAGACATTCGATTATTGCATGTAAATACTCCATTTTTAGTATTTTTCATCATAGAATTCAACCATGCACTCCGTTTCTCCTAAAATCGACCAAAAGATATAATTAAATATATATTTTAGATACTTTGGATAATTAAATATACTAAAATAAACAACTAAATATACATAAATACCGAAACTTATCAACCTAGATAGTATCTCTCGAGGAGTCATTCTTCTCTGCTGAAATTTTTTCCATAGTTCTAATTGTTCATGTAATTGAAATTCTCGAACTCAACTTCTTGTTGTAGCACGTCCAACGAATTAACCACCATTATTAGATAATTAACAAGGTATAGGATTCCTTGCACTTGCTGACTAGATTTCCCCATTCATAAATTTTTCCATTTGACTACTCAAATTCAATAATTGTGCTAAGATTAATGTGTATGTATCAAGCTAAAAAAAGCATGCTAATTTTCTATATGTCCAAAGACTTCCTGCTACAGAATTTTTAACATAAAATACAAAGGATCTAATGCTCCATCTTCACTTTTGTTTATAGAGTTCCACAAGATATGGCATCGACTAAAGTCCTTTTATTCGGATTCATCATGTAGCAAAATATATGAGACTATGCCTATTTTGCATAACTTTGTGTCCTAGACACCTTCTCAGCATTTTTTGCACCATGTCGATAAAAGACGACCTCAACTCAAATTCAAGATTGTTGGCTCAAAAGCCCTATCACTCCATTATATGTCTCACTGCACTTTTAGTTTGATATACTCTTGAAGGCATCATTGCCCTTACTCCATATTATGTACTATTAGATCACCTTGGAGTTGATCATTACGCATGCCCTAATTTTGGTTTCTCCATTCATCATTTGCCATATTAGCCTCCTTGCCCTTGCTCCATATTATGTACTACTAGATTACCTTGGGGTTGATCATTCTGCAAGCCTAATTTTGGTTTCTCCATTCATCATTTGCCATCTTAGCCTCCTTCTTCTTCTTTCCGTTTCTGTTGACCTTATAAGTTCTATCAATTTCGGGGTCGTGGGTACAAAGTTATCTCACCAACTTCACGTACACTAGTCAAAACGTAAGAACGAAAACACAAAGACTTGATCTAGAGAGTCGAACTGAAACATGACAAAAATAAAACTATTACTGAAAATTAAAATTCTTAACAAACTAGATAAACTAAACTAAAAGATGATAACCGATCCTCGGTAATGGCGTCAAAAAATAGATGTGCTTACCACATAAGTAAAATGGCTTAATAGTAGTAATAGTGTGATCAATGAAGGTTGATTACTGATGTTGATCTCTATGGAAGGTATATGAGACACTTCTACTTAGCTAAGTTTACTAATATATTAAGAACACTCTTTTTTATGATTATCTAAAATAAATTAAAATCTATCTAACAAGCAATGCAAATCTAGGTTGAGCTTTTGTTTGAAAGAAACTGTTAGTTCACAACTTCAATTTAGTAATGATAAATCGTGCTTTCATCATACCACTTTCTTATCTCATATGTGTGTGCTTGTTTAGAGTAGACAAATTTCCTGCAAATTGACTTTATCCTACTATCACGGTGATAAAGGTCCTAATGATCCACTAGAATTCCACCTATAAGCTATGAATAGCATAAGTTTCACAAAGCATTAAACATCAAATTCTTAGATTCATAAACAATTAAGTTTACTTTCCATGTCTTCCTAGTCAACAACAATCTATCGATGTGTTATGTCTCATACGAGTTGAAATTTTCATATCCCGATTAAAAGCTCCATGGTCATGTTTACTTCTAGCTCCGCAAGAAAACATGTGATTAAGATGTTTATAGGATTAAGTTTAGAAAAAAATAAAATTTCTAAAACATGTAGAACTTTACCATTACAATTCTACCAAACTTGTATAATTATCATACCATAGGATTCATTGATCCCTAAGATAATGTAATCTAATTCTTTATAGACATTAAAAACATGTAATTCATTGAATTCATAGTATTCAATAATCAAATAAAAGATTTAACTTTAATTGAGTAAAAAAAACAACTATGAATTTAAACTTGGAGTCTTCAATGTGTTCTTTTTTCAAACTCTCTCAAAAACTCTATTAAACACTCTTAATTACTCAAAAACAGAACAACTACTATTTTGTATGTTCTTACAACCTCTCTTAACATAAAAACATCCAATGGTACATATATCAACCTCAAATTACAATCCCAATCAAATTAGAAGTCAAAACTTCCTAGTTTCTATTATGTCCTCGAGCCTTACGCTACCCCAGTTTGTACGTTGTAACCCACGGTGCCAGACAGCTTCGAACTTTTTTGTTTCTTTTTTTCTTTAGATGTGACATCATATATTATCCAAGTTGACGCCGCATGTTCATACCATCAGTGCCATCGTAGTGTCACTAGCTATTATCCCCACTCTGTTTTCTTTATCTTCACGATGTCCATTTTGTTAACATGGTGCCACACCTCTGCTCCTAAGTGTCAACTCATTTTTTGAGCTTTTTCTTCACCTTTTCTCTCGAATTTCTTCCTTTACTATTTTCTTCACTTTCGACCTGAGAATGAACAAATGCCATAATTTAGTACCCATTTTGAGAAAATTAGACCATTTATTTTTTAAAGTACTACATAAATATAAGTCTAACTAATGACTTATCAGTTGTAACATTGGCATTTTAATATTTGCAGGTTTTTACTTGTTAACTTCCACTTTAGCTTCGGTATCATTTATTAAATTTCATAGTAACTTAGGTTATATTTGCTTGATTAATTAAACTTGATAAGTCGTTAATTATGTAATTATGTATAGGTTATTTACGTATTTTTATTGTAAAATCTCCAAAATATTAGCATAATTTTCCCCATTTATTATTTTTAGGGTTATTAGAGTGTGCGGTTGAATCATGAGGCGAAAACCTACTCAAAATAAAGTATTTACATGCGAGTATGATCAGTACGTAAGGATCACCCTCGACACACGCTTTTTGTCCTAATGAAGAGATGGAGAGCGAGTTGAGGAGATGCAGTAATCGGACACAGATAAGTCACTACCAACCAGAGCCACTACACCTGCCTCAAGATTAGCATTGCACAAACTCCCAAGATTTTGATCTTCTTATGCGTGTCTTCTCTTAAACTAGTAGCCTTAGGATGCTCCTCGAGATTCATGTGGTTCTCACTCCCATATATTCACACGAGCGTCCAATGCATTCTTTCATCTCCAACACCGTTTATTGGTCCTCAAGACCCGTACCATACTATCTTCTAGTTGTTCGCATGATTTTCTTATGCATTCCCTTTACTCCCATGCTTGCCACATGGCACTCTTCCATTCAGCCAGCACATCCATAACAATTCTCTCTTCCATTGGGAGCTCGCCATGTCAGTAGTCAAGAATAGCTTCCTCCAATCCCTACATGACACGTTTCCTATACCTGTAACTAAGCCACAACAACCACCAACTCATATTCGGCATACGTGTCAATAATGATACTATGAAAATGACATTCTCTCTCTTCTGAGAGAAAATAAGATGTTTTTTCATAATAGGACTTAGGGTTTTATTAGAGAACTCTCGACCACGCACTACTACGTATTCTACTATCTCTCTACCTTTCACAGACAATTCTTTTCTTATTTATTTTAATGGAGTTTTCCATCAACATGTACGGGTAACTTTGTCGACCTACAAATAGAAGGTGAACAAACTACTCTTTTGGCATAAACCTATATAAGATCAACATTAATTCAATTTAATTGCTTTTCATTGGTAGTTTATTCCCTTTATTATTGATTGATAAATTAAGGTTAAATTAATATTTAAACCTTGATTATATTGCCGATGAGTCATAAGCATATGTCCTTAAGCAATAAGACCCACAAATGGAAATTGACCATGTCCCAATTGATTCGCCCCTTTTGGGACCGATCAAATACCTTAGAGATCAAGGCTAAGTCGGACGCACTAGTGATCCGATTGTCTAGATGTAGCGCCTTCACAAATCAATGTGCGACCACCATATTAAACCCAATTCACTTTGAGTATAAGGTTATATGTTTGGTGAAGAAGTAGTCATTTTTGTACTTTGACTATTGACATTGGGAAGTGCGAGGACCCACGTACGTTACCAGGTCTATAGCTACTCTAAATTACCCTTTAATTGCATAATTTACATATATATATTGATGACCATAGGTTTATTTATGACAATTGAGGAAGTTTATGATATCGAGGGTTTAGGTTACCTTTTTTTATTTATTTATTTACATAGTAGTTTAATTCCTTGTTTTTGGTGAATTCTTAACCACAATTGTAAACCCCTGATTTACTTTTTTATTTATTTGCATAAGTTAGAAACTTGGTGTTCATGGATCACTACTGCAGTTCTTGTGCTATTTGGTAATCTTAACAGATTACATATATATATATTGACGCATTCGACATGCGTCCAAACTTTATAGCTTTTTGAGATTTCCATGAAAAAAATTAGTTCAACTAAGCTATTGATCTACTTAGTTACACTATTTCACCACGTATTGCCCTACATGCATCTAGATGTGCTACCCACTGCTTTCATAACTCACGCAAAAATGTGGTAAAAAGGGAAGTCTTTTGCAATGCTACAATAAAATTAAAATACACAGAATATACAAGAATCACACAAAAATAACTATAATTATACCTCTACAAGCAAAACTAGACTAATATGTGACATCCACATGCATCTAAGCACATGGTCCTCGTCTCAAAGTAGAGAATTAGATGAATAATCGATTCGTCGAGCCGTCACATACCACTAAACAAAGGGAATGTTCTTGTAGATGCCTTCATTATGAGAAAAATAAGTAGAGAATGCATACGACTAGAACTTGATATCATTTCTTGGAGGAAGCTTCAATGATGATGATTCTAGAAAGTGTTGGGGATTGTGCCCCTAAGTCAAGCATTATTTCTATTATTATTTTGGTTAATTATATAAAGGATTCATTTGTTGTTTAATATAATTGTTTTGCATGTTTACGTTATAAAAATATCCATGGATGTTTACACAAATATCCTAAATTTCCCTGATCGGTCATTATATTAGGAACTATAATAAATTAAGACTAGTGCGAGCCTTGATTGTTAGTCATGTGGTGGTCATGTGTATAGAGATAAAAATCAAGATCATGAGTACTTGTTAGGGAAAAATGTATTCGACGTAAACGTGGTATGAGAACACCCATGAATTAACTCATAGGTGCCACTCATGATAGGTATATCATTTAATACTTTGACTTGAGATTATCATAGACTTCAATATAAGGAGCATAGTGGTTTGACGCAATCAAACATTGCCTTTAACTGGATAATTATAAAAGTTGTGATTAGCTATTATGTGAATAATTAGTGAAGATTTGAAATGAAGATATGATTTTTCACACTTGTATAAAGACAGATATCAGTAGATTCCTAGATATGATAGACTGATAAATGGCCAAGTCCAGCTGAATTGATACGATCAATGTTACTTTGATGTTTTCAGTCTGCCTTATATCGAGACTAGTATTTTGAACATTAAGGATTACACTTTCGTGCCTTATGTTTAATCAAAGGATGTCATACGATAAAAAGATGTGATATACAATATTGATTTGGTTGCATCAATTTTGATCTTTGTGTAACTTGGGTAGTCGTAATACCTTGCTAGAGACTGCTTAAGACTTGTAAACAAAAATAGTTTGGGTTCATATCCAACGTTGCATGAACCTATTGGGTCAGACAAAAAGAAAGGTTTTGTTGGATTTTAAATAACTTGGAACAACGAATTTTATATGACATAATTCATAACATAAAAGTCCATATCATGTTACATTAATACCTCTTTAAGTATGGGTATGATGGTAATTCACTTAGCCGACTTTATATAAGGGTTGTACGAATAAGCGTTTTAAGTGGATTTTACATCACGTGTAAAATTTGGGTTGGAATCTAATTTTCATTTTTGCGAAAATGAGTCAGGTTTTGAGTCATTCTTGAGTAATAGGCAGAACATAAGACTTTTTTTCATGTTCTCTCTAGGGTTAACACTCAGAATCTCGGTTGTCATTCGTGTATTGATTTCTAATAGAAGATGTTCATCATTGGTAGCATCTTCTATATCAATCAACACAAAGAAGGAACTTGCTATTAAGATATAGTTTAGTTTTAATCAATTTAATGGAACTAGGTATTGATTTTGTTGGGGTTTTCAAAGTAAGAATTTAAGATTTATCTTCGCTTTTGAACCCCAAAACCCAACAAAAATTCTAAGTGGCACGTTATCAACTGAAAGACCTAGTTCAAGAGTTACTAATTTGTTTTTCTATGCTTATATTAAAGTTGAGCTAAGGACTTTACAATAGGTGTGGATTGTCAAAAAGCCGCACAGGACTATTTAGTGCGCCATTGTTTGGTTACTAGAATAAATCATCCATATTGATCTGTTTTTGGCGATGGTGTCTTACGATTTAGGGATAGGCTATAGATTCCAGCTAAGAAATAGTTGAGAGAAGAATTGCGTTGAGAATCTCATAGGTCTCTTTATGCTAGTCATCAATGTCACACCAATATGTATCGTGATATGAGACGTGTTTATTGGTGGTCAGAGATGAAGTTTGACACTGTATAATTTATAAAAAAAAATGCAAGATTCGACAGCAAATTAACCCTAAGCATCTAAAACTTGGTGGATTCTTACATTCCTTACCGATTCTTGAATGGAAATTGCGACATATTTTTATTGATTTTTTTTCGGTACACCCATGACACAATATAAGCATGATGTAGGTGTCACAACCCAAATAGTTTATCTTCGTTTAATGTGTTAACTATGATCAAATGACCCGTGATGTGGGACCTACAACGAGATTCGTGTCATTACCAAGGCTAGGTGGCCGAGGTAAATGTTATATTTGTGGTGATGTGTGCTTAGTGTATTGTATATGTGTTTACTACTAAGTCATGCTTACGTGTTGATGAGGTGTCGAGACTTGATTGGGGACTTGTCTCGATAAGCATGCCAATGTGAGATAGAGGTAGAGAGTGATAAGGTAAGTTGGTACAAGCTTTATATGGTTTTATTAAGTGAGTTATATGGATTATGATTTATTAGATGTATTACACCTAAGTTAGTAAGTTAAAACAAAAGCCACTTGATATGTCTCGAGACACGAGTTGACATCCTTCAACACCAATGGAGTTATGGTTTGGTGTCACTTAAGCATGAACTAGTGAGACATGTGTAGGAGGGCCACTTGTTAAGTCTCGAGATACATGTGCACAAAATGATCAAAGGCTATCATTCAACCATATCTAATTCAACTATATAAAGCTTATGATCAACAAAAGCACCTCACACTCTCTCGTTCAAATGCTTAGTTAAGCAAACTTGTGGGTAAAGCAAAGAAAGCAGCTTGGGAAGAAGAAGATCAACAAACCGATGGAGTGGGTGAAGAAAACATCAAGTTCAACTAGTATTCATCGAGCTGGTGACTTCTCTACTCCATTAACATAGCTCAAATCCACGAATTCATATATTTGATGTTTTAGGTTGTTTATTTATATTGTAAATGGTGTCTTCGAACTCTATAGGTGTGTACGAGGGTTCCCGAGGCATCGGCATTGCTATGTGTTGATAAAATTCGAGAATTTAGAATGCAAAATTTAGGGTTTTATTGCACATAAAGCTGCACTAGGTATGAATCTAGCGGCTATTAGGCAAAAAGAAAATTTCAGATAGTGCGCTAATTCCGAGTAATTAAGCTTGCTAATCTTTGATGACGACACAAAAATAAGCAATTTTCAAAAAATGGTTTAAACGCTATAAATGGTTCTAAAACATTAATTTGAGGTCCAAACACACTTAAAAACATCTAATGTGATGTCGGGAACGTAAGGAATTGTTTGGGAGCTCAAACACCTATTTCAAAGGCATTGGGAGGTCGTAGTGGCATAGGAAATTGAGTATGCATGTATGTAAACTGAGTGAGATATTTCTTTACATTTCATTCCTATTGGGTTATTCATTCTCAATCATTTGGATTGAATTGCATTTGTACTCCATATGTCATGACTTGTTATCATTTCTCATTACATCAAATTGTTTCATGGCATAGTTTGTTGATAAAATGATTTCCTTGACTCCAATTCATGTGCTATGTCATTATCGACTATTATTACTAGTAGTAAGTGAAATAGCATGCTATTAGGTAGTTTTTATATAGTTTTGTGAATCTAGATCCATTGTGCATTAGTTACGCAATTGTATTTGTTGTTTTCCAATGCCATGTTGCTCTTGAATATGAAAGTGGTTCTTGAATCTAGGATCCTTTTATGATAGAAACTCGAAATCGACATGCGGGGATCACTAGAATTTCTAGAGTGATCAGATTTCTCCACTATTTTGTGCAACACAAAGAGTATGGGACTTCGGGTTGTTGGCATACATAACTTAGGTGACTTCACGAGTTGTAAGACTCGAGTTGTTGGAAAGTATATATCCCAAAGTGATTGACATTTGGGATAATTATAAATGCGTATTGTACCATGTAACTATGACCTTCAAAAGATATGTAGACACAACATCATTCATACAAAGTGGAAAGGTACGATGTGATAAAGACATGGCCGACCGACCACTGAGATCATTACTACTTAGCCTACGCCAATTTCATTACGTTTAACTAAATTATCTTTTTAAATGATAATCTTTCACCATAGTTATTATTCTTATTATGGTTTTTGATACTTGTTGTTTCCATAAAGGTTAGGCTATATGTTATAAGTTTCCACTAATTGAATTGATAAGATTTCCTCTGAATAACTTTTAAGTTAGAAAATTATAATTAATTCTGATTTATGAATTTACATAGGATATGTATATGTTTATATCTATTTGAACAATGAATAATTGATAGGTAATAAGGTTTTGAAGAGGCCGACTAATTCCTTATTAGACCCTATATGGTGAGGTTAGGACTTAATAAAAGAATTAGGCTCGGCGGTGCCCTAATTTGAGAAGGGTCGTCACAACTGGTATCAGCGCCTATATTTATAAAAACCTAGGTTACAGAACCTATGTTTATAGAGCTCAGGGTAATGGAAAATACTCATTCCATAAGAAAATACCAAAGTTACAGTGTGTAGCTAAAGGCCTAGTTTTTTCAACAATTGACAAATAAAAGATTTAAGGGAATTTGAAAAATTAAAATCTTAGTTGTGGAAAACTAGAAGATCCTTGCCTAGAAACCATTAGTTGGGAAGTGAGTGAAAGTGAGATGGAAATTTCTTAAATATGCATGTTAATTTTCTATTTGTATATATGTGTTATCTACGTAGTAGTTGATTCGCGTTCGCTATCAACTCCTGAGACATAGGTGGCAAGCATTCACGCGATAGCAAGGACACGATGTGCAAGTGGAAACTAGCCTTCTATACCATCAGCATATGATTTTCATAAGCTATCTGATTGAGTGGCTACTCAGGGTTAGCAGTTAGCAGAGTTCATCGCTATGATGACTGCACATTTTGCTCCACCAGCACAGACACCGGCCCCTACTACTATGACAACATCCACATTACCGACAGGAGAGCCGCTAGTGCAGACTGTACCAATGATAACAGTTCCAACTGTAAAGACAATATGTACACCATTTTTACCCCTCCATCTTCTAGCTCGTCGGTAGATGTTCAATTGGTGAAGGATTTCATCAGACCGAAACCAATTTATTTTGATGGTCATAGAGACTTTGAGAAGATTGAGAAATGGGTTTTGACTCAGTAGAAGTTACGTCGAGTCTTGAGGATTGAGGATGGACTCCAATATGAGATTTCGTCGTACACTCTGCAGCGAGATGCCGATGTTTAGTGGTGTGCGATGATAGCTTCTGAGGGAGAGTTTGAGTCATGGGATGCCTTTAAAAGGAAGTTTTATAAGCAATACTTCCCACCTGCTATGATGAAGCGGTTGAGGAAGAAGTTTATGAATATGAGACAGGGAGCATACGAGTCAGTTATGAGCTATGGAGAGAGGTAATGCTATTTGAGGCAGTTCGCTTGGGACTTAGTGAGAGAGGATTCTTATGATGTATACCATTTCGGAGTTGGACCGAGGCTTGACATTGGATTTTATGTGGTCAGTTCAAGTGCCAGACATGTGGGAGATTTATACTACTACTACTACTACTACTACTACTACTACTACTACTTACTACTACTACTACTACTTACTACTACTACTACTACTACTACTACTACTACTACTACTACTACTACTACTGGCTCACCTTGGCTACCTCCACTAGCATTACCACGTCGGGCCACAGCTTGTAGGATGGTAGAGGCCAAGGTAGAGGTAAAAGGTAGAGAATGAGATAGTTCCTGAGACACGTTAGAAATAGGCATTTGAGCTCAGATCCGGCTCAATGTCGGCGCTGAGACCATTGAATTGTTATAGGTGTAGAAAGGTGGGACACGTAATTCAAGATTATTTATAGTTAGTAACAGTCTATACCATCACGTAGGTCGAGAGGGTGTATATATGATTGCACGATGCGCCTTTGATGCGTATGACACGCGCATATTTATTGGGGGCATGGTTTCCATTTATGATAGATAGTTATATGTCATATTTGATTCGGGTTTTATAGTATCTTTCATTGCTAGTCGATGTTAGGCATCTTAGGGTTGTTACCGTGGAGAAGTTGAAGACATTTGATTTTGAGTACGTTGAGCATCTAAGATAGAGTTTAATTCTAATTTTACTTGTTGAAAGATGTCCAAGATGCGAGATAGGTGGAGTATAGTTACTGCAAAGACTTTAAGGGTGCTCAATTTCTGCAGACTTTGACACGTTGTTAGGAATGGATTGGCTAGTTAGCGTATTTACGCTAATATTAATTGTGTCAAGCAAGATAGCGATATTTGAGATCCTAGGGTGTTCGATGTTCACGTATAATGGTAGTACCATAAGCTGCCAGGCACCTCGAGGTCGACTTATGACTCGGGGCAGGAGAGATTGAGACTCTAGTGTCGTTATACACCATAGTAGAGAATGTCAAAACCTAGAACTATCGAATATACTCAAGCTTAGGGGGTGTGAGTTTCCTGGACGTGTTTCTGGAAGACTTACTCGGTTTACCACCACCGAGGGAAATAGATTTAATTATTAAGTTTGTGCCGGTGCACTAGGATCGATTTTAGAATTGCTAGCTTTAATGAAGTCTCACTTAACTCTTGCAAGTTTTCATGCAAGATCCCCCTTAAAAGATTATGTAATATATACATGGATGAGTTAAGTTGAAACTTCACAATGTTCCATTGTTGATTACTTCAAATAAATATAAAGCCGAGATTCACTTGGGATTGTAGAGTGATTTGTAAAAATAGCTTCGGAAACACTCTCAATCTCAGCATGACATATCAACTTCGTACTAATGGGCGTACTAAGCATCCAATCTTGGTTCTTAATGACATGTTTCAAGCTTTTTTCTTAGAGTTTAGTGGTATCTCGAGAGAAATACATTCCTTTATGTGAGTTCTCTTACAATAATAGCTATTAAGCTAGTATCAAAATGGCTCCATTCGAGGCTCGTATGGTCACTTCTTGTTGTCTCACTAGAATTGTTGGGCAAAGGATGGATATACAATTTTGCTAGGGCATGAGTTGATTTAGGACTATAAAAAGAGAATTCCCGCATATCCGTCGATGTTTAACTACAACACATTTTAGAGAGAAATGATCTACATACAAGCCTCATAAGTTCCTAGAGTTTTAAAAGGTGATTATGTAATTTCTAAAGTTCGACGTATGAAAGGCTATAGAAATCTGGGTTGAGATGTAAGCTAGCTCTGAGATTTATCCAAATGTCCTGTGGTTAAGGAAAGTGGTAGACCTTGTTTCTTACAAGTTAAAGATGTTTCCTTAGCCATCAAAAGTTCTTATTGTCTTCCACGTGTTTACGCTTAAAAAGAATATACCAAATTCACGCCTAGAGTTAACCTAATAAGTTTGATCTTAAGGATGACTAGTTTTATGATGAGCAACCTACATATCCTTGATCATAAAATTCAAAAGCAAAGAACAAAGAAAATCTTTAGTTAAATAGAAATGAAAATTTCATGAGGACGAGGAACTAACTTGGGAACGAGAATTTTATATTAAGGAACAATTTATTTTTCTCTACTTCAAACTACAAATAACTTTTTATGTTTCCTTTAAGTTCGAGGATGAGATTTTATAATTTCAATCTTAATTAACTCAGAGTTAGACTCATGGCTAAGCTTGGCATGTCTCGATTAGTGTGTGTTTAGGTTCTTGAGTGTCGTTTGGTATGCTAAGCCGAATTAATTAAATAAGTGGCTTAAAGCTATAAAATCAAGTCAAGTGAAATAATTGAACCATTGATTAGCCTATGACATAGGCATATATTTTAAGATTGGTGACAAGACAACACTTTTGTGTCATTTTATGTAATAAACCACAAGAAGAGTCTAGATATGCATGCATTCTTGTCATTATATGAATCTAATGTAATAATTTAAAGGTTGAGGTGTCAATCACTTAGAAGCTTTGTCGCTGGTTTTAAAGTCTATTGGATCTACTTAGAAAAATGCTTTGCAAATCTCGAGAAGAACGCGCATAAGAATTATGATGTCGCTTCATTTATACACCAAAACACCAAAAACCTCATTTTCAATGGCTACAATTGATTTGTAGTGAGGGCAAGTAAAGGTCGATCCCAAATGGGATTGGGATATTATTTTTTAAGTTTAGGGAAAAATGGGGATTTTGAAAAAAAAAACTAAATTATACCGGGAAATCAAATGCAAACAAAATAAAACACTTAAAAACGAAATCAATAAATAAAACTTTAGACTAAAGCACGACTATTGACATTCTAAAGGACAAAGTTCGATTGTTAGTTTATCGTGTTGTTTTTCCTAATACGGATTCTCGTAGATGGACTTATAGTGACTCGCCTTACCTATTTCTCCTTAAGTTAATGGAGGAAACTAAGCGACATGTCCACATACCAACTAGACTTGCAAAAGCCATCTAGATATGTCTTAGGCTTTTAACAAACTACAAGTGATGTAATCTAACCGTGAGAACGCCCATCATAAGTGATAATTAGAGTCGAATTATGCATTGATCACAAGTAGAAATTACAATACACATTATCCATCTCATAACATAAATGCACAGAGGGCACACCAGCTTGCCACCAAAAAATGCCCCACTCGCCACCAAATACCCTTTACTCGGGCAACATTGATCACCTGGTGATAGTTTCTAACATGTAATCGCACATGCACGTGCACTTTTAAATAAAAAATGGGAAACTTAAGGTCTAAAAAAAAATTAAAACCTCAAAATAATAATGCAATTAAGAATACAAAAACCGCAATGAATAAATTAAGAATTAAAGCGCATAAACCTCTCGAATCCTACAAATCCCTAGAACTCAAACACCTTTTAGCCTACATAGTGGAACATAGCCACTCATTATCATAAATACAACTCTAAAATTTATTAAATCAATAAATCCGAATGTACACATAAGTACTAAATAAAAACTTATAAAGACTCTATGTATAAGGCTTCAGAAAAGAAAAACATGGCACCAAAGTTTCCTATCCGAAATTCTATATATAAAACTATACGTATGTAACTCTCTACATATCTTTCATTGAGTTCGAGGTCTCATATATACAATAGGAATAGCATAGAACAATATCTAAATCGAAATCTTAGGAAAAAAATTGAATTACAAACTAATAATATTTCGATTGTACGTTAAATGCCAAATCGTTAGGAAATCTATACAATATCACCGTGATGCTCTATTTTGCCTAATTTTGTTTTGAATCAAGCCCAACAATGTTTTAGCGCCTCATGTATAGCACCCCGTATCCCAATTAGAGCATTGCTAAACTTGAAACCTTAATTTAAAGCCCCTAGTACACTAGTTGGACTCAATTAGAGTAACAATATAGTTGTCTTTCATACCTTATAACTACATTTAAAGTATATCATTATATGGAATAAATAATTAAAAATGCAAAGTGGAATCAAGACTTATTTGATAAAATCTAAGATATACAAAATTGACATAAACTACATGTAGTAAAACCATTTTCCCCCAACCCGATTTTATTACAAAAACAATATTCAATACAAAATTTTTATACAATAGTGGAAATGAATTCTCAAAGTAGGAGAAGATTATAAACTTCTTTTTCTTCACCATTCTTAAGTCACAAGTAATGCTAGCAACTGATATCAACCTAAAATGTTAATCGGGGAACTAGCACTCCAACTTGCTTACTAAGTGATGCTTGTAATCGATCAACTATCATCTAATATCAATGATTCAATAAATAATAATTTGAATCCAAAATATATTTATCAAAGGCATTGAGATTGATATAAACAATAGATAACGGAATGCAAGTTCAACGGCAGAACCGTCGAGACTCTAGACCTTTAAATTTGACTTTAATTACTTAAGTCATACTTTCGAAGTCACTCTGTGAATACAACCATAGAACCTTCGTGTGTTGATCCGACCAAAGAGAATCTTTTGGTTTATTGAAGCCTTGACATGTAAGCTAATAACCCCAAACACAAGATAGCTTAACGACTAAGGTAAAACTCAGGCCCATCGGAGGGATGTAAGGAAGAAATCCATTTCGTAGACTAACCTTTTTTATTAGGATAAATGGCGTAATTCATTTCCCGGCTAACCTTCACATCCCTCGCTCTCTTGCCCGCCATTTATCGACACTTCCCGAGAATTTTCACATTTAAAAATAAATACAAGTCAAGTCACGGTACATTGCCCCATTCCAAATTAGTCCCCTATAATGATAAATGAATCGAATATACTAGTTTATGATGCATAATTTATAAGAATATGAGTCTCACTTACTCGTGCACTGACTTTCTTAACTTTATACCGACTTATGCAACTCCCGATTATTGTCCTCACTCCTTTTCCTCATCATTCAAAAGCCTAAAATAAATTGATCATCATCAAATTGAGTCTAATACTTATTGGTTAAAACTCCAACTTTGGTCATATTCGAGTTCTCTAGAACCAATTTACTACTTTTTATATCAATTTGACCATATCACATTTTTCAATGTATAAACCTCTATTATAAAGTCTCACTTTGAATCTCGTTTTCTTCATTATTCATGGAAATTCATTAATTTCTATTTATTTGGTTAAAATATTATTTTTCAAAATTCTCAAGGATTTATTCCAATTTTTCACCTATTTTTTAAATTTGGAAAGGGTTTGGGCTCGAACCAAGTAGAACCCAAGTTTGACTCAATTAAGATGAACCTAGGTTCTGGTCGAGTGGGACCCAAACCGTTCCTTCTTACTCCTTATCCAACAAGAACCAATTCACTTTTTACTTTCTTATTTTCTGAATTAGGGTCGATCAAGCCTAACCCCATGTTTCATTTGGGTAGGGGAAACGACTTCCCCGCCATCATATTTCCTCATTGACAATACCCAATACTGGCCCAAATGATGACAAAGAATGACAAGCAACCACAAACATAATGACACAACAACATAATATCAACTTTGCAAGAACTTTACCTACACCATCATCGTCTCTACTCGCGAATCAGCTCTATTTTTCCACCTTGGTTTCTATACTCCCCCTAGTTTCCAC